>VZQC01001350.1:1652650-1707135 GCA_009823505.1 Rhizomys pruinosus
AAAAAAAAAAAAAAAAAAAAAAAAAAAAAAGATGTATGAATGAACAAAAATTCAATACAATATTTATTAATAAATTGAATAAAAATGAGCTATGTTCATGGTTCTCTGTTTCCTTGTTGTGGATACAAGCGACCCACACTCTTACTGCCATGACTTCCTTACCCTGATGGACTGTACAGCCAATGTGTGAGCTGAAACAAATCCTTTCTTCCTTAATTTTGCTTTATCGGGTATTTTGTTGCAGCAATGAGAAGGGTAATTAATACAGACAGCTCCACAACAAGCTTTAATATGATGTTAACATTCAGATTTTATCACTGTATTTTATTATTTATTTATTTATTTAATTATTTATATGAATGTACTGTCTGCATGTAGGTTTGTGAACCCATGTCGTGCAATGCCACAGAGGTCAGAAGAGGGTGTCAGATTCCCCTGGAACTGGAGTTCTCCTGGAATTGGAATTACAGACGGTTCTCTGCCACCATGTGGGTGCAAATTATAACTCAAATTAACTTTAAAGAAAATAATTCTGGCAATAGCATCAAGATAGGATAGAATGAGATCTGCTCTAATAAGGAAAGTGATGGAGTCCCTGATTTGTGTGTGTGTGTGTGTGTGTGTGTGTGTGTGTGTGTGTGTGTGTGAAGATTTGTAGGGGCAGATATTAGTTACCCAGGAAGATAATGATAGTTTCCACTCTCACACCCTCTCAAGTACAACTCTTAACAAAAACACATCTGTCTCCCTCTAGAAATGATTTTAATCCAATATAAAAATAACTTTGCTTCCAAGAATTTCTAAGTCGATATACAGACCTGTGATTAGTTTTAGTGTGAACTTGGCACACCTGGGTTGTGTCTCAACTGGGGAATTACCTTCATTGGACTGGCCTGTGGACATGTCTGTGGAGCATTTTCTTGATTATTGAATAATGTGGGAGAGTCCAGCTTACTGTGTGTGGTGCCAACCCTGGGCAGATTATTCTGCATTGTATAAGAAAGCAGGTTGAGGGGCTGGAGAAGAGATGGCTCAGCAGTTAGGAGCACCGACTGCTCTTGCAGAGGACCCGGGTTTGATTCCCAGCACCCACATGTCAGCTAAGAACCATCTTTGACTCCAGTTCCAGGGGAATCTGACGCCCTCTTCTGACCTCAGTGGCATTGCACGACACGGGTGCACCAACCTACATGCAGACAATACATTCATACAAATAAAAATAAATAAATTTAAAAAAGAAAGCAGGCTGAGCATGGGCCAGGGGAACAAGCCATTAAGAAGCTTCCTCCATGGTTGTGCTTCAGCTCCTGTCTCCAGTCCCTGTCCTGAGTTCCTACCTTGGGCTCCCTCGGTGATGAACTGTGATCCAGGAGATGTAAGACAAATAAACCCTTTTCTCCCCAAGTTGGCATTGGTCAGAGTGTTTTGTCACATCAATTTAAAGCAAATCAGAACAGGGCTTAATAGAGGGGTTGTGGTACTCTTGCTAATTAAGTTTCTTTTCAAATGTGTCTAGAAATATGATTAGGAATGGGTATATGGAATTTTGCAGTGGAGGGATGATAATGTTAATTCTGGGAAGGAGAGTTGCATCATGCAACTTATTTGGAATTCTAGAAAGAATATGAAGTCAAAATATGAAACAGAAAAAAAAAGTTTAGCACCAGTTATATTGTCACAACTACAGATGTGACAGGATGCTGGTATTATGTGGACTATACATGGGAGAAGGAGTATTAGCAGCTGCATTGCAAAGACTGAAAATAGCAGTGTGTACAATGAAGTGCCATGGAAACATCAAGCAGGGTCAGGAAGAATCAAATCTACATGTTTCAGAGATCTATGATTATACAGAGAGCTGATGGAGTAATATATTAATGGAATTCATTGAAATATTTGAGTCAAAAATAATTCTTTGATCTAAGAGTTAGAAATCAGTGTAAATTAGAAGACCCAAGGTAAGAGATGTTATTGGTTTCTCAAGGTGGATTGAAACAAAATACTTGAAAATCGCATACAGACCCACATCAAAAAGATCATCCATCATGACCAGGTTGGATTCATACCAGAGATGCAGGGATGGTTCAACATACATAAATCAATAAACATCATAAAACACATAAATGGACTGAAAGACAAAAACCACATAATCATCACAATTGATGCAGAAAAAGCTTTTGACAAAATCCAGCATCCCTTCATGCTTAAAGTCTTAGAGGGAAATGGACTGGAGGGATCATTCCTCAATGTAATCAGAGCCATATACAAGAAACCCACAGCCAACATCATCCTAAATGGAGAAAAGTTGGAAGCATTCCCCTTAAAGGCAGGAACATGGCAAGGCTGTCCACTATCACCACTCCTCTTCAATATAGTGCTTGAAATGCTTGCTAGGGCAATAAGGCAAGAAAGCGAAATTAAAGGAGTACTAATTGGAAAAGATGAAGTAAAACTATCCCTTTTTGCAGATGATGTGATAGTTTACCTAAGGGATGCTAAAAACGCCACCAGAAAACTCTTAGAAATGATCAAAAGTTTCAGTAAAGTGATGGGATACAAAATAAACCTAGAAAAATCAGTAGCCTTCCTTTACGCCAACAATAAACAACTGGAGAAGGAATATAAGGAGACCTTCCCAATCACAATAACCTCAAAAAGAATAAAATACCTAGGAATAAACCTAACCAAAGACACCAAAGACCTCTACAACAAAAAATTTAAAACCCTGAAGAAGGAGATTGAAAATGACATCAAAAAGATGGAAAGACCTCACCTGCTCATGGATTGGAAAAATTAATATTGTAAAAATTAATATAGTAAAAATTTTCATTCTACCCAAATTAATATACAGATTCAATGCAATCCAAATCAAAATCTCCATGAGCTTTTTCACAGACTTAGAAAAAAAATCCTTAAATTTACATGGAAAAACAAAAGGCCCTGAGTGAAAAGTGCAATACTGGGGGGATTACATTACCAGACTTCAAGCTATATTACAGGGCTATAGTCATAAAGACAGCCTGGTACTGGCAAAAAACCAGAACCATTGACCAAGGGAGCAAAATTGAAGATCCAAACTTGAGGTCATATAACTTCAGCCACCTCATATTTGACAAAGGGGCCAAAAAAGCTCAATGGAGGAAAGATAGCATCTTCAGCAAATGATGTTGGCAAAACTGGATCACCATTTGTAGAAGAACAAAATTAAACCCCCACCTCTCATCCTGTACAAAAATAAACTCCAAGTGGATCAAAGATCTCAACCTAAAACCTGAAACCCTGAAGGTGATAGAAGAAAAAGTCGGCAGCAACCTACGAGACATAGGTGTAGGTTCTCAAGTTTATCTTAAAAAGGCAGCACAAGGCACTGAAGAGATGGCCTACCGGTTAAGAGCGCTGACCGCTCTTGCAGAGGACCCGGGTTCGATTCCCAGCACCCACATGGCGGCCGAGAACCGTCTGAAACTCCAATTCCAGGAGAACTCCAGTTCCAGGGGAATACAACACCCTCTTCTGGCCTCCGCGGCATTGCACGACACGGGTGCACAGACGTGCATGCAGACAGTACATTCATACACATACAGAAATAAATAAAAATTAAAAAAATTTTTAAAAAAAGCAGCACAAGTTGGGCTCCTTTAAAAACCACAACCTCCCATGCTCCCAGGATCAATGTCTGAGTGGCCATCATCTCTGGATGATCCAGAAATGGCCTATTTCCATGCTCTCTTTTGTATCTGATGTTTGCTGAAAATTCTAGGTTTTCTTTTGATTGAAGCTTCTTAATTCTGAGTTTGGCTAAGTAGCCACATGTACACCACCACCAACTCACCCATGGATCTTCCCTTTTCTGGAACAAGCCATGTTGGATCAGCACATACTCTGCAATCATTCTGCTTCCTTATTTCACATTCTGAAAATAAGTTAGCTCCCATTAAAAAAATCAACAACATAGTAAGCCACCAGTCACAGGGTAAGTGGTGCTCAAGACTATTGGCACACTGTCCTATCACTGCACTTCTTTCCTCATATACTTAGAGAACTGGATTACCAGTGAGGTTTAGTGTTACACTTCCATGTTCTTATTTCTCAGATAATTTTTACTGTTCTTTAAGATATACAATGACATTAAATACTATGCATTTAAATATTTATGTGTTTCTGTACTCTGCAGGAAGGACAAGTCCTGTGGAGTAGAAGGTCAGTGTAATAAAAACTAATGATGTATGCAGTTATTATTTTGAATATTTTGATTCCAAAAACCTGGAGTAAGCAGGAAACCATGTATATCAAGGTCGAGTTTATTCACTGTCCCTCTTGCCCTTACAGACAGCATTAACTGCATACTGACTGAGTCATGATTTTGAATAGTTGTTTATGTTCTTTCAGGATTTGGTTGGACACAGTTAGATACCAGTAGAAGCTCTCTCCTCATCTGATTGAAAGCATCTATGATTTTGGCTCAAGTTTCCACTTATTATTTATTAAACCTTATTTAAAGTTTTATAATAAACAGATTTTAAAGGTTATATTTCAAAGTAATAGATTCTTAAATAGAATCCCACAGCCCTGAACAAACAATTGTTAGCAAAAGGCATGAAAATACACATGTGGCCCCTCAAATAAATCAATAAATCCCCACTCCATTGTTATTTTGGTAGCAAAGGAACCCAATTAAAGGATCCATAAGTAAAAGGAAGGCATCAATTTTGAAAAAAAATACAGAAGTGTCCTCAAAGTAGATTGATACAATTGTAGTTCAGTATTTATATAAAGTACAGTTGTTCATTGAGAAAGAAGAAAATTTTAATGTTAGTTTTTCTAGTGGAATTTAAACTTCATTGACAATGAAAATTTTTTCTTATTACCTTAAAATTACATATTACCTTAAAAACTTAAATGAAAGCCAAGCATGGTGGCACATGCCTTTAATCCCAGCACTCAGGAGGCAGAGGTAGACAGATCTCTATGAGTTCAAGGCCAGCCTGGTCTACAGAGCGAGCTTTGTTTTAGGAAGAAGCTTTGTTTGTCCTTTGTTTAAGGAAGAAATGGGAAATATGGGGATACTTTAAATGGAGAGGTCATAGAGAGAGAGTTATCAGGGAAGGGAGAGATGAATAATGCCTACCTGGTGTGAAAAATCAGAGGTAATCATATTAGTCTAATGAGAAACTACACATACCATAACTCTACAGGAGTTCATGTGTATAACTGAAGGCTATGTAGCAGGAAACAGTGCCAGACAGGAGAAATCTTCCTTTGAGTTGTTGACCAGAGTAGTCCAAGAGGCTCCCAAAATTACATAGGCAATTGGCACAGCCTTTGATTGCCTCCCACAACTTGAAGGTAAGACACTATAGCTAAAGAGAAGACTTACTTTAGAGACAGGATTTGGAGAAATGGAGCTGGAACTGACCAGAAAGACACTTACCAATAGCTTTGGAGAGCACTACATCAACTTCTATAGGAGAATATCTATTGTTTGTTGGTCCAACACCAAACTTTAAGACCAACCAACCACATCAATGATCGACATGACATACAACATGCAAGAGTAGCACTTTCATGTTGGGGGCAGTCAATGGATAGCTAATTGAACTTAAAGCTCACTCAATGGGAGGAAACTCATGTCTGGTATTATAAACATAGCCAAATATACATGTATGGAGCTATAATAGATATTAGAGAAAACCCCAAGACTGTCACATCCCTAGACTAATGTAACTTCTTATTAATTGCAAAATATATATCTTTACATTTACAGTTAAATATCCTAGTCATTATTCATCAATGATGCTTCTTTTGTAACAGAAACTATTACAATCCACCACAACTGGTCACACACAGACATTGTCTGTGAATTGCATGAACCTAACTGGCACATCTATAATACAACCTCTACACCTAAGGCTCATGGAACAGGAGAAAAGAGAGGACCATAATGAATCTCTCAGCTCTCACTAATGAAGCTTGTTCATGCAACAGAGGACCAGGAACATAAAAGGACACAAATGGCTGAAGTGTGGAGATTAGGAAACTTCAAAGTGTGGGTCCTCAGACAGGACTCCTTTATTACGCTTAACTCACTCAGGACTCAGAGGCCATTGCTGAAGAGGGACAGAAATAGTTTATGAACCTACAGCAATTGTGTCAGTATATACAAGACCCATGCAAACATAAACAGACAAATCTCAGCATGGAATTGTGGGAATGGGCAGCAGGTCCCAATTTTGTAGAAAAAAAATATTGGCAGGTGATTTTGTTGGCTAAGAACAGCTGATCTTAAAGTGAGAGGACTCTGGAAAAGCTGAGTAGACCTCAATGGATTAACTTAGACTGAGAAAATTCTAAGCACACTAACTTGACACAATGGGATTTTGCACAATCAGTGTCTAAATTCCAGTAGGGGATAAAGAAGGATGCCAGTGGGGAAGAGGGTACATAGGGGATTAAGACTAAGATGTTTTGTATGAAATACACACTATTAAATAGACCTTTGTTTATGAAAGTTGTGACATGGTCTAATATTTTGTTCTGCCCCCTGTTTTGCTTTGTGCCCTGAGACTTCAAGATGGAGGTTGCATTGTAGCTGTGTCACTTAAGACTGGGCATCTCATTAATTATTAATGATGTTGAGCACTTTTTAAGATGTTTCTCAGCCATCTTTAATTCCTCACTGGTGAAGTCTCTGTTCAGCTCTTTGCTTCATCTTTTGAGTAGGTCATTTGTTTTCTTATTTCTTTGTTTTTTGAATAGTCTATATATACTTGACATTAATGCTCTGTCAGATAAATCACTGGTGAAGATTTCCTCCCACTCTGTGGGTTTTTTCTTTACTTCCTTGATTGTTTCTTTCTCTGTATAGAAACTTTTGAGTTTGATGAGGTCCCATTTGTCAATTGTTGACCTTATTTCCTGTGCAGCTGCTGTCTGATTTAGAAAGACTTTTCCTACACCTAAGTCTTGTAGGCTGTTGCCAACTTTTTCTTCTCTCACCTTCAGGGTTTCGGGTTTCACGTTGAGATCTTTGATCCACTTGGAATTTATTTTTTTTTACAGGGTGAGAGGTAGGGGTTTAACTTTGTTCTTCTACAAATGGTGATCCAGTTTTGCCAGCACCATTTGCTGAAGATGCTTGGATGGAACTTGAAGCCATTATGCTAAGTGAAGTAACACAGTCCCAGAAAACAAGTGGCTAATGGTTTCCCTCATTTGTGGATGCTAACACCAAATCCCCAGATGAAAGTCAAGGTTAACAACATTATTGTTATATTTCTGTTTATTTGAAAGCAACTATGTTGGTATAATGTAAATCTCTTAATGGGCTCTAGAATTGATCCACCACTTACAGAATCTGTAATTACTGTATATGAGTGGAAAGTATGTATTCATATTTTAGAATAATATAAAATTAAAGGAGGAAAATGTGAATTCCTAAACATAAAAAAAGACTGAGAGAAAGATGCAGGACAGTTATGGCAGAGTGCATAATCTTGGGTGGGAAAGGGGAATGTGTATAAATTGAACTGAGAAATGATGTCCGAAATACACAAAACACCAATAAAAGCATTTTAAAAAAAAGGCTGGGTATTGCTGGTGGTCAGGTTGGGGACCCTTGAGGGTGGGGGGTAGGAAGAGTCAACGATACAGACTCTGGGAGTCAGGTGAGTGGCAAAAGAGACTTGTTTACTGCAGGCACCAGGCAAACCTTTATGCCCCCTTCCCGCTATTCCATTGGCCCTAGGGTAAAGCAAAACTTTGTTGTCCCTCTTTGGTTGGTTCATCTTGTCAGGTGGTCCTGTGTCATTCCTCACCAGGCTGCTAGGCAGATTTCAGGATGGCTCCATGGGAAAATTGTAATTGAGCATGCATTGTGCATGTCGAGTGGCCGGGCTTACTTCTCCTACATATCCACCCTTTTGTTTTTACTTTCTCGGGCTGCCCAGTGGGAGTCAGAGTTCTTTGCTCTGGCATTGTTGTCCCCAGCTCAGGGGTGTCCAGTATTTGGACCATGCCTTTCTTAGGTTGCCCTGATTTATAGGGTTTTACCAGTCATTGACTACAGTCCCTCAAAGGACAGATTCTCTGGAGGGCATCAAGGGCATATAAGGAGGACTACATGGTTGTGAGCCAAGTCCTAACCACCTCCTTTGATGGGCTGTGATCAGAATGCTCAAGAGCCATAAGAACCTGGAGCATGGTCGTGTTGATAGAGCACTGTGTGGAGATATACTGTAGGAGATACTTAAACAGAATCATTAGTGCAATTATAATACCTGCTAGTATGGTGTAAGTTGCTATCCAGGAGAGGTCAAAGAGTTTTTTAATGCTGTTCCAAATTTGCCCCATAAAGGAGCTATTTAAGTCCAGAGCTACCATCCTTGAGGAATTGAGTTCTGAGACTCAGATTCATTCCCTGAGTAGGATGGAATAGTTGAGAAAGTTTTCTGACCAAGTCACTTTAATAAATTGTGCCAATTTTTGTCTTACTGAAGTAATGTTTTTGATTTGATAAGGAGTAACACAGAATGTTTTGTACCTTGGGTCACAAGCTAAGAGTGCAGTATCCCTGACTATGCTGAGTTCCTCTGCCATGAGATCAATTTGCTGTTGTAGCACATGAATAGCAGTGTATAAATTTTGATTAATAGTATCCTGCATATGAAGTGCTGAGGCAGACTTTGAAGACTTTGCAAAAACCTCATTGAGGGTTGCTACAGTCACAGTGGTTTGCATCAATGCAACCACAGCAGCAGTTGTCCCTTCTTTGGCTATTAGGATGGCAGTAATTATGGCAGCTGTAATGAAAAGTCCCTTTTTATCCTAAGTGGCAGGGAGAGTTTGGTCTTTTTTATAACAGCAACCCCATGAAAGTGGGTAGCATTAGCCACTGGTACCCACAGTGCTACGGGTTTTCTCATTAGGACTACACTCTTGTGGATGTGCAACCAACATGCAGCCAGTAAGCAAGTCTTGTTGGAACACTGAAGAGAGGAGAGATTAGTGAGCAGGAAGAAGAAGAGGAGAGGACGCACACACACAGGAGTGGGAAGCCATGTTTCCTTGGTGTCTGGAGCATAGGTCCCATTTGTCATCTTTCCTCCTTGTAGGAATAAGAGTGGATGGATATCCTTGCATCCAGGCAGGTGAGTTGACATCAACAGGCAGCAACATAGGTGGCATAGGCACTAATGCCCATAAATTCACTCCCTGGCTAAGGTGCACAAACATATAATACATTACCCAAACATAGGTTCCAAAGGGGATTCCTCCTCTTTTATCTCTTCTGTGGCAGGTTTAATGTCTCTCACAGGAACCCATTTTGGGGTGGTGGAATTTTGTGGAAATACACAAGCATATCCTTGCCCACAGTCAGCAGAGGAGCAGGTTGAGGGCAATGGGAAGTCAGAGGATCCCTCCACCTGACCAGTGGGAGAGGCGTACTCCTCAATAGAGATGCCCAGTGTTTGTAAGCTGGACTTAAGCCCATCTCATCAAATGTCAAGAAGTTTATGTGGAACAGGACCTCTACTAAAGCCAAATGTGGATCCCGTTTTGATTCTGGGGAGGTGATTCTCATCAAGGGGTCTTTTAGAGTCCTATAGCCCTTTCTACAATAGCCTGTCCTTGTGGATTATATGGGATTCTGAAAGTGTGATTGATTTTCCAGGAGGTCACGAATTATTTGAATTGTTGTGAGGCATATGCCTGTCCATTATCAGTCTTTAGGGACCATGGTACTCCGATGACTAGCATGGCAGACTTCATTGCCTTTATGACATGGGAGGCTTTCTCACCTGCAAGGGCCACAGCATACACAAAAGAAGAGCAAGTATCCATGACAACATGGACATACCTGAAATTGCCAAATGCGGGGTGGTAATGTGTAACATCCATTTGCCAAATAGCATTAGGTAAGAGTCCTCTGGGGTTGACACCCGCTCTATCAAGGGGGCTGTGCTGGATAGCTTTAGTGTCAACTTGACACACCTGTCTTGAGGGAGCTTCAGTTGGGGAATTGTCTCCATTGGATTGGCCTGTGGCCACATCTGTGTAGTATTGTCTTGATGGTTGAGCAGTGTGGGAGGGCCCAGCCCACAAGAGTGGTGCCACCCTGGGCAGGTTGTTGTGTACTGTATAAGAATGCAGGCTGTGCATGAGCCAGGGAGCAAGCCACTGTACAGCATTCCTCCATGGCCTGTGCTTCAGCTCCTGACTCCAGGTTCCTGCCCTGAGTTCCTGCCTTGGGCTCCCTAACTGATGAACTGTGACCCGGGAGATGTAAGCTGAATAAACCTTTTCCTCCCCAAGTTGGTGTCGGTCAGAGTGTTTTGTCACAGTAATGGAAGATAAACTAGGACAGAAATTGGTACCGAGATAGTGGGGTATTGCTGTGACAGACCTGACCTTGGTGTTTTGGGGAAGGATTGTGGAGGTGTTTGGGACTTTGGGCTGGGAAGATCATTGAATGCCTAAAGATTATTGCTGTGGAGCTTGGAGCAGTTTTGCTGAAGGAACTGTAGAAGATGGAGGCCTGGCTTATGAAGTTTCTAGTTTCAAAGGGGAGCAGAGATCATCAGGACTGTGTAATCTGTGGGTTCTGGTCAGCTGGGGCTGAAGAATCAGCTGTAAGTAACAAGAGACCAGAACCTGAAGGGAAATCTTTGTTGTACTGGGTCAATTGATGCTGGTTAGCTGGGGCTGAAAAATCAGCTGTAAGTAACAAGAGACCAGCATCACTGTGGAGAAATCTTCTGGGAAGAATTTCTTCAGGTTCAGCACACAGAAGCTATGTTGCTGAAGGGGCCTGAGCCTCCATGTCAAGCTAGAAGCAGGACTTGGTAACGTGTAAGAGTCTCCTATATAGTTCTGGTGTTGAAATTTGAGGGGGTCACAGAGAGCAGCCGAGGCGTGGCACTGTGAGAGGTCAGGAAAGACCATTGGTGGAAGTGCACCTCGGTTGCAGTGAAGACCCCAGGATTGCAGGGGTCATGGAGAGAAGCTGAGGCTTTGCAGCAGGAGAGGTCAGAAGAGATCATTGGTGAAGGTGCTGCCTCAGTTTCAGTGGTGGCCCCAGCTTTTTGGAGATGCCAGGACCATGGGACAACCACCAAGAGCAGCAGCAGATGTGAAATGGAGTCAGCCTGGGCCTTCGAGATGAGCTGTGTGTGCCACGGATGGCAGAGTGTGAGAAGGGGAGCTGCCAAAACCCTTTTGGAGCCCAGAAGATCATGAGTGAATCCCAGGTGTCCAGCCTTGAGCTACTTTGCTGGACTTAGGTTTTGTTTGAGTGTGCCTGATTCTTCCCTTTGAAATAAGACAGTACTTGCTTTGGATTTCACAGCAGCCCACAGTTAAGAGACTTTTAACAGACTGTGAACTTTTAAGTATTTGGACATTTTAAGGACTATGGAGCTTTTAAGGTTGTACTGTTTTAGGTTGTGATTAGTGTTAACATCATACTTTGGGGATAAGAACTGGAAAGGTGGTGGTTTAATAGTGATGTGTTTTGTGTGTCAAGTTGACAAGGGGTCAATTGTGCTGGATAGCTTTAGTGTCAACTTGACACACCTGTGTTGAGGGAGCCTCAGTTGGGGAATTGGCTCGATTGGATTGGCCTGTGGCCACATCTGTGGAGTATTGTCTTGATGATTGAACAGTGTGGGAGGGCCCAGCCCACAATGAGTGGTGCCACCCTGGGCAGGTTGTTGTGTACTGTATAAGAAGGCAGGCTGGGCATGAGCCAGGGAGCAAGCCAGTGAACAGCATTCCTCCATGGCCTGTGCTTCAGCTCCTGACTCCAGGTTCCTGCCCTGAGTTCCTGCCTTGGGCTCCCTAAGTGATGAACTGTGTGTGACCCGGGAGATGTAAGCTGAATAAACCCTTTCCTCCCCAAGTTGGTGTCGGTCAGAGTGTTTTGTCACAGCAATGGAAGACAAACTAGGACAGAACCCCAGTAGTGCAAGCAGTACACGGGTTGTGCAAGAGCTAGTTAGGTGTTTGCATTGTGATATAGGAAGTTCTGGTAGCAGTTTGTGTAAGTTTTGTCATGACAAATGAAACTGTTGGTGTAGTGCCTTTGCCTGTTCAAGGAGCTCCATATTTACTATAATCATGGTGTCTGTTGCTTCATTTCCATTTGACTATATCCCTGGCAACTTGCTGTGGGACCTAATGTGGGATATATACCAGGGATTTGCCTGATTGTCTAAGGCCTCTTGTAGGGATTTCATCAAAACATGGACGGGACTGTTTTGGTCTTTAATAAAGGAGAAGGCCAAAGCTCTGACTCTGTACTGCATACTGACTATCAGAGAAAATATTGTCTCAAGGAAAAGGGTAGATTACCTTATCTGGCTTTCTTTTATAAGTTCTCCTTGCCTGTGCACTGGCCCTTAAGACAAGTCTGAACACCATTTCATACTTAGATGTCATTTTGTGAAGGTCCAACTGGGCCTATGTAACCACCTAAGCAAACGAGATTGATAAAGGGTCCCTAAAACCCCTTCAGGTGTCCAGAGGATAATGGCCAGTAATTGTTTCCCTGGATCATGTCAATCCAGGTCAGCACCAGACATACACCCTAAATTTTTTTGTGTGTGTGGAGGCTATGGGTCTCTGTAGTTAGGACAATCCTAGAGGAGGGTCTATTGTGCTCTTTTAAGAGGGAAAAAAAGGCATATCATCTCCTGGACTGGAATTAGAAGGAAAGGCTTAAGCCAGTTTATGGTTCTATCCTGTTTTGGGGAGTGACAATCGTGCAGCCAGGGAAAGGCTTTGTTGCAGCGAGGGCACCTGGTCTTTGGTCTGGCATTGGGTCAGTCATGGTGGAGATGTCCTTTGTGTCCACATCCCCAGCAAGTATGGTCCAGCAGGGCCGTACCACCTGTGCCTCATCTTTTAGAAATTAGGACATCAAGAGAAGCAGTGGGGGGTCGCAATGGGTCCTGCCCTGTGATCCAGGTCTCTGGTAGCTACAATCCATTTGTGGAGGTCATCTTTGTTTGATTAGCATGTCTCTAGTGGGACAGGCTTCTAGCTCCTTTCAACTGCCTCAATGACTCTTGTGAGGAAGTCCATAAAGGACTCCCCAGACCATTAGACTAGGTTACGAAAGTATGCTGAGGGGTCCCAGGGTACACAGTCTTTGAAGGCCTTGGAGGCCAGATCAGAGACCTGGCAGAAACAGGCATAAACACCCACCATGGACTGAGTGACAGGGTCAATGTAAGTACCTCTGCCTGTGAGCATGTTTAGAGTCACGGGGATGTCATTTCAAATATTTTAATGTGTCTGTGTCTCTGCATGGTCATCATAGGCAGAGTGCCAATTGAGGAACACAGCAGGCTCGAGTACTTCCTTTAGAAGGTTATACTAGTCATATTGAGTCTGGAGTTGCATGGACCATTGTCTTAAGACTTGTTCAAAATAAGGTGAGTCTGGTCCTGACTTGCTACAGGCTTTGCAGATAAAGGTAAGGTCTGCAAGGGGGTAGGAATCCAGGGCTGGGAAGCTGCATTTGGACCCATATTTACTGGGTATGCCTCCACCTGAGAACCAGGGAATGGCAGAACAAATGCCATTCAGAATAAGGGCCATGTCCTAAGTTAGAGCAAGGAATGACCGGTGCAAGGGACAGGGGCCATGGGGTGTTAGCACAGTCATCCGGATTTTTGATCTCTATCCACGGGTATTGAGGAGAGGGGCTCGTGGCTGGAAGTGGGTGGGGCAGTCAGGAAACTTAGGTTTTTCAATTGATAAAGCCAGTTTAACAGAAGCAGCCTCATCTGTGGCCCCCTCATCTTCCTCATCAGAGGAACTCATATGAGAAAGTACTGGAGGCAGTGAGGTTATGGAAAGATTAATGCTAGCTTGTTCCTTACAATGTTTGTTGTGAGAAGCAATTACTTCCTTGGGTGAGGAGGATTTTAGGGTAGCAATTACTGCCAAGATAATAGGCACAAAAGGAGGGGTAAGAGTCCCTGAGTCAATCTCTCACTTTCGGGCCAGATAAAGTACCTGCATCCAGAGATCAGGCTCCCAAATGTTCTCAGGAGAGAACCATGGGGCAATAGTTTCTGCCTCATTCCAGAATGTCTCCAGGTCAGTCAATTTGACCCTCATACCTCTGGTAATTAACAGGGATTTAAGTGCCTTTATTTGAGGTTCCTTATACTGAGAAAGCAATCAGCCCATAGCAGCAGTCTTAGGGGGAGACAAGACAAACATAAGCAGATGTGGGAGATCATGTCAGACCAAATGTCTTGTGCTTAGTAGGGGGACTTCTGTGGGTCGTTAAGCCATGGCTGTATGCCCCCACAGTGTCTCCAGTTGAGAGAGACCCTTCAGGGGATCAGTCTTTGGTTCTGACTCCTGGATGGTCAGTCCTTATGTGGAGCCTCCAGGCAAACTGAAGGCAAAATGAATGTTCCTCCCTATTGGGACATACAACACACAGAAGAGAAAAGAAGGTCAACGTGCTCACCTCCCATGAAGACAAATAACAAAGAACATCGAGGGGCCAACCTACCATAAAACTGCCCATGGGGGCTCTTGACCATGCCACAAAGGAAGAAGGGTCCCATGCAGTGGTGACCTATTCACGACAGATGAAGCTTTGACAGCAAAATGTGAAAATGAGGGCCCCCAAATTACTGCAGAAACAAAAACATACGGCCGGAGCCACGTGAACTCAATGCTCATGCCCACACAGGCAAAGAGACCACGTTGGGTCCCAGATGTTGCCAGTGGTCAGGTTGGGGCCCTTGAGGGCGGGGGTAGGAATATACAGAGTCAATGACGCAGACTCTGGGAGTCAGGTGAGTGGCAAAACAGACTTGTTTACTGCAGGCACCGGGCAAAACTTATACCATCTTCCAACATCCCTTTGGCCCTGGAGTAAAGCAAAGCTGTGTTGTCCCTCTTTGGTCGGTTCATCTTGTCATGTGGTTCCATGTCACTCATGACCAGGCTGTTAGGCAGATTTCAGGTTGGCTCCATGGGGAAGTTATAATTGAGCATGTGAAGTGGCAGGGCTTATTTTTCTTACAGACTGGGCATCTCACAGACACATATTCTCTGCACTTGATAAGATGTGGAACTTTGGAATAGTCTCCATCTGTCATGAAAAGAAGCTTTTTGATGAATAATGGCAAGTATACTTGTCAATAAATATAAGGATACATATTTAGAATACAGAAATAAACTACATTGGTCTAGAAATGTGACAAAAATGTTTTTCTCTAGGATCTATGACTGCTGTAGCCATGGATATTTGGCTGTGTTTACAGTCTCACAAATGGGTGTCCTGGCATAGAGTAGGTCTTAAATCAAATTAGACAGCTATTCATTACCCACGACAAAACTGCCACTATTGCACCAATACAAATTATTTTCTGGGCCAATAACTGTGGTTCATAGCTTTCTACCCTTTCCAAAAAATTGAAGGGACTTTCTCCTGCATGACACTGTGTTTTGTTCTTGCTGTTACATAGCCTTCAACTATATAAATGCAGCAAGCAGCAAAACTTCTTCATAAAAAAGCCATAGTTGGACTAAATGCAGAGAATAAGAGATTAGAAATTGCTTATCTGTGAACAGGACACCTAAACCGAACTTCTATCCCCAAGGCTGTAGGCCACTGTGGAAGAGGGAGCAGAAAGATTGTATGATGCAGAGGTAATGGATAAGCACAAGGAAAGAGGATTTTCCACACATCTGGCAAGTTACACATATGAACTCACAGCCATTAGAACAGCATGCCCAAGACCCACATGGGCTCAAATCAGAAAAACTCCAGCACAGAAGTAGGAAAATGAATAAGAAGCCCAAAATATAGTCAAGCACTGTCTGATGGAAGAAGAGCAGATGTTTTAAGGGTGTGAGGCTACATAGGTTGATGAAGCTTTAGTGAAAGGACACACATTATAGGATATTTGCAGACACAAAACTGACTTGATAAGCTTAATATATAAGACAGGGTACATGAATTATGGTGTGGGTGGGCTAAAAAGTTTTTCAGATGGGGATGGAGTATAAAGGTGATCAAAATGTATAATATTTGTAAAATTTAAATTTATACAGTCCTTTTAGTAGACTGATTACATTTGACCTTTTGTTAAAGTCATTTTATTGCAATTATTTTTGGTCTTTTTAGAAAAAAAGTCTTTTGGTGGAGCTCAGGTTAGCTTCATTGTGGTAAAAAAATCAATGAAGTATTTTTGTTTGTTTTTTGAGGAAAACAAGCAATAATCTGAGTGACTACTAAAGAGATAAAATTTATCTTTGTCAAATTCAGTATAGGTGCTCTCACAACAATGTCTACAGATTTGGTAAAATAAAGAAAATTAGAAATAACATTATGGAAAATAAATCATAATTTATATGAGATGAATACATTCTGAAAATGTAAAATGTTGCAACCTGAGATGTATAGGACTAAGGCTACTGATATTTTATAAGAGCAATGAGGAGAATGTGAATGAGCTTAAAAATTAGCTTGAGCAGGAAGAGGGAAAGAATTTTGTATTATAGCAAGAGAATATTTTGTCTTCTA
This sequence comes from Rhizomys pruinosus, assembly GCA_009823505.1. NCBI lineage: Eukaryota > Metazoa > Chordata > Mammalia > Rodentia > Spalacidae > Rhizomys > Rhizomys pruinosus. The sequence continues at coordinate 1,669,206 of VZQC01001350.1, forward strand.
CCCCAATTGTACTGAGGTTAACAAGGTAACTCATTTGTGGCTCTCCAATTATAATAAAAATTTTTTAAAAAGATAAAAACTTTGGAAAGACTCAGAAAAAGACCCAAGACATGTATGGCAGAATGCATGAACTCAGGTGGGTCAGGTGGGTTGGGAGGCATGGAAAGGGAAATGGCTCTAAATTGGACTGAGAAATGATGTATGAAAAAGTTTAATAACAATAAAATATATATGCAAAAAATATCAAATATGACTAAAGAAAAACTCTGGCCAAAAATAACTCATGAGCATTCTTAGGACATTCTTTCAACATTTACAAATGAAATTGTAAAATATATATAATATATATATATATATATATATAATTATATCTTTAAAATCATGCATTTAGGAGCATTGGAAATAGCTCAGTGGTTCACAACACTATGTTCTTGCAGAGGACACAGAGTTTACATCACAGCACTCACATGAGGCAGTTTATAACTGTTACAAGGGATTTGATGCTATCTTCTGACCATCTGCAGCACCTCTTCACTTGTATACACACAACACACACACACACACACACTTTAACAAAGAGCATGCATATGAAGCTTAACCAGGAATATCTTTCATTTGATAATTTATTCTCCACATTGACAAAGGACACAAGAAAATTCTGTTTTCTTTGGCAATAGATTAAAAAGGCATTGAGGCTTGAGCTCCAGACAGTGCATGGATTCAGTGACATGCTGGTAAGACAAGGAGGAACTGCCTTGACCCTTGGGGGGGATTCAACACTCGCCCCTGGAACTCCCAGCCTGGGCTCCATACAGGCAAACGGACTCAGTGACATGCCGTTAAGTCAAGGTAGTCAAGGAAGAACTGTCTTGACCCTTGGGGGCCAAAGTAGCAACACAATCCCCCCTAACTCCCCATCAGCCTGGTGGATCTGTGGTTCAGAGAACCTAGCAGGCACAGCATTAATGATTATGGTCTGNAAGACTGCCATATTAAATCTCACCCACCCACACAGGGACCGTTGTGGAATATGGGGTGAGGAATGATTGTAAACGCCAGGGTTGGTCCATGCACATAGGGTAACAGACTTCCAGGCCACTGAAAGGTTGCACATGTGAACCTGGGGGAATAGTGGCAGAGAGTACAGACCCATGTGATCTCATCAGGAAAGGGCCCAGAGTAGAGCAAGGGAAATGAGCAGCAGGTGTTTCTAGTCTGGACACTGTTGAAGACTGATGACTACTGCTTGAAGGAGAGGAGACTTTACCTATGATCTCTAGATAGGATGACTACACGCCAGTGGTTGCACTGAAAAAACATCTGGGTACAAAATTTTCCTGGATAGGACTTAACATGTATGGTGGAACACATGGGTTCTGGTGGAAGAGTGTGGACAAGAGTAGGGACAGGGTCTAAATTTTTATTAATAACTGTATCAAATTTATAAAAGCACAATAAAAATTTAAAAACAATACAAAAACTTTTAATTTCAACACAAATGTCAAACACTGGCTCTCTGTCAAATGCTCTCTCTCTCTCTCTCTCTCTCTCTATATATATATATATATATATCTTTAAAATTCTGCATTTAGGAGCATTGGAAATAGCTCAGTGGTTCACAACACTTGATGTTCTTGCAGAGGACCAGAGTTTACATCACAGCACTCACATGAGGCAGTTTATAACTGTTACAAGGGATTTGATGCTATCTTCTGACCATCTGCAGCACCTCTTCACTTGTATACACACACACACACACACACACACACACTTTACAGAAAGCATGCATATATGAAGCTTAACCAGGAATATCTTTCATTTGATAATTTATTCTCCACATTGACAAAGGACACAAGAAAATTCTGTTTTCTTTGCAATAGATTTAAAAAGCATTGAGGCTTGAGCTCCAGACAGATGCATGGATTCAGTGACATGCTGGTAAGACAAGGAGGAACTGCCTTGACCCTTGGGGGGGATTCAACACTCGCCCCTGGAACTCCCAGCCTGGGCTCCATACAGGCAAACGGACTCAGTGACATGCCGTTAAGTCAAGGTAGTCAAGGTAGAACTGTCTTGACCCTTGGGGGCCAAAGTAGCAACACAATCCCCCCTAACTCCCCATCAGCCTGGTGGATCTGTGGTTCAGAGAACCTAGCAGGCACAGTATTAGTGATTATAGTTTGTGCAGCCAATGTTGAGGTGCCAGAATCCAAAGAAAGAAATAAACAAACAAATCCACATGCCACAGACAAAGAAAAAACAACATGGGAAAAGCTCATAATAAATCCACACCAAAATCTACCAAGCCTACAGAAGATCCCTACAATGAGAACTCAAAGGAAGGAAACCAAGACACTGACCTTAGACTTGTAGACATATTCAAAGAAATTAGAAAACTAAGGGGGAGAGAATGAAAAACTCAAGAAGGACCTAGAGGAGGGTAATGACAAATGTTGGAAAGAACTAAAGGGAGAAAATGACAAACTCCAGAAGGAGATGAGAATGACAGGCTCCAGAGGAAGTGGAAAATCTAAAGAAATCACAGGAGGAAATGAAAAAGGAAACTGAACATTCATCCAATTACCAGGGAAGGATGGGAAAAAGCCTCAGAAGCAGAATGGAAGAAGCAGAAAAAAGAACATCAGATCTGCAGGATAATATGGAGAAACTAGAAAGCTCAAGTAAAGATTATTAAAAATTTTTAAAAAGCACCAGAGTGGAACAACCAGGAATTGTGAGACACTATGAAAAGACCAAACCTCTGCATCACAAGGATAGAGGAAGGAGAAGAATCCCAAGACAACACTATTGATCAGATTTTCAACAGGATAATAGAAGAAAATTTCCCCAAACTGAAAAAAGACAATCCTATATAAATACATGAGCACATAGAACACCAAACAGACAGGATAAGAAAAGAAATTCTCCATTCCATATAATTGTTAAAACACTAGATGCTCAAAAAAAAGACAAAATAATGAAAGCCACAAGAGAAAAACAGCAAGTTACATATAAGGGGAAACATATCAGAATCATAGCTGACTTCTCAGTCCAAAATATGAATGTTAGAAGAACGTGGACCAAAGTATTCCCTGTGGTAAATGACTTTAGATAACAACCCAGACTAAGATACCCAGCAAAACTGTCAGTTATAGTTGAAGGAGAAAGAAAAATCATGTTTAAGAAACCAACACTTCAGAAAAATCCTCAAAGAAATCCAAAGAACAGAGGAAAGGAGCAACTATCCCTAAGCAATTAAAGAGAAAAATCAACAAAAGCATAACAGAGTAAGTACAAACATAGACCAAGAATGCAAACAAAAAATAACGTGAAAGGAAGCAACATACATCTCTAAATAATAACCTTAAATACTAATGGTCTGAACTCCCCAAACAAAAGACATAGACTGGGAGAATGGATTAGGAAACAGAATCCGTCTATATGCTGTCTACAAGAAACCCATCTCACCCTCAAAGACAGACAGCACCTTAGAGTGAAAAGATGGGAAAAAATTTTCAAGTAAATGGTACCAAGAAATAAGCAAGAGTGGCTATTCTAATATCAGACAAAATAGATCTCAAAGTACAACTAATCAGAAGAGACAAAGAGGGCCATTATCTCCTTGTCAAAGGAATAATTTACTATGAAGTCTTCACAATCCTAAATGTCTATGCACCAAACTCTGGTGCGCCTAACTTTATAAACACTACTCTGCAGGACCTCAATACACAGATTAATCCTAATACACTAATAGTGGGAGATTTCAACACCCCACTGAGCCCATTGGATAGATCAACTGTACAAAAAAAAAATAGAGAGACATCAGAACTGAACAATACAATATATCAAATGGACCTCATAGATATCTACAGAATATTCCACCCAAACACCAGAAAATATACTTTCTACTCAGCACCTCATGGAGCATTATCCAAAATCAACCACATAATGGGGCACAAAAGAAATGTCAACAAATACAAAAGGATTGAAATTATTCCATGCATTCTATCAGAACACAGTGCAATAAAGCTCAATATGAACCCCAGAACTGGCTACAAGAACATATGGAGACTAAACAACACAATCCTGAACAATGAATGGTTCAGGGAAGAAATGAAGAGTGAAATAAAAGTATTCATGGAACCGAATGAAAAAGACAATACAATACAACATAACTTGTGGGATACTGTAAAGGCAGTCTTGAGAGAGAAATTTATAGCCCTAAGTGCCCACATCAAAAAAAAGAAAGGGAACTGTGCTGGATAGCTTTAGTGCCAACTTGACACACCTGGGTTGAGGGAGCCTCAATTGGGGAATTGTGGCCACATCTGCGGAGTGGAGTATTGTCTTGATTGTCAAGCAGTGTGGGAGGGCCCAGCCCACAAGAGTGGTGCCACACTGGGCAGATTGTTGTGTACCTTATAAGAAGGAAGGCTGGGCATGAGCCAGGGGAGCAAGCCAGTGAACAGCATTCCTCCATGGCCTGTGCTTCAGCTCCTGCCTCCAGGTTCCTGCCCTGAGTTCCCACCTTGGGCTCCCTAAGTGATAAACTGTGACCCAGGAGATGTAAGCTGAATAAACCCTTTCCTCCCCAAGTTGGTGTCGGTCAGAGTGTTTTGTCACAGTAATGGAAGACAAACAAGAACAGAAATTTGTACCAGAGAGTGGAGCATTTCTGTGACAGACCTGACTTTGGTGTTTTGGGGGAAGATTGTGGAAGAGTTTGGAACTTTGGGCTAGAAAAATCATTGAATGCCTGAAGATTGTTGCTGTGGAACTTGGAACAGTTTTGCTGAAAGAGTTGTAGATGATGGAGGCCTGGCTTGTGAAATTTCAAAGGGAAGCAGAGATCATCAGGACTGTGTAATCTGTGGGTTCTTGTCAGCTGGGGCTGAAGAATCAGCTGTAAGTAACAAGAGACCAGAACCTGAAGTGAAATCTTTGTTGTACTGGGACAATTGATGCTGGTTAGCTGGGGCTGAAAAATCAGCTGTAAATAACAAGAGACCAGCATCACTGTGGTGAAATCTTCTGGGAAAAATTTCTTCAGGGTCAGCACACAGGAGCTATGTTCCAGAAGGGGCCTGAACCCCAATGTCAAGCCAGAAACAGGACTTGGTAACGTGTAAGAGTCTCCTATATGGTTCCGGTGTTGAATGCATGAAGGGGTCACAGAGAGCAGCTGAGGCCTGGCACTATGAGAGGCCAGGAAAGGCCACTGGTCAGAGTGTGACCTTGGTTGCAGTGAAGACCCCAGTATTCCAGGGGTCAGGAAGAGAAGCTGAGGTTTTGCATGAGGAGAGGTCAGAAGCAACCTCAGTTTCAGTGGCCACCCCAGCTTTTTGGAGATGCCAGGACCATGGGATGACCACTAAGAGGAGTGGCAGGTGTGGAATGGAGTCAGCCTGTGCCTGCGAGATGAGCTGTGTGTGCCACAGATGGCAGATTTGGAGAAGGGGAGCCACCAAAACCCTTTGGAGCCCAGAAGATGGTGAGTGCCAGGTATCCAGCCTTGAGCTATTTTCTGGACTTAGGTTTTGTTTGAGTGTGTCTGATTCTTCCCTTTGAAATAAGACAGTACTTGCTTTGGATTTTACAGCAGCCCACAGTTAAGACACTTTTAATAGACTGTGAACTTTTAAGTGTTTGGACATTTTAAGGACTGTGGGGCTTTTAAGGTTGTACTGTCTTAGGTTGTGATTAATGTTAACATCATACTTTGGGGATAAGAACTGGAAAGGTGGTGGTTTAATAGTGATGTGTTTTGTGTGTCAAGTTGACAAGGGGTCAATTGTGCTGGGTAGCTTTAGTGTCAACTTGACACACCTGTGTTGAGGGAGCCTCAATTGGGGAATTGGCCCCATTGGATTGGCCTGTGGCCACATCTGTGGAGTATTGTCTTGATTTTCAAGCAGTGTGGCAGGGCCCAGCCCACAATGAGTGGTGCCACCCTGGGCAGGTTGTTGTGTACCGTATAAGAAGGCAGGCTGGGCATGAGCCAGGGGAGCAAGCCAGTGAACAGCATTCCTCCATGGCCTGTACTTCAGCTTCTGCCTCCAGGTTCCTGCCCTGAGTTCCCGCCTTGGGCTCCCTAAGTGATGAACTGTGACCCAGGAGATGTAAGCTGCATAAACCCTTTCCTCCTCAAGTTGGTGTTGGTCAGAGTGTTTTGTCACAGCAATGGAAGACAAACTAGAACAGAAATAAATAAAGAATATAACACTGCAGCTAAAAACACTTGAGGGACAATGACAAATAAACCCTAAACCCAATAGACAGTTACGGTTATGCTCCCTTCATGTTAATTTCTTTTCATTACTTTGTCTTTCGTGTTCTGCTATGGATCTTTTATAAGATACTTATTTTTCTTTCAATTATGTGTATGTTGTGTGGTCATACGCAGGTTGGTACACATGCATGTGGAGGGCACAGGCCTAGAATCCCCTGGAGTTAGAGCTACATTCAATTGTGAGCTCTTCACCCTGGGTGGTGGGAATTGAACTTTGATCTTCCCCAAGGTTGGCATGTACTCTTAACTGCTGAGCCATATCTCCAGCACATGCTATGAGTTTTTGAAATTCATTTGTTCAAATTATGTGACACTGATTAGCAAGTAATTTGATAGCCAAAGAAGAAATGAAAGAAGAAGGGAAGGAAAGAGGAAAGAGGGAAAGAAGGAAAGAGAAAAAAGGAACCTATAATAATACATTGAGATGTTTTATTAGAAGTGAATAAGAATGAGTTTCCTTATTTTTAATAGACATAAAATAAATATAAGCATGTTTTCAATGATTCAGATGTACCTGTAAGTCTTAGGGAAAATGAAGCTCAGCTTAGCATCTCTGTCTTTCCCACCCTTGTTCTGTCATACTAGCATGAGCACCCATACATAGGGGCTGGATAATTAAAGTTGTTTTACATCACAAAGCACTCATCAGTTAATAGTGGGGTCAAAGTGCACACATTCCTCTAGTTTAACCTGCCTTTGTGAGAAAGAATAGAGAATGTCTCAGCAAAGTGGACTAGAGTGGGATCTGGGTCAATGAACAAATAATTCCAGAGCCTCATCTAAATTCTAGAGGTTGCATAAAATCCTGAGGAGGGTTAGGAGTAGATGACATTCAGCAGTTATCCTTGGCCTAGTGAATATCTCTATGGGAAGTGCACAATGGGACAATTTCCTACTGATGCGGTCAACCTGAAGAAGTGTCCTGTTTGAGATTCTCATGTGCTTTTTCCTGAGTGGTGGCAGTAGTGCTTAAAGCTAAAGCCCCTGCAAAACAGAATGCCCCTGGAAGGCAATGTTTATCATATGCACTTGTCAAAAAGGCTGTGGAGAGAAGGGCATTTTTAGCGTGGTGTGACAAAAACCTTTCATTCTATGGGAATTACCATGAGTCTCATTTATTTTAGTTAAATTTTTAACCTCTTTAAGTTCATGAAGTAGATAATTTAAGCCAGATCTTTTATGTTCTTTTTTTCTGTCTTCATCTCATATTTTTTAAGATTTTTTTTATTGATGCTTTGTGCATTTCATACATCATTTTCCAATTCAGTTCAGGCATATTTCCCTTTCCCTTCCCACCTACCCCCACCCCATCCCAGATCATGCATTTTTCCATAACTGTCCTGCATCTTTCTCTCAGTTTTTTTTTTCATTTTTTAGCTATAACTAGTGATCCATGAGTACAAGCATCCTTCATATGAGACCAATTTGCAGGCTGTTGTGCCCAAACCCCCACAGCCCCACCATCCAGCGGGGGGTTCATCTCATATTTTTTAAGAATATATGAATCATGAATAACATGAATAAACAATATTATAAATACTATGGCATGTAATGTGTATGTGTCTGCTCTATGGGTTACATTACTTCTTTGCCAATTCATATGTTCATTTTCTACTTGTCAGTGGTTTAAAAATGTAACCTTATTTGCATGTAGGGTGTCTAGAAAGGTAATCAATAAAAATAAGGTCATCAAGATGGACATTATTCAAGCATAGCTAGTGTCTTTATAAAGAAAAGAAATTTGAAAATAAATACACACACAAAAACAAAGGTAGATATATAGACAAGGAAAGCCTTCCTACAAGCCAAGTAGGTCTGTTATGGTGAGATAGCACATGGTCCTCAGCAGAAATCTGTCTGATCCTTGTATCCTTATCTTATGCAGCTTCTCCACCATCTTGTAGTCTGGACTTTAAAATAAATTTCGTTTGCTTAAAACACCCAGTTTTAGTTGCATTTTACTTTGGGTATTCTAGAAAATGAAAACAACATATATGTTTCACTAACCATTGCACACTGGTTTTATTAGTAGAAAATAATATTGTATAATAAAGTTATTTGTTTATAGTAAAAATTCTGTGAGATGATTAATTAATAAAACTTAACTTACAATTTAAACACCATGCTATATATTACTACCATGTACAATGTCTACTGGAAATGGGAATTTCTGAAGTAAAAGACAGTAGAAGATGTGAATGGCAATTTTAAAAATCTGACATCAGCAAGGGATTATTCTACCAAGGAGATATTGGCCAGGGGATCCAAGCCCCCACAAAAGGTAAAGGCTCCTTGCCTCCAAACTGGGATATCTGCAGGAAGAGAGGCGATAAGGCCCTGCTGTTGAAGACCTGATATAAACATGGGAAAGATGTATGGAGACCGCACTTGCAAGTATACAGATGCTCTCTGGAATGCCAGAGAGTGTTACCAAAGGCCACTAAACCAATAAAGCAAATATAGGTCTCCTTGAGTCAAGCAAGACTCCTCCGTCAGCACCAGCTACACCTCACCTGCCTGGAAATACTATGCAGCAGTGGCAGCCATATGTCTGTATATCCCAAATCTAATTGGCTATTAGCTCTCTCCTTGGAGGAATAACCCACGGCTGATGCCACAAGCTTACATCCTCTAATGGTTAGGAGATGTTATAAGCCACACGAAGACCCTGTCATACTTAACAGAAGAAAATGTAATTCATGGATTAACATACCATCCAAACATCTGTGTCTATACCAAAGTAACCTACCATAACAATTAGTACTGTTTAAATACCTATATATCTAATTGCGTGTGCTTCATTAGTAGGATCGAAAGGCTATATATTATACTGTTTAAATACCTATATATCTAATTGCATGTGCTTCCTTAGTAGGATCGAAAAGTTATGCCTGGACAAGCTGGCAGCCCATGAAAGAAAACAGCCAGAATTGACTAGACACCAAGACAACAGCTCCAGAGAAAGTAGACTGTTTTGCTTCTCATCCACCTGTGCCCCTTTTCTTAGCCTAGGGAACAATCTACAGAAGAGGGGGCATGTTAGAATGTAAGGGCTGCGATTGGGGTGAATGGTGAAACTACAACAATATAGACTGGACACTCATTTGTTCAACTTGATGAACATACAAGCCCCCCCTGCTGGATGGTGGGACCCATGAGCTGTGTGGGTTTGGGCACAACTGCTCGCAAATTGGTTTTACATGAAGGATGCTTGTACTCACAAATTATCACTTATTGTTAAAAAATGAAAACAAAACAAAACAAAAAAACAGAGAAAGATGCAGAAAAGTTATGGCAGAATGCATGATCTGGGATGGGAAGGGGTGGGGTGGGGGGAAGGGAAAGGGATATATGCCTGAACTGAATTGGAAAATGATGTATGAAATACACAAAGCATCAATAAAAAAAATTGTTCTCAGTCATTCCAAGGCTGGAAGAAAGTAGCATTGTCCATATTCAGGAAATATGTTAATTTCTTGTATTTAACCTATGCCTTCACATTTTAATAATGTGAAGCTCTCACAGAACTCCACTAAGAAGGTTTAATTATAATGCATTCTATCCATTTGTATATATCTATGAATTAATACTTAGAAAGAAATACAATGGAGAATTATGTGTTCTTTACTTTTCTATTAAGTGCATAGACTAGCCTTCACTCCTTGCTATCTTATAATCCTAATTATTAATAAATTATTTAGTTAATACAGAAGAACTATGCAAAATATCTGAGAGTGGATAGATAAATTTTTATTAGGTGCCCTTTCCACTTTCTCAAAGTTCACACCTTCATATTTGTGGTACATTTTCTTAAGGACCTGTTCTTGTCCTTTCTGTATCTACTTTGTCAATTGAACAATTGAATTTCTTCCTAATTTTCACTTCCTAAGAACTAACCTTCCTTGCTAAAAGTATGCAAGATGAGATTGTAATTTTTCACTGTTATGCTTTTATTCTGGGTTAAAATGTTTGATGATAGATTGTCCTTGTGTTTTCATTAGCATATACTTGCTATTCAGTAAAGACAATGCTTTAAAATCTTGGTTATCTTCCTAATGCTGCAAAAGTGCACAAGCACCTGTCTATAAAAAAGAATGTGCAGTCAGCTATCCTAAAATGGCAGCATACTTTGCATCTTTTATTTTTAATCTTATTCAAATGCTCAAGGTTATGGCCAGTTGTACCAGGTTTATAAAGAAAGTGTAATAATGGCTATGATGAAACTTGTTCTGACATTATGAACAATATTCTTCAAAGTGTTTTTGCCTGGAGATGCTTAATTAACTATGCATACATGTGCATGCATGTGTATGTTGTGCTTACTGAAGCGGCCAGTGAAATGATGCAAAGAATTAGGGGGATAATAGAGATAGAAAGTTTAAACATGATGGCTATGAAATAATTGAGGAGAAGAGGGGAATGTAGGATGATCAACCAAAACTAAGAATGTACAAAAGAAAATATGAAAGCCAACTACTTTATAAAATAACTCGACATATAATTTTACAAAAAGAATTTAAATGTGAAAATGGATAATGCTTCTTTCAAAAGTCAAAGGTTTTTTGAGGAAAAATTTCAGTGTCAGGTATGGGAAATCTTCTGACTTGGCCAGAGTCCCCCAGAGGCTCTCATAATACTACAGGTGTTACCATTGCACTTGGTTGCTCCAAATAACTACATGACCATATGGTAAGACTACGTTGTTGACACCGTACTTCAGATATGAGACAAGGAAATGAAGCAGGACCTGAGTAAGAAGATTCCTTTTGGCTGGCTTGTCAAAAGCTGCTACTCAGAATACTGGGGAAAGAAAACTCATTAAATTCTTACCCAGCAATAGAACTTGCATGCTACACTACTGATCTACCAGGCAAGATATACCTACTGATGCAATAGTGGGAAGACTGCTTTGTGGGTTATTAACAACTCTCCAATTGGATTGGAGGCCTGTTCCACAGGATGGAATACATGCCTGATACAATAAACCTGCAAAATTGAGGAATTCAAAGGTCTTAGACAGGGATGTACTACTGATTGCCTTCTAAATATTTATATGTATACTCTTAGAATGGTGCTAAGTATTGTATTCTAGGGGTCAGAGAAGCTTCTTTCTGCAGTAGTCAGTGGTTAATACAGGTCAGTTTGATGAGAGTATGTCCTATTGAGTACCTAGCCCTAAATGGGACAGCACTAACTATTACCATGATAAACATCATGGGAGAGGGGATAGAAAACATATTAATAATTTAAATAAAATGTTTATGTGTTGAAGAAGTCAATAAGTCCTTAAGTCATATATTCTTCTGTGCAACACATCATATTTTAGTTGTTAAATAAAGCTATTATGCAATTTGTTTTCAATTTTTTTCCATACATAAAAGCATTTTTTTAAAAAAATTTTAAAAAATGAGGAAATCATTATGCCTTTGAATCAATATGTCTCTTTTCATAAGTGTGGCAAATGTTCCTAGATTTATCATTTTAAGTGAGAAAATGTTGAATATATTTGATTGGTTTTATCTGAAGAAAAAAAGAATTTTTAACGGAACAAAATATTTAAATATAATTTTCATAACTATTTTTGAGTAAAAGAGATGTTCCATGTCACTTTACTAATCTTCCCTATGCCATATTATAAATAAAGTATTTTAACGATTTTCTTTATTTGTACAAGTGTTTTCATTACCAGTATGTTTATTGGTGTGTGTGCACGTGTATTGCCCGAGAAAGGCAGAGGAGGAACATAGAGTTGTCATGTGGGTGGTAGGAGTCAAACCAAAGCCACTGGAAGAACTGCAAGTGCTCTTATCCTCGGAGCCACCCCTGGAGTCCTGTCCAAGAAAATTTTCCTTCCAAGGAGAGTAGCACGCTCATGCTAAAAGCAGCAGGACTCAGCGGCTCAGCCCTCTGCCTCCTCTCCCACTTCAGGACCAGAGGAACAGATTCTCCAAAACTGTTTAGGGGAGACTGAGGAATTTAATGGGCTTTCCTATAGAACAAATGCACGAAGGGCCACTGCCACATACATGGTTCTTTTGGCATTTCCATTCATATTTATCCCAGGCCAGGACCCTGGGGAATTCCACGCAACATGGCACTGGTGGGAGAGAGAGAGAGAGATCCACTGATGAACCCATAGCCCCTCCCCCTAGGTGAGCTGGCTGACTAGGAGGGTCACTGGATCTGTAGCTTTGCCTCTCCTTCAGAAGCACCATTCTGGAAGTTGTCTAATGTGTACTGGCTGATGGCCAGGGTCATTCAGTTTGGAAGAAAGTCTATTCTATGCCACACACCACCATGCTTTCTTTTGGCCCTCACCTCAAGAGTCCCTGGGCCTTGAGGAGTGAGAGAGAGGTAGGACAATTTAATTGTTCTCTGTTGTGAGACATCAAACACTCAGGTCTGTCACTCCTCTTTCTAATAGACTGTTGGCTCATTTCAGGGGTATTTTTCCAACTAATAAAACAGAAATAGAAAGAAGCACAAACTTCTAAACAAACTTTAACCATTAACATGAATGCTTGGATGACATCTTAGCAGGGGAAATCACAGCCCTCTAACAAGACAATTGCAATGGCTTTCTTTTTGCAGCTTATATGGTCTAATACCACTAGGAGTCAACCTGGATTACAGTGTTAGAAGTGTGTTCTTCCCCAGGGAGCAGGCCTTAAATTCAGTTGGATTTTTGGTGATTGTACATATACCATACAGCAAGTATTACACCAGCAGAAACATCTTGTTTGACATGTATTATAGCAGTATGTGGGGTCTGTAGTAGAACTTAGGGACCATTTCTCTATAGAGATCTGCCTAGCACTTTCCAGCACTATGAAGGCCAGCTCTCCAGTAGCAGGAAGTTCTTAGGTGGATCCCAGCAGGATCTCTCTTGCCCATGCTCACATCATGCCACGTCTTCCACAATAGGGTGTTACCATCTGCTTCCTGTGTGCAACCAGTGTTAGATGCAATAGCCTTTGTTTTGGGACCTCCAGAGCCTCTCTAACAGCTCCTGGGGAGGGGACCCACCCCTGGTCCTCTGGTACACCTAGTACCTAACTCTTTATTTAATAATTGTACAATTTTGGGGGATGCCTCTATTTTTTATTTTTATAAGACATCTGTTTATGCTTTGACACCTACAGGCCCAGACCATTTCAGACTTTCCTCAATCATTTGGGTGAATATCACTTACATCTTAACCAACCATTGAGCTCCTAGAGGTTTCCTAGTTATACCTGGCCCAGGTACCCCTTAGTAAATTTACTTTTTATCTTTGTTTTTTTTTCAGGTGTAACTTGAAATCTCTCCAGTGGCTCTCACATTTGTAAAACACTCAGACATTAATACAAAGCATAAACAAGGTCCAAAATAGCATGGCGAGATTTTATCTATTTATATCAATTATTTTCTCAAAAGATCCATGTTAGATACAACAGCACAGATAAGAGGCAGTACTTTAATTAGTTATTCAGTATCTAGTCATTTTCTTGAATCCATTTGGGATCCTGGGGGTTTTTACATGCAGCCTCTCTTCATCTCTTTAGCTGATAGACTCTTTGGGCCTGGCTCAAGCTGCCTAGCCCTGCACAGGACCAAGGATAAATGTGTCTCTTTTCACCCATGCTTCATTTGCTGGTTCTCTGGGTCTGGCATGTCCTGGGCCTGACACCTGGCTATAGTCACACCTATGGTCTTTTCATTAATCCCATATGTTTGCTGAGCCCTTGGCTAGGCAAAGTACCTCCACCCCTAGCATAAATTTTCTCTGCTGAGAGAGGTACTCTGTTTAACCTGGGGGTCATTATCCACCCTAGGACAGGCTTTATCTTCCGTGTGCATTTTGTGAACTTTTTCTCTGGGCTTACAGCCTTCCAGAGTCTGCTTAGAACAGAATTTGGCTTTTTATCAATTTTTTTCTTTAGAAACTTGGGTTTGGCCGGGCGTGGTGGTGCATGCCTTTAATCCTAGCACTTGGGAGGCAGAGGCAGGTGGATCTTTGTGAGTTCAAGGCCAGCCTGGTCTACAGAGTGAGTTCCAGGACAGCTTGGGCTACAGGGAGACCCTGTCTCGAAAAGACAAAAACAAAAAACAAAAAAGAAGGAAAAAAAGAAACTTGGGTTTGACACAAATCTTGCCACATTTGCCTTTGAGTAACCCAAGCAGACTTCTTTTTCTGCTTTGCTCTTTTTACATCATGTTTAGGTTGTTTTACTCTTTTGTAGGCATACTTTACATGCTCATCTAGATCACTTTGATCTGACAAAGTTTCTTCTACTTTGTAAAGATTTCATCCCATCAAGGGACTCAACACAGTTATTAAAGCTTCATAGCAATGTCGAGGCCCTTGTTTTATCAAGTATTCCCTAAATGTCTGGTAAAAACAGTCCTATCTGGCCCAGTGAACTGGGCATTATATATTGCTTTCCTCTTACCTAGTTCACTCAGTAGTGCCTGCCCCTCTCTTGCCATCCTCTACTCCTGGTATTCATGGGTAACTCCACTGGGGATGACCAAGTAACTCTAACACATTCTACAAGATAATCCATCAGAGATTGTTTTTCACTGTGCTGCCCGAGGTTTTGCAACCTATGTCTCAAGGAGTGATGGGGGTTTATGTTGCTCAGCTTTTCCACATCTTCAATAATTAAAATAATTCTATCTGTCCCCATGTTCCATACCTCACAAGCCAGGTAGTTAGGGATTCATTTATTGCTTGTTTGAAAATCTTCTCTGATTCCAACAATTACAAGGCTTAGTATTCTCTTATTGCCTTAGTTCCCCACACTGGGCCATGGTTAAGAACACCATCAGCACATTGAAACATGGATTTTTCCTTTCTTTGTATTAAAGATCAAACCCAAAGAACATTGTGTGCTTTTAGTAGGTCACTCCCTTCCTCATCACTATCTGTCTCCTCTTCTGGGACCCAGGATGAGCCTTGTATCAATTATCTAAACTGGTCTTTCTGGGGCTGGAGAGATAGCCTAGCAGTTAAGAGCACCAGCTGCTCTTGCAGAGGACCTGGGTTCAATCCCCAGCACCCACATGGTGGCTAAGAACCGTCTGTAACTCCAATTCCAGTAGAACTCCAGTTCCAGGGGAATCCGAGACTCTCTTCTGACCTCCGCATCATTGCACAACACGGGTGCACAAATCTACATGCAGACAGTACATTCATACACATACAAAAATAAATAAAATTAAAATAAAATAAAATAAACTGGTCTTTCTTCACCGGTAGACTTGTCTCCTAACTGTGAAAAACAACAGGGCAATAGAAGAAAAAGTTGGAAGCAGACTACAAGACATAGGCATAGGAAAAGACTTCCTAAATCAGACAGCAGCTATGCAAGAATTAAGGTCGACAATTGACAAATTGGACCTCATTAAACTCAAAAGCTTCTGTACATCAAAAGAAACAATCAAGGAAGTGAAGAGAAAACCCACAGAATGGGAGGAAACCTTGACCACAGGTACATCTGACAAAGCATTGATTTCCAGAGTATATAAACTACTCAAAAAACAAAGAAGAGGGGCTGGAGAGATGGCCTAGTGATTAAGAGCACCGACTGCTCTTGCAGAGGTCCCAGGTTTGATCCCCAGCAGCCACATGGAGGCTGAGAACTGTCTTTAACTCCAGTTCCAGGGGAATCTGACACCCTCTTCTGACCTCCGTGGCATTGAATAACACGGGTGCACAAACCTACATGCAGACAGTACATCCATACACATAAAAAAATAAAATTAAAAAAATCAAAGAAGAAAACAAATGAATCACTCAAAAGATGGAGCAAAGAGCTGAACAGAGACTTCGCAAGTGAGGAATTAGAGATGGCTGAGAAACATCTTAAAAAGTGTTCAAATCACTAATAATTAGGGAAATGCAAATTAAAACCACTTTAAGATATCATCTCCCTCTGATAAAACTGTCTAGGATCAAGAAAACAAATGATACCAAGTGCTGCAGAGGTTGTGGGGAAAGGAGAACACTCATCCATTGCTGGTGGTATGTAAACTTGAACAGCCAGTAGGGAAATCAGTGTGGAGAACCCTTGGAAGACTCAAAATGAGCTTGCCTTTGGACCCAGACATACCACTCCTGGGTATATACCCACAAGACTCATCTTACCTCAGAGATACATGCACAGCTATATTTCTTGCAGCTCTGTTCACAATAGCAAAGAGCTGGAACCAACCTAAGTGCACCTCAACTGATGAGTGGATAGAGAAAATGTGGTATATCTACACAATGGCATTCTATGCAGCAATAAAAAAAAAAAGACATCATGAATTTTGTAGGTAAATGGATGGAACTAGAAGATATGTTAAGTGATGTAACACAGTGCCAGAAAAACAAACGATGAATGGTATCCCTCATCTGTGAATGCTAGCGCCAATAACCTAGTTGTAAATATTTCTTGTTGGGAGTGATGCATATTGGAAAGAACAGCACTAACACTAACAACAGAAAAGACTGCATCAAAGAACTGACTGAAACAGTGAATCTGGTGGGGGGGGTTGGGAGGGGGACATGGGTCTATATTTGATTTGTAACATAATCTTGTACAAATATAAAGCAGTAAATTAAAAAAGAAAAGCAGCAGGGCAAAATTTCAACTTCTTTTTCTCTTTTATGCAATTTAGTGGCAAGGTCAGAGGCCAATTCCGAGGAGGCCAGCCTCTTATTCTTATCTTGCCCTAATTTCTACTTTAAATTTTCGGTTCTCCTCTGGGCTGTCTCTTTTATCTGGGATAAATCTTTTTCTTTTTTTTTTATTTCGGTATGAGTATGAATGTACTGTCTGCATGCAGGTGTGTGCACCCGTGTCGTGCAATGCCGAAGAGGTCAGAAGAGGGTGTCAGATTACCCTGGAACTGGAGTTCTCCTGGAATTGGAGTTTCAGGTGGTTCTCGGCCGCCATGTGGGTGCTGGGGATCGAACCCGGGTCCTATGTAAGAGCGATTGGTGCTCTTAACCGCTAGGCCATCTCTCCAGCCTGGGATAAATCTTTAATAACATAAAATCCAGGGCTGGAGAGATGGCCTAGCGGTTAAGAGCGCCGATCGCTCTTACAGAGGACCCGGGTTCGATCCCCAGCACCCACATGGCGGCTGAGAACCGTCTGAAACTCCAATTCCAGGAGAACTCCAGTTCCAGGGGAATCTGACACCCTCTTCTGACCTCCGCGGCATTGCACGACACGGGTGCACAAACTTGCATGCAGACAGTACATTCATACACATACGGAAATAAATAAAATTAATAAAAAAAAATTAAAAAAAAAAATAACATAAAATCCAGGCCATCTCAGCCACAGCTTGTAAATTTCACGCAGTGCTTGAAAAGTTTGCTCTAGACCTTCTGCTGTTTTCACAACAGCTCCACGTTCATGTGGTGGACCGAGTTGCTCAATTAGGCATGCCACTGTATGCCATCTGCAAGTGGATGACCCCCTGGAGATTGTTCCCATTGAGTTTATCCATCTACGTGGCTTCACTTTAGTTCCTCATCTTAAGGTCCACTGCGCAATCCATACCATTAAGCGTACAACCACCAGCTCTATGCAGACAGTCCATCATGCCAAAATTTCCTCTGCACCTTCATCCAGCTTCACTTTTGTTACTGGCCTCTTCCCCCATAACAGAGGGAACTCCACCACTCTCTATAAACTTGTCCTCAGCCCTCCCTATCCTGTTAGACGATGCCAATTTGTAGCAGAGAATTTCCCTTCCTGGGAGATCACAGCAAGCAGGACTCCACCAATCAATACCCTACCTCCTCTGCTCATCATCCAGGCTACTCTCACACGTTAGATCGAGAGGAGAACTGAGGACCAGACTCACAAAACTTCTGTTTGAGACTAATGATTTTAATGGGCTTTGCTACAGAACGATGGGTGAAGGTACCACTTACCTCTCCCTCCCCACATTTCTGGCAGGCCAAGATACAGGATAATCCTACGCAAGATGGCAGACAATAGGAGAAAGAAACACAGGCACAAGCACTCTTCCCTTATGAGCCTAAAGCTCCTTCCCCAAGGTGAGCCTCAGGAACTTTTGTTTTGAAGAATTACTTTGGCACCTTAGTTAAAAACAAACAAGATGAGCACTGTGGAATACTTAGCCATAAATGAAACATTTATATAGCATCTCCCCACTCTTCCATGCTTCACACACAAGTCAGGGAGGGTGACTGTGAAACCAATGTGTCTGGAAATTTCAGGACTCATGAACTCGCAACAGTTGTGGTGCCTTGTACAAGTCCAGGCAAGTCAACATTTCAGCAAGGAGAGAGAGATCCATGAACCCCCACTCCTAATTGAGGAAATGTTAACAACTGATGGTTTCTAGGGAAGGGAGCACCTATTTTCTTCAGGAATGTGGCTCATAGTGAGCTGAATGTGCTCCAATGATGGTCCCACTCACTTGTATATGTGGGCAGCACTAGTTGTACGAGTGGGTTTAAAAAATGAGAACATGGGGCTGGAGAGATGGCCTAGCGGTTAAGAGCACCGACCGCTCTTACAGAGGACCCGGGTTCGATCCCCAGCACCCACATGGCAGCTGAGAACCGTCTGAAGCTCCAATTCCAGGAGAACTCCAGTTCCAGGGGAATCCGACACCCTCTTCTGACCTCCGCGGCATTGCACGACACGGGTGCACAAACCTACATGCAGACAGTACACTCATACACATACAAAAATAAATTAAAATTTTTTTTTAAATTAAAAAAAAAATGAGAACATGGGGGCTGGAGAGATGGCCTAGCGGTTAAGAGCGCTGACTGCTCTTGCAGAGGACCCAGATTTGATCCCCAGCACCCACAAGGCGGCTGAGAACCTTCTTTAACTCCAGTTCCAAGGAAATCCGACACCCTCTTCTGACCGCGGCATTGCACTGCACATGTGCACAAACCTACATGCAGATAGTACATTCATACACATAAAAACAAAATGAGAACATAACAGAAAGGAGGGACATTTTAAGAGAGTGTGGTAGGAGTTGAAAGGGAGCAGACATAATATGACAAAAATAAATCATTTGTAGGTATAACGTGGTGGCGCATGCCTTTAATCCTAGCACTTGGGAGGCAGAGGCAGGCGGATCTTTGTGAGTTCAAGGCCAACCTGGTCTACACAGTGAGTTCCAGGACAGCTGGGGCTACAGGGAGACCCGGTCTCGAAAAGACAAAAAAAAAAAAAAAAAAAAAAAAAATTGTCAAAGAAATACTATACAGTATTTCTTTGGGAAATGAACTACTGTTCCTTTTCCACATGAGTTAATAATGCAGAAATACATGTTTGTGTGGTTGACACTATATTGAAGCACTGCATAGAATTAGTTATGATATGTGGGATAGACAACGTTTGATTTTGCATTTTCCTTCTTTGTAAAAAATACACTGGCCACTGTGTTATTTATTTTTTATTTTTTTGGTCTTTTCGAGACAGGGTCTTTCTGTATGGAGCTGTCCTGGAACTCGCTCTGTAGACCAGGGTGGCCTTGAACTCACAAAGATCCATCTGCCTCTGCCTCCCAAGTGCTAGGATTAAAGGTGTGCACCACCACGCCCAGCATACTGTGTTATTTTTTAATATAACAAAATATCACCAATAACCAGCCTGCTGTATGGAACATTGTCTCTGGATCTGTGACGTGGCACATATGGTAGGCATAATACTAAAATCATGATGGACATGAAGAGAAGGTGAGGTCCCAACATTCCCTGCAAGTAAAGCAAGCTTCCAGTGACATTGGATTCTTTAAGTAGGCCTCACATCTTCAAATTTCCACCACATCTGGGGACCAAAACATTAAGATGTGAGTGTTTGGGTCACATATATAAGGATTCCTAGTTGTGGACACAGCCTTCTAACATAAAAAGATATGTAAGGGATTAGTAATATTCATCACTTTGGACTAGAGAGATGGCTCAGTTTTTGAAAGTATTGGGTGCTCTTGTAAAAGGACTTGGGTTTGGTTCCAACATCCACTTTGTGATTAAAAACAATTTATAATTCTGGTTCCATTGGATTCAATATCCTCTTCTGAGCTCCGCCAGCATTTCATACACATGGTGCACTTACATGCTAGCAAAAACTCATACATGTTAAATAAATCTTTAAAAAGATAATGTTTAGCATCAACTAAAAAAATTGACTATTACCAGTTAAATAAACAAAACCCTCCACTAATTGTTAATGGACCATTGATTTTGACAAGACAAAGAAATATTATATTAAAAAAACAGTCTTTCGAGAAATTATATTAAAGCAACGTTCTGTACTGATAAAGACAATGGACCTCGATCCATCCTTTTTATCAGTCTATATGCAAAATTAATAGCAAGAAATACAGTCTTAAAAAATGACACTATAATGTTTCTATGGGAAAAATATCAAAAAACATTTAGAAATGTAAGGATTTCTTAGAGGAGACATAAAGCATACTATTTTATGTTCATTTAAAGTAAGGTCAGAATTCCTTATAGGTGAGAATTTTATATTGTTATACAATTTGGCTTTTTTTTTTTTTTGTCTTTTTGAGACAGGGTCTCCCTGTAGCCCCAGATGCCCCAGAACTCACTCTGTAGACCAGGCTGGCCTTGAACTTACAGAGATCCTCTTGCCTCTGCCTCCCAAGTGCTAGGATTAAAGGCATGCACCACCACACCTGGACTATTTATACCATTTGTACCTGAAGGAGTTAACATAATTCATTCTTTGCATGAATATTGGCCCTATTAGGAACTTATCTGTATTATCTTCCCTTGCACCTTGATTTTATCTAGTTTATCTAACAGCTTTATACAGATATTTTATGATGAGAATAGCTGAATTCTGGCTCATAGAACATACCTTCAAAAGTATATGTCTATAAGGATCATGGATACAACTGAGAGCTAGAGCATTTGGTTTGCACATTGGAGTTCTGGGGTTCAATCCTAAGCACTGCAATCAGTAAATAAAATAAAAATAATAATTGAATAAATAACACTTTGTTGATATAATTGGATAACTCCATATAAAGTCCTGTGTGAATTAAGAAAGCCTTAAAATTTTTACTGAGAATATTTAATATTCAATCAATACTTGCTATTTTCTGTTTGTGAATAGATATAAATAAATTAGTTTGACAAAGGTTTCATATTAAATATTTAATACATACATTTATTTATGTATAAGTACACAATTTATAAGACAAATATAATAAAAGAATTAAGTAATACATGATAATACTACATGTATTAGTCACTTTTCTCTTGCTGTGATAAAACACCATGACCAAAGGAACTTATAAAAGGAAGAGTTTATTTGAGTTTACGATTGATGGTTCCAGGGAATTAGAGTCCATTGTGGTGGGAGGCATGGCGGTTGGAGCTGGAGTTGGAGCAGCAAGCCGAGGGTCACATCTCACAATGAGCACATGAAGCAGAGAGAGAGAGCAACTGGAGACCGCAAAACTAGTTAAACTCACTAAGCCTGCCCCCAATAACGTACTTCCTCTAGCGTGGCCACACCTTCTAAGACCTCCAAAAACAGTGCCACCAACTGGAGACAAATGTCTGAACACTTAAAGCCTATGGGGGACACTCATTCAAACCAACACATGCATTGATGAGTCACAAAAAGTTGATAGATTGTGACAAATTTTACTGTATTTTCTATTTGTCCTATTAAAAAGTAATGTAATAAATTATAAGATGTCAAAACTATGATTTTGAAATGAAAAGCCTATTCCTTTCTTAAGACACATGATTAAATTCTTCAATTTAGCTTTATCAAAGCATAATGGGTAATACAGTATTTTAAAAGTCATTGCTAAAAGTCCATAAATATATACATAGTGCAATTTATTTTGATTTTAGCATTTAAAGCTGAATAAAGTCAAAGCATAAAAGGACAAGACACATTCTTTGAAGGAAACATGTTCTCAGAAAATTTCCAATTCCTTGAAAGAATAGGAGGTGTTGAGAAAAATGAAGGAAAGGTATTACAAACAAATATCTGAGAATGCATAGAGATCAGGGCTTTTGCTGGACCATGTGGAGCACAGAGTACAGACCCATGGGCTAAGCAAGCAATTTGCTGCTGCCCCTACCGCCTCCCCTCCCCAGTCAACTGGAATTGTGGAGTGAATGTTCAAGTGGGACTACAGTAGTGATTCTGGGACACAAGGCAATAAATGAAACAATGAACCTGACACAAATCCAGTTCCACAACACCAAGCCCCACAAACAACCTAGAGGAACTGGCTGTCAGGAACCAGAGTAAGCACAGTGTTCAGCAGGGTACCAACCCTATTGTTAACCTACTCAATTTTTGGAGAACCTTCAGAACTGAAAGGGAAGAGTAAGCTAGACTTCTAATATATAACCAAAATTGAAAGCCTGAAACCTAGACAAGTCAATACTCCATAAACAAGGAGAAAACAGAGAAGGTATCTGAAGGAAGCAAGTGAAGTAAGCCTTCGACACAGTGAAGAAACATTTGAGATTCACATCAGAATACAAAAAAAAGAGCAAACCAGCATGTAAAAAATACAATGAAGGAACAACATGGGAAAAGTCCAGAAAGAACTAGAGGGAGAGAATGACAAACTATGGAAGAAAGTAGAAATGCTGAAAAGATCCCATGCTAAAATGAAAAAGGAAACCACCCAGCGAAACAAGGAACTATTGGAAGAGATTGAGAAGCTCCAAAAGGAAGTGGAAATACTAAATAAATCACAGGATGAAATGAAAAAGGAAATTAAACACTCATTCAATAAAGAAGAAAGGATAGGAAAAAGCCTCAGAAACAGAATGGAGGAAGGAGAAAAAAGACCATCAGAACTGGACGATAACACAGAGCAACTAAAAAGATTGAGTAAAGATTATGAAAAAAATTTTAAAAATACACAAGAGTGGAAAACCACAAAATGTGGGACACTAAGAAAAGATCAAACCTCCACATCATAGGGATAGAGGAAGGAGAGGAATCCCAAGAGAATGTTATTGATGAGATCTTCAACAGAATAATAAATGAAAATTTCCCCAAACTAAAAAAAGACAAATTCATACAAAGACAAGAAGCACATAGAACTCCAAATAGACAAGATCAGAAAAGAAAATCTCCATACCATATCATGGTTAAAACGCTAGATGCCCAAAACAAAGGAAAAATTCTGAAAGCCACAAGAGAAAATCGACAAATTACATATAAGGGGAAACCCATCAGAATTACAGCTAACTTTTCAGTGCAAACTATGAAAGCAATAAGAACATGGACCAAAGTATTCCCAGTGCTAAACAACTATAGATTCCAACCCAAGCTACTATACCAAGCAAAAATGTCAATTCTAGTTGAAGGAGATGGAAAAATCTTCCAGGACCTAAACAAGATGACATAATACATGTCTGGAAAATCAACCCTTCAGAGAATACTTGAAGCAATTCAAAGGACAGAGTAGTAACTATCACCAGGTACCTATAAAGAAAAAATAATAAAAGCATAAATGCAGAAGTAGAAACCTAGACCAAAAATGCAAATGGATAATAAGGTGAAAGAAAGAAACACACACACACACACACACACACACACACACACACCTCTTAATTATAGCCTTAAATATTAATGGACTAAACTCCCCAATCAAAAGATATAAATTGGGAGAATGGATTAGGAAAGAGAACCCATCTATATGCTGTCTACAAGAAACTCATCTCACTCTCAATGATAGGCACCAAATTAAGGTGAATGGATGGAAAAAATATTCCAAGCAAATGGTACCAAAAAGTATGCAAGAGTTGCTATTTTAATATCAGACAAAATAGACTTTAAAGTAAAAGTGATCAGAAGAGACAAAGTGAGCCATTACATCTTTATCAGAGGAATAATTAGCCATGAAGATTTCACAGTCATGAATACATATGCACCAAACTCTGGTGCACTGAACTCCATAAACACGATTCTCCAGACGTCAAAGCACAGATTAACCCTGGCACACTCATAGCAGGGGACTTTAATACCCTACTGCACCCTTTGGACAGGTCAGATGGACAAAGAATAAACAGAGAGACATCTGAAATGAAAAATACAATACACCAAATGGACCTCACAGACATCTACCAAATATTCCACCCAAACACCAGAGAATACAATTTCTACTCAGCACCCCACTGAACATTCTCCAAAATTGACCATGAACCAGGACAAAGAAAAAAAAAAGACTCAACAAATACAAAAAGGATTGAAATAATTTCATGCACTCTATTAGACCACAGTGAAATAAAGCTCAATATCAACACCAAGCTAAGCTGTACTATCTAGAAGAACACATGGAGACTAAACAACACACTTCTGAATAATGAATGGGTCAAGGAATAAATAAAGAAAGAAATAAAAGCATTCCTGAAAATGACAATACAACACAATAACACCTATGGGCTATGTAGAAAGCAGTCCTAAGAGAGAAGTTTATAGCTCTGATTGCCTACATAAAAAAGAATGAAAATAAACAATCCAATACTGCACCTGAAAACACTTGAGAGAAAACAACAAATGAACTATAAATGCAACAGCCTGAAACACATAACAGCAATCAGAGCAGAAATCAATGAAATAGAAACAAAGAAAAGAATGCAAAAATCATTGAGGCCAAACATTGGTTCTTTGAAAGAAAAATAAGATTGAAATACCTCTAACCCAGTTAACCAAAAGAAAGAAATAGAAATTCCAAATCAATAGAATTTGTGATGAAAAGAGAAATATCACAACAGACAATGAAAAGATTCAGACAATCATAAGAATACTTCAAAAACCTATACTCTACTAAGTTTGAAAACCTAAGAGAAATGAATGAATATCTGAAATCCTGGGAATTACCAAAGCTTAACCAAGAAGAGATTGACAGCTTAAGCAGACCCATAATATATGAAGAAATTGAAAATGTAATTAGAAACCTCCCAACTAAAAAAAGCACAGACCCAGATAGTTTCACAGCAAAATTCTATAAAACATTTAGAGAAGACTTATAACCATTATTACTCAAACTGTTCAGAAGGATACAAGCAGAGGGAAGTCTCCCAAATTCCTTCTATGAAGCCAGCATCACTCTAATACCAAAACCAGACAAAGACACAGCCAAAAAATGGAAATATGGACTCATATCCTTAATGAATACATGAAGAAATTCTCAACAAAATATTTACAAACTGCATAAAGACCCACATAAAAAATATCATCCATCATGACCAAGTTGGATTCATAGCAGAGATGCAGGGATTGTTCAACATATAAAAATCAATAAAATCATAAACACATAAGGACTGAAAAACAAAAAACACAAGATCATCTCAATTGACACAGAAAACACCTTCAGCAAAATCCCAGCATCTCTTCATGGTTAAAGTCCTAGAGGTAATTGGACTGGAGGGATAATTCTTCAATATAATCAAATTCATATACAAGAAAACCACAGCCAACATCATCCCAAATGTAGAAAACTTAGAAGATTGGAACTAGGCAAGGCTGCCCCCATCACCACTCCTCTTCAACATAGTGCTTGAAATTCTTGCTAGGGCAATAAGACAAGAAAAGTAAATGAAAGGAGTACTGATTGGAAAAGAGGAAGTCCTTTTTGCAGAGGATATGATAGTTTACCTAAGGGATGCTAAAATCACCAGAAAAGTCCTAGAAATCATTAAGAATTTCAGTAAAGTGGGGAGGGGGTACAAAATTAGCCTAGAAAAATCAGTAGCTTTTCTTTTTTATTTTTTTATTTTTTCTTCTTTTTTACTTTCTTTTATTTCATTTTTTAAGAATAAGTAATAAATTATGAGTACAAGCATCCTTCATGTAAAACCAATTTGCAAGCAGTTGTGCCCAAACCCACACAGCCCAAGGCACCCACCATCCAGCTGGAGGGGCTTTTATGTACAATCAATTTGATCAAATAGGCGTCCAGTCTATATTGCTATAGTATCATCATTCACCCCAATCTCAGCCCTTACAGTCTACCATGCCCCCTCTTCCACAGATTGTTCCCTAGGTTTAGAAAAGGGGCACAGGTGGATGAGAAGCAAAACAGTCTACTTTCTCTGGAGATGACATTTTGGACTCTGACCAGTTCTGGCTGTTTCTTTTCACAGGCTGACAGTTTGTTCAGGAATAACCTTTCAATCCTACTAATGAAGCACAAGCAATTAGATATATAGGCATTTTAACAGTACTAATTATTATGGTAGATTACTTTGGTATAGACACAGATGTTTGGATGGTATGCTAATCCATGAATTACATTTTTTTCTGTAAAAGATGACAAGGTCTTAATGTGGCTTATAACATCTCCTAAACACTAGAGGATGTAAGCTTGTGACATCAGCCATGAGTTATTCCTCCAAGGAGAGAGCTAATAGCCAATTAGATTTGGGATATACAGACATATGGCTGCCTCTGCTGCACAGTATTTCCAGGCAGGTGAGGTGTAGCTAATGTTGACAGAGGAGTCTTGCTTGACTCAAGGAGAACAATATTTGCTTTATTGGTTTAGTGGTCTTTGATAACTCTCTTTGGTATTCCAGAGACCAACTCTACACTTGCAATTGTGGTCTTAATACCTCTTTCCCATGCTTACATCAGGTCTTCAACAGCCAGCAGGGACTTACTGCCTCTCTTCTTGCAGGTATCCCAGTTTACAGGCAAGAAGCCTTTAGCTTTTGGGGGGTGGCTTGGATCCCCTGGCCAACATCTCCCTGGCAGGATAATCCATTGCTGATATCAGAGCTCTCCTGTATTAATATAT
Source organism: Rhizomys pruinosus (assembly GCA_009823505.1). Lineage (NCBI taxonomy): Eukaryota > Metazoa > Chordata > Mammalia > Rodentia > Spalacidae > Rhizomys > Rhizomys pruinosus. The sequence continues at coordinate 1,696,279 of VZQC01001350.1, forward strand.
TTTGCTTAAATGCACAGCTTAAATAGACTCTAGTATTATATTTGGTTCTGAATAGAGAATAATCCTTTTCACAGTTCCTATGTCTATTAGTCAATTAAAGAAAGCAGTTTTACCAGTTTTATAAGAGATAGCCTCTCTAACATTCAGCTCTAATTTACAGTTAGAGAATGATTTCATTACCAACATATTTTTCTTTGTTCTATGAAAAGGAGGTAAGAAAGTCTCTCATATTAAAATTTTGCAGCACCTAGAAGGTAAGGTTTATTAGGACTCATTACAATCAGTTGTTACAAATAGGTTCCACAGAGATGTTTGATACCTGTAGCAGTCTGAGTCTTTTCCTCCTTTTAATCCTTAGATGGGCCAACTTCTCTGCTGGTATTTCTTGGTACATCCTACACAATGGAAGGCTGTATCTTTTCTTTCTCTGCTGTTAAATTGGTGACGTTTTGACCTGTGGGAACACACACATCTTTTCCCCATAGTTAATTTAAAGATTAAATTGAAAATTTTTTGGCAAAAAGGTTTACTATATAACTGTATCCCCCCCTTTTTTTATTCTAGGTTTCTATTTTTTGACCCATGAGTCTCAAAAAGGCAGTTGTAGTAAACATACCTATAGGCAGGAACCAAGGTATAAATTTCATTAAATTTATCCAAGCTGTTTTGGGTGACTGTGTGTTGTTAATTTGGGAAGCAAACTTAATTCCTTAAGTAAAATTATCCTACAGGAAAAGGGAATGCTACAAGATGATACTGTATAACACAAAAATTATAGAGATTTGTATATGTTAATCCCAAAGTTATTGTTATACAGATTTTAAGTAAAGCAAATATGAACAACAACTTATATTTCCAATTAACTCAGATGTATCACCGTTTTTATCAAAACCTTTAAACCAATGTTTTTTAATATAGATATTTTTACTTTTACTAAGTCCTAAAATGCCATGTAATTTGTAGATATAGTTTGAGCAAAATTGGACACTTGTTGAACTCATGTCCATTAAATATACATTAATCGAATATAGACCAGTGTCCTTCTCCCAACCCTCCCAACCCTCCAGATTCATCATTTCAGTCAGTTTTCTGATGCAGTTTTTCTGTTGTTGTTCTTTCAATATGCATCCCTCCCCACAAGAAATATTTACAACTGGGTTATTGATGCTAGCATCAACAGATGAGGGATACCATTCATCGTTTGCTTTTCTGGGACTGTGTTACATCACTTAACATAATATCTTCTAGCTCCATCCATTTACCTGCAAATTTCATGATGTTGTCTTTCTTTACAGCTGCATAGAATTCTATTGTGTACATGTACCATATTTTCTCTATCCACTCATCAGTTGAGGGGCATTTGGGTTGGTTCCAGCTTTTTGCTATTGTGAATAAAGCTGCAATAAACATAGTGTGCATGTATTTCTCCAGTAAGATGAGTCTTGTGGGTATATACCCAGGAGTGGTATGACTGGGTCCAAAGGCAAGCTCATTTTGAGTCTTCCAAGGGTTCTGCACACTGCTTTCCACAATGGCTGTACAAGTTTACATTCCCACCAGCAATGGATGAGTGTTCCCCTTTCCCACAACCTCTGCAGCACTTGGTATCATTCGTGTTCCTGATCCTAGCCAGTCTTATTGGAGTAAGGTGATATCTCAGAGTGGTTTTAATTTGCATTTCCTTAATTATCAGAGATGTTGAACACTTCTTAAGATGTTTCTCGGCCATCTCTAACTCCTCCTCTGTGAAGTCTCTATTCAGATCTTTGCTCCATCTTTTGAATGATTCATTTGTTTTCTTTCTTCTTTGTTTTTTGAGTAGCTTGTATACTCTGGAAATTAATGCTTTGTCAGATGTATCTGCTGTGAAGGTTTCCTCCCACTCTGTGGGTCTTCTCCTCACTTCCTTTATTGCTTCCTTTGATGTACAGAAGCTTTTGAGTTTAATGAGGTCCCATTTGTCAATTGTCGATCTTATTTCTTGTGCAGCTGCTGTCTGATTTAGGAAGTCTTTTCCTACACCTATGTCTTGTAGTCTGCTGCCAAGCTTCTCTTCTATCACCTCCAGAGTTTGGGGTTTCACGTTGAGGTCTTTGGTCCATCTGGAGTTGACCTTTGTACAAGGTGAGAGGTAGGGGTTTAATTTCATTCTTCTACAAGTGGTGATCCAGTTTTGCCAGCACCACTTGCTGAAGATGCTGTCTTTCCTCCATTGTGTCTTCTTGGCCCCCTTGTCAAATATGAGGTGGCTGAAATTGTATGAGCTCAGGTTTGGATCTTCAGTTTTATTCCATTGGTCAACTGGTCTGTTTTTGTGCCAGTACCAGGCTGTTTTTATGAACTATAGCCCTGTAGTATATTTTGATGTCTGGTGTAGCGATCCCCCCTGTATGGCCGTTCAACTCAGCGTTGCCTTTGGCTATTCGGGGTCTTTTGTTTATTCTCCAAATGAAATTGAGGATTGTTTTCCCAAGCCAAATGGGACGTAAAACTGCAAAAAACTAAAAATACTTGAGAAGCAGCAACACAGGAATCCTAAAAACCCAACAGACAGGAAAAAATAACAAAAATCAGAGCAAAAATCAATGAAATAGAAATAAATAAACTATACAAAAAATTCAGTAATACTAAGGTTTGCTTTGAAAGATAAACAAATAGACAGACTTTTAGCCCAGTTTGACCAAAAGAAGGAAGAACAACTCCAAATCAACAAAATAAGAGAGGAAAAAGGGAACATCACAACAGATAGCAAAAAGATGCAGACAATCATATGGGAATATTTCAAAAACCTATATACTCCACTAAATTTGAAAACCCAAGATAAATTGATGAATGCCTAATATAATGGAATCCACCCATACCTAATGGAAGAAGTCGAGGAGCTTTAAATAGATCCATAAGTACGGAGGAAATGGGAAACGTGACACAAAAATCTCCGTCCCCAACAAGGTAAAGCCAAGACCCAGATGGATTCATGGGCATAATTCTATAAGACACTTAAAGAAGACCTACAGCCACTACACTCAAAGTATTCAAGAGGATAGAAAAGAAGGAAAGCTCCCAAATTCCTTTTATTAAGCCAACATCACTCTTAATACCAAACCGAGGCAAAGATACATCCAAAAAATAAAACTGGAGCAACGAAGTCTTAGATCGTGGATTTCCCTGGAACCATCTTAAGCAACAGATAACCGGGGTGTGTCTAAGCTAGGCATACCACCCCCAAACTGGAATTGCTTAAGGAGTGTCTAGTGGATTCTTTGGAGAACTTTCAGAACAGAAAGGGGAAGATTGAGTTAGACTTCCAACATAAAATGAGGCCTAAACTTTAGACAAGTCAACACTCCAGAGAAACAAGGAGAAAAACAATCAACACTCAAACAAAACAATGAAGGCATCTGAAAGGAGGCAAGCAGAGCAAGCCTTCAACATAGTGCAGAGGCATTTGAGATTCGCATTAAAATACAGGCATAAAGAACATGCATGCCAGGGAAAGGATAATGGACAACAGTTAAAGGTGCTGGATAATTCCACACAAAGCTCCACCAACCCTGTGAGAGAGTCCTACAGTAGGATCCCCCTAAGGATGGCCCAGGAAACAGATACTAGAAGATAAGTGCAGACAATATTCACAAGAAAATCCAAAGAATTAAAGCACAAGTCAGAGAACGAAGGACAGAGAATGAAAAACTCAAGAAGGTACCTAAAAGAAGGAAATGACAAAACACCAGAAAGAAACAGATGGAGAACAGATGAACAAACTCCAGAAAGAATGGGAAACACTGAAAAGATCCAATGTGTTGGGAAAAAAAAAAAAAAAAAAAAAAGGAAACCAAACCAGTGAAGCAAAGAGAGCCTTACAGGAAAGGGATGGAGAAGGCTCCAAAAGTGGAAGTGGAAATACTAAATAAATCACAAGATAAAATGAAAAAGAAAAAAAAAAAAAAAAAAAAAAAAAAAAAAAAAAAAAAAAAGGAAAAAGCTTCAGAAGCAGAAGAATTAGAAATGGCTGAGAAACATCTTAAAATGTGTTTCAAACGGCGCTAGTACTAAGGAAAATGCAAATTAAAAACCACTTTACGGTATCATTCACTCCAATAAGACTGGCTAGAATCAGGAAAACGAATGATACCAAATGCCGGAGTAGGTGTGGAGAAAGGAGAACCCTTATTCTCTGTTGGTGGAATTGCAAACTGATGCAACTACTTTGGAAAGGAGTGTGGAGAAGCCTCGAAACCTTGGAATGAACGTGCCACCTGACCCAGTCATACCACTCCTGGTATATACCCCACAGAACTCATCTTACCATCAGAGATACATGCACAGCCTGTTTGTGCAGCTTCTCGTCACAATAGGAACAGCCTGGAAGCAACCCAAGTGAACCTCAACTGATGATTGGATAGAGAAAAGTGTGGTACATCTACAAAATGGAGTTCTATGCAGCAGAAGAAAGATAACANATGATGAAGCAGTCCTAAGAGAAAGTTTATAGCTCTGATTGCCTACATAAAAAAGAATGAAAATACCCAACAATCCAATTATGTACCTGAAAACACTTGCGAGGAAAACCAACCAATAATGAAAATATAAAGCAACAGCCTGAAAACAAATAACAAAAATCAGCGAAGAAATCAATGAAATAGAAACCAGACAAAGAATGCACAAATCATTGAGGCCAAACATGGTTTTTGAAAGAAAAATTAAAGTTGAAATCCTTACCCAGGTTAACCAAAAGGAAAGAAATAGACTTCCAAATCAATAGAATTTGTGATGAAAAAGCGAATTTCACAACCGACAATGAAAAGATTCAGACACTCATAAGGCATAATTCAAAAACCTATCCTCTACTAAGTTTGAAACCTAAGAGAAATGAATGAATCTCTGAAATCTGGGAATTACCAAAGCTGAAACAAGAAGAGATTGACAGCTTAACCAGACCCATAATATCTGAAGAAATTGAAAATGTAATTAGAAAACCTCCCAACTAATAAAAGCCAAGACCCAGATGGATTCACAGAATAATTCTATAAAACATTTAGAGAAGGATCGTATAACCATTATTATTCAGATTGTTCTGAAGGATTCAAGCAGAGGGACGTCTCCCAAATTCCTTCTATAAAACCAACATCACCTAAAACCAAAACCAAACAAAAAAAAAAAAAAAAAAAAAAAAAAAAAAAAAAAAAAAAAAAAAAAAAAAAAAAAAAAAAATTCTCAACAAAATATTTACATACACTGCCATAACGACCCACATAAAAAATATTCATCCATCATGACCAAGTTGATCATAGCAGGGATGCAGGGATTGTTCAACATATAAAAATTCATAAACCATAAAAACACATAGGACTGAAAAACAAAAACACCAGATCATCTCAATTGACACAAGAAAACAACTTCAGCAAAATCCCAGCATCTCTCATGTTAAAAGTCCTGAGGTAATTTGACTGGAGGGATAATTCATTCAATATAATCAAATTCATTATACAAGAAAACCACAGCCAAAATCATCCCAAATGGAGAAAAGTTAGGATTCCCCTTAAAGGTATGAACTAGGCAAGGCTGCCCCCATTTCACCACTCCTCTCAACATAGTGCTTGAAATTCTTGCTAGGGCAATAAGAAAGAAAAGTAAATGAAAGGAGTACTGATTGGAAAAGAGGAAGTCCTTTTTGCAGAGGATATGATAGTTTACCTAAGGGATGCTAAACATTCCACCAGAAAAGTCCTAAATGATTAGAATTTCAGTAAAGTGGGGAGGGGGTACAAAATTAGCCTAGAAACAATCAGTGCTTTTCTTTTTTTATTTTTTATTTTTTCTTCCTTTTTTATTCTTTTATTTCATTTTTTAGCATAAGTCATAAATTATGCAGTACAAGCATCCTTCAGTAAACCAATTGCAAGCAGTTGTTCCCAAACCCACACAGCCCAAAGCACCCACCATCCAGCTGGAGGGGCTTTTATGTACAATCAAATTGATCAACTAGGCGTCCAGTCTATATTGCTATAGTATCATCATTCACCCCAATCTCAGCCTTACAGTCTACCATGCCCTCTTCCACAGATTGTTCCTAGGTTTAGAAAAGTGGGCACAGGTGGAATGAGAAGCAAAACAGTTACTTTCTCTGGAGATGTCAATTTTGGACTTCGGACCAGTTCTGTCTGTTTCTTTTCACAGGCTGACAGTTTTTTCAGGAATAACCTCTCAACCTACTAATGAAGCACACGCCATTAGATATATTAGGCATTTTAACAGTAATAATTATTATGTGAGATTACTTTGGTATAGCCACAGCTGTTTGGATGGTATGATAATCCATGAATTAACATTTTTTTCTGTAAAAGATGACACTGTCTTCATGTGGCTTATAACCTCTCCTAAACACTAGAGGATGTACGCTTGTGGAATCAGCCGTGAGTTATTCCTAAGGAGAGAGCTAATAGCCAAATTAGATTTGGGATTCCCAGACATAGCTGCCTCTCTGCAACAGTATTTCCAGGCAGGTGAGGTGTAGCTAATGTTGACAGAGGAGTCTTTGCTTGCTCAAGGAGAACAATATTTTTTATTGGTCTAGTGGTCTTTGATAACTCTCTTTGGTATTCCAGAGACCAAATCTACACTGTCAATTGTAGGTCTTAATACCTCTTTTCCCATGCTTATCAGGTCTTTGACAGCATTGCCTTATTGCCTCTCTTCTGCAGGTATCCCAGTTTCCAGGCAAGAAACCTTTAGCTTTGGGGGTGGCTTGGATCCCCTGGCCAAATCTCCCTGGTAGAATAACCCATTGCTGATATAGAGCTCTCCTTTATTAGTATATTTTGCTTAATGCACAGCTTAAATAGACTCTAGTATTCTATTTGTTTCTGAATAGAGAATATATCTTTTCACAGTTCCTAGTCTATTAGCAAATTAAGGAAAGCAGTTTTAACAGTTTTATAAGAGATAGCCTCTCTAACATTCAGCTCTAATTTACAGTTAGAGAATGATTACATTACCATCATATTTTCTTTGTTCTATGAAAAGGCGGTAAGAAAGTCTCTCATATAAAATTTTGCAGACCAGAAGGTACGGTGTTAGGACTCATTAAATAGTTGTTACAAATAGGTTCCACAGAGATGTTTGATACCTGTCGCAGTCTGAGTCTTTTCCTCCTTTTACTCTTTAGGAGGGGCCAACTTTCTGCTGGTACTTCTTGGTACATCCACACAATGGAAGGCTGTATCTGTTCTTTCTCTGCTGTTAAATGGGGGGTGGGGGGGGGATGAGTTTTGACCTGTGGGAAACACCCACATCTTTTCCCCCTAGTTAAGTTAAAGAATTAAATTGAAAATTTTTTTTGGCAAAAAGATTTAATATATAAACTGGATCCCCCCTTGTTTATTCTAGGTTTCTGAGTTTTGACCATGAGTCTCAAAAAGGCAGTTGTATTAAACATACCTATCGGTCTAGGAACCAAGGTATAAATTTCAATAAATTTATCCAAGCTGTTTTGGGGGACTGTGTGTTGTTAATTTGGAAGCAAACTTTAAATTTTTTTTTTTTTTTTTTTTTTCCTTAAGTAAAATTATCCTACAGAAAAGGAATGCTACAAGATGATACTGTATAACACAAAAATTATAGAGATTTGTATATGTTAATCCCAAAGTTATTGTTATACAGATTTTAAGTAAAGCACAAATATGAAACAACAACTTATATTTCCAGTTAACTCGGATGTATCACCGTTTTTATCAAAACCTTAAAACCAATGTTGTTTTTAATATTGACATTTTTACTTTTACTACGTCCTAAAATACCATATAATTGTAGATAGAGTTTGATGACAAAAAATTGGACACTTGTTGAACTCATGTCCATTAACTCTACATTAATAGAATATAGACCAGTGTCCTTCTCCCAACCCTCCCAACCCTCCAGATTCATCATTTCAGTCAGTTTTCTGATGCCGTCTTTCTGTTGTTGTTCTTCAATTATCATCCCTCCCCACAAGAAATAATTACAATGGGTTATGATGTAGCAAAATCAACAGATGAGGGATACCATTCATGTTTTGCTTTCTGGGACTGTGTTACATCACTTAACATCATATCTTCTAGCTCATCCATTTACCTGCAAATTTCATGATGTTTTCCTTTCTTTACAGCTGCATAGAAATTCTATTGTGTACATTACCATATTTTCTCTATCCACTCATCAGTTTTTTGGGGAGGGGCCATTTGGGTTGGTTCCGTTTTTGCCTATTTGAATAAAGCTGCCATAAACCATAGTGTGCAGTATTTCTCCAGTAAGATGAGTCTTTTGCGGTATATACCCAGGAGTGGTATGACTGGGTCCAAAGGGGCAAGCTCATTTTGAGTCTTATCAGGGTTCTTCATACTGCTTTCCACAATGGCTGTACAATTTACATTCCCACAGCAAATGGATGAGTGTTCCCCTTTCCCACAACCTCTTCAGCACTGGTATCATTCGTTTTTCTGATCCTGGCCAGTCTTATTGGAGTGAGATGATATTCTTAAAGTGGTCTTAATTTGCATTTCCCTACTTATTATTGACGTTAAAACAGTTTTTAAGATGTTTCTCAGCCATCTCTAATTCCTCATCTGTGAAGTCTCTATCAGTTCTTTGCTCCACCTTTTGCGTGATTCATTTCTTTTTTCTTCTTTTTTTTTTGAGTAGTTTGTATACTCTGGAAAATCAAAAGCTTTGTCAGATGTATCATTTATAGATAAACAAAAAAAGGATAAAAATTATTTTTTTTTCTGCCAGTGACGGTTTCCTCCCACTCTGTGGTTTTCTCTTCACTTTATTTATGTTTCTTTTTATGTACCGAAGCTTTTGTGTTTACTGAGGTTCCCATTTGTCAATTGTTGATCTTATTTTTTGTGTTATTGAATGTGCTGTCTTCATGTAGGTTTGTGCACCATGTCTGCAATACCCCGGAGGTCAGAAAGCGGGATGGATTCTCTGGAATTGGAGTTAAAAGATGGTTCTCAGCTGTCAAACCCGGTCCTCTGCAAGAGCTGTGTGCTCTTAAGGCAGGCCATCTCTCCAGCCCCAGTAGCCTTTCTTTCCACCAACAAAACGGCACCTGAAGAAGGAATAACAGGAGACTTACCACTAATTAATAGCCTAAAAAAAAACCTATGAACAAACCTAACCAAAAGGACATCAAAGATTTCTTCTTTCTTTTTTTTTTTTTTTTTTTTTTTGGCCCACAACTACTTTTATAATTATTAAGTCATATATTAAGGAAAGAAAGGCAATTTAAATGTTAGTCAAGGAAATCTTAGCACTTAAGACATTTACATTTTGGCCTTTGAATCCAGCCCATTTAATGTTGAAATTTAGATTTTTTTTTTCTCCATGAGACTTCTAATATATAACGGATTTTCTGGCTTTGTGTTTTTTCTGGGTCATGCGTTTTTTTTTTAGGATTCTTTCTTTTTTTTATTTAACTTTTTTTTCTTGATGCTTTGTTCATTTCACACATCATTTCTCCATCAAATTCAGGCATATTTCTCTTCCGTTCCCCCCACCCCCACCCCAACTGAGATCATGCATTCTGCCATAACTGTCCTGCATATTTCTCTCAGGTTTTTTTTTCCATTTTTTAGCTATAAGTGATAATCCATGAGTACAAGCATCCTTCATGCTTGTACTCAAGGATGCTTGTACATGAAGGACATCAAAGATTTCTAAAACAAAATTTTTAATCCCTGGAAGTAGAAGATTGAAGAAGGCATCAGAAGATGGAAAGACCTCCCATGCTCATGGATTGGAAAAATTAATATAGTAAAAAATATCCATTCTACCCAAATTGATAAGGAGATTCAAGGTGATCCCAATTAAAATCCCCAAGAGTTTCTTCAGAGGCTTGGAAAAAAAAATCCTTAATTTCAGATGGAAAAAAAAAAGACCCTTAATAGCCAAAGCAACCCAGAGAAAAAAGAGCATTACAAGAAGGATCTCTATATGAGACTTCAAACTATACTGCTGGGCTATAGTTGTAAAAGCAGCCTGGTACTGACACACAACAAAAGACCTGTATACCACTGGAACAAAACTAATGATCCAAACTTGAGCACATACAATTTCAGCCACCTCATATTTGACAAGGGAACCAAGAAAACTCAACGGGGGAAAGAGCATCTTTAGCAATTCGTGTTGGCAAAACTGGATCACCACTTGTAGAAGAATAAAATTAAACCCCTACCTCTCTCCCTGTAAAAAAATTCAGCTCCAAATGGATCAGAAACCTCAATGTGAAACCCAAAACTCTGAAGGTGATAGAAGAAAAAATTGGCAGAAACCTACAAGACATAAGCATAGGAAAAGTCTTTCTAAATCAGACAGCAGCTGTGCAGGAAATAAGGTCGACAATTGACAAGTGGAATCTCATTAAACTCAAAAGCTTCTGTACAGCAAAAGAAACAATCAGGGAAGTGAAGAGAAAACCCACAGAGTAGGAGGAAACCTTCACCAGTGATATATCTGACAGAGCATTAACTTCCAGAATATATAAACTCCTCAAAAAACAAAGAAGAAAACAAATGACTCACTCAATAGATGGAGTAAAGAGTTGAACACAGACTTCACAAGTGAGGAAATAGAGATGGCTGAGAAACATCTTCCAAAGTGTTCAACATCACTAATAATTAAGTAAATGCAGGTTAAAACCACTTTAAGATATCACTTCACGGGGCTGGAGAGATGGCCTAGCGGTTAAGAGCGCCGACCGCTCTTGCAGAGGACCCGGGTTCAATCCCCAGCACCCACATGGCGGCCGAGAACCGTCTGAAACTCCAATTCCAGGAGAACTCCAGTTCCAGGGGAATCCGAGACCCTCTTCTGACCTCC
>VZQC01001350.1:1708932-1733123 GCA_009823505.1 Rhizomys pruinosus
TATATATATATAATACAATACATTTCTCAAGATATGGAATGGAGAACATCCATCTTTCATTTCATGAAGGTAAATTGCTTACATCTTGGATCTCACATTTTATTGTCAACATATATATTTTTTAACATTTTAGTTAACATTTATAGATGCATATAATTTGTTTGGATCAAATCTACCCACTTTTTCCTTCACTTCAATGAGGTGCAACCACTTTTCTACCTGACTTCATGTGCTCATTCTCATTTTCATTCTCTCTCTCTCTCTCTCTCTCTTTCTCTCTCTCGAGTCTATTTATTTCTGCTCATAAGTGTGTGGGGGACAATCTTTTGGAGCTTTGGTAGCCTCTCAGTTTCTGAATTTCCGAACTAAACTGATTCTCTTTCCCTCAGCCATCCATCAGTTGACAATAGCTGTTCAGATATGAGTTGGAAATCATGAGCCCTTTCCTCATCTATGTTCAGATTTGGCCTGGTATGATCTCATGTTAGTTATATGCATGTAGCTGCAGTGGCTCTGACCCCTGACCTGAGCAACTGACCTGTCATGTTCAGTAAATACCCATTCTGCTTTAGGTGGTTCCCTGAGGCAGCAGAAGTGGAAATGCAATTCATTAGGTAGAAATAATTCAGGCTCAGACAGAAAAGGATCTCACAGGGGGAATCTAAGAACATAGCTGCTAGATGACAGGAGGATGAAGCATCATTTAGAAGCATTCTGCCCCTCTTCTGTGATGTTCCCTAGGTTTGGGAGGGAAAGAATCTGATATAGACATCTCATTTAGATCTGAGCACTCTACTCTCTCCTATTCTCTGAATGTTGAGTAGTTGTTGATATCTATGTCAATCACCATATACTGTGAAAAGAAGCTTCTCTGATGAGGATTGAGAGGTGCAAACTCTAAGAACTTATGGAAGGCATGTTAGTAAATTTCTATTTAGCAAACTAATACTACTAAGTCCTCCCTAGAACCTATGATAAGGGCTTTTGACACAGTTAAATTGTACTAGGCATCAGTTCTATTTGTTGCTTGGTGTTTAACTCCAATTAGAAAGTGGTGGTACCTCCATAACATTCATGTCACTATTAAACCAATAGACATGCTTTGCTAGTCTAGTCCTTATTATAGCTTTCTGTGTTCATACCTAAGTAGAATTGTTGATATTTCTTCACCATTAGCATACATAGAAACTTCCAGCCTAGGATTGTTAGCCAATAGGGATGAAGCTTCTAGGTCTTTACCAGCTTGATTTCTCCATTTCCTATTACTTAGGTGTGTGGTATCATAGAAACAGGGCCTTATCATCAATTTTGGAGAATTTCTGTTCTAGTTTGCCTTCAATTGCTGTGACAAAATACTCAGACCAATACCAACTTGAGAAGGAAAGGGTTTATTAGTATTACATCTAACATCATATTTCATCACTTAGAGAGCCCAAGGTAGGAACTCACAGCAGGAAACTGAAGACAGGAGCTGAAGCAAAGACCATGGAGGAATGCTACTTACTGACTTGCTCTTCTGGCCCATGACCAGCATGATTTCTTATACAATACATAACAACCTGCCTAGGGTTGGCATTGTTCACAATGGGCTGGCTCCTTCCACATCACTCAACAATCAAGAAAATACTCCACCGGCATGGCCATAGGCCAATTCAATGGAGGAAATTCCATAACTGAGTCTCCCTCAACCTACATGTGTCAAGCTGACACCAAAGCCATCCAGCATAATACTCCAGAGCTCTGGCATAGCCTGTAATCTGCGGAAAGGGCTATGGGGTCTCACTGGCCAACAACTTGAAAAGAGGTGAATTTTACCTGGTACTGTGTTTTGTATTTGACAGCCTAGAGAGGTTGTCTAGAAAGGGTGTTGTCCAGCCATCCCACCCACATTATAGAGAACTGTATTAAAACTCTTTTTATATGTATATATCTATATATTTTAGGATGCTTCTACAGAAGTAGATTTCTATATGGCATTTTCAAAGAAACTTTGTGTAACTAACTGAGCTCCTAGTTTATAAAACTTTTGTCTGTAGAGTAAGCATATAGCCAAGGCACAGAAAGTCTCACTTTCCCTTCTTTTGAGAGATTAAACTAAGGAATATGATTCTCAAATTCTTCAGTAAAAGATATAAAAACCCTTGAAACTAACTAATTGAGCAAAGCATAAAATCTGTATTCACAAATTATAAACTTTACTAAATCACCTTTGCTATCTTATAAGTAAATTTATAGTTGGGTACCCAAGATTAAAAGTAAACATTACTGTATTTATCATTTTCTAGCTTAAAAACTTAACATGAATAAAGTTGGCAAATGCAACATGCAAACACAAAAATGTCAAAGTACGTGTCAAAAAGAGCTCCTATTTCCCCTCTAAATGTCGAGTTCTAACTGACAATTTTACATGCAACAAACACTGGAGGGTGCTTACTAATACACCTCTGAAGTGACATTTCCTTAGTGTGACCTTTCTTTCTAACAATAACTTACATTTTAATTAGATTGCACCTTTTCATTACATGCCAAATGTCTAAATACCACATATTATAATCCTCTCTTTTCAGAACTGAAAGTTAAAAGACATGCATTTACATAATTATTGAGATTAACAGAATCTATATTTTATAAGAAAATGGCATGCACTGGCATTTTTTTTCAGAAAAGTGAAATTTGCTAATTTTAAATAAATTTGAATAATGACATAAGAAAAAGATTACTCAAAAATGGTCATAAAATGAGTTTTCCTTTAAAAGTTCTGAGTTTATATAATCTCATCCTGCATTTAGTTTTATAAATCACTTTTGAAAAACATCAGAAGAATCTAATTAAGTCACCAAGAATCTTATTCAATTGAGAAGTATTGTTTTTTTTTTTTTTTTTTTTTGGTCTTTTCGAGACAGGGTCTCCCTGTAGCCCCAGCTGTCCTGGAACTCACTCTGTAGATCAGGCTGGCCTTGAACTCACAAAGATCTGCCTGCCTCTGCCTCCCGAGTGCTAGGATTAAAGACGTGCACCACCACGCCCAGCTAATTGAGAAGTATTCTAACATTGAGTACATAATAGAACTAGGAAGAGCAGACAGGAGCTTTTTCCTCTTATTCAATGCATGCTCTATCCTCTTTTCCTCAAACTCTAACTTCTTAGATTCCTCGTGTAAAATGCTGCGGAATTTCTCTTTCTGAGCCTGGATTATTTCTAGGTAATGACTTCTATTTCCACATCTGTTGTCATTAATGGCTGCATTTCTTTCTGTTTAGAAAATAAGTGTTATTGTACTTTGTATATAACTTAAATTTCTAGTTCTCTATTTCAAAATAGCTTAAATGTGAGTTTATTAAGTTCTTATCACATTAATGTTAAATATCAGTTGTTATGAACAATAATTATTCTCAGTCACTCCTTCCATATTTTATGTATGTTTTGATATACAACTCTGTGTTCAATAGATGGATGAAACTGTTATTTGTCAATTAAAAATAAAATGAAGCTGAGAATAAGTACCTTGGGATGGTATTGTACTTGATACTGTAAAAATGAATGAATGAATAAATAAATACATGAAGAATAATGAAAAGTAAAATGGAACACATAGCTGATAATTTTTCACAGTTGGATAATTTGTAAAAATCCATATTTAATTTTAAAATGAGGAATTGAAAATTATTATTTTTATAACTCTTCATTTTGTTTTTTGGCTTAACATAGTTTATTTTCACTTAATACTTGTTACATATAACCAAATTCATCACAACAACAAATGACAAAAATAAAATAAAGATTGAATCTTCATTCCAACATTTTTTCTAGTATTCGAGAAATTTAGACATATGAAAATTTTAGAGTCAGCAAATTAAAGACACTAAATTAGGATATGCCAAATTTTAGTTATACTACCTCATACTTTCAACTTTGTATGGTATTATAATGTGTATTTATATATTTTATCACATTTAAATTTAATAGTATAAATATGAATGTTCTAAAACTAAAAACTTACCATCTTAAAAGAGTTATAGTCCTGGGGCTGGAGAGATAGCCTAGCGGTTGGGAGCACTGACTGTTCTTGCAGAGGACCCGGGTTCGATCCCCAGCACCCACATGGCGGCTGAGAACAGTCTGTAACTCCAATTCCAGGAGAACTCCAGTTCCAGGGGAATCCGACACCCTCTTCTGACCTCCGTGGCATTGCACGACACGGGTGCACAGACCTTCATGCAGACAGTACATTCATACCCATAGAAAATAAATAAAAATTAAAAAAAAAAGTTATAGTCCTTCCTTGATCTGATCTCCTTTGTCTATAGAAGTAAATGGTGTTAGGAAAAATTATGATCTTTTCAATATTATTTTTAGGTCCAAAAGAATTTTTTCAGAATAAAAGAAACCATCTCATACAATATATTGTGTACTACATCTTCATGGTATATATGTTTAGATAATTTTCCAAAACATATATAATCATTCTACAAATAATCAATTTTGATTTAAAAAATAGTATTATGAGGCTGGAGAAATTGCTCAGTGTTTAAGAGCTTTTGCTCTTTAAGTACCAGAGCAAGTTCAGTTCAAAGTATCCACAATGGGTGACTCAAAACTGCTTGTAACTCCAGCTGCAGGGAATCTGAAGATGCCCTCTTGTGGCTTCTGCTGATGCATGTATTCACATGCACATATGTAGGAAGCATTCTTTTTATGCAGAACAGGGACCACGTGGCCCTGCTAAGGGGGATGGGAACACAGTGGCCACATTGCAGACACTGTGGGGAGCTGACTCCTGGTGCAGAAGCCAGCTGGCTACTTCCCGTAGCCCAGCCTAAGTGGTAATTCCAATTTAGGCTCTTAGCCTGGACCCATGCGACACGTGTTCCACTCTTGGTGGTGATTTCTCACCTGTCCAGAACCTGGACAGGAATTTCAGGCTGATGCCTGATTGCCTCCCTTCAGCCAATACCCACTCACAACACCAGCTACTCAGATTGGTGGTCCACAAAGGGAACCTTTTTCCAACCCACTGGCCACCAGAATGAAATGCAGGCCTACCTTAGCCTATATGCATGCAGTAATTAATAAAAATAATGGCTGGGAATTCCGTGATGATTACTATGAAATTCAAATTTACTCCTTGCCACTGCTTGATTTCATAAACCAAATGCAGTCAGTTCCCAGGACCAATCATAAGTCCCCCAATTCCACGGCACTGCACACCTTGCCCTACCCAGCTTCACGCACCTAGGCCATGCTGCTTGCTCCTCCTTGGGGCGGGGCCAGACCCTCAGCCATGAGGTGGCCTGAGGCATGCTACATACATATACACGTACCCAATTTTTTCCATTTAAAATTGATTTTGTTGCTGGAGATTGTGGCACACACCTTTAATCCCAGCACTTGGGTGTCAGAGAAAGACTGTAGTTCAAGGCCAGCTTGATCTACATAGTGAGTCCCAGGCCAGTTGGGGCTACATGGAGATTCTGCCTCAAAAAACCAAAACTAAACAAACACATTAATTAATTAATATTAAATAAAATGAAATACTTTTTTTCTTGCTGCACAAGGTGGTGCACACTTTAATCCCAGTGCTCATGTAGCAGAGGCAGGTAGATTTCTGTGAGATCAAGGCCAACCTGGTCTACATAACAAATTCAAGGGCAGCTGGGGCTACAGGGAGATGATAGCCCCCCAAACTCTTATTTTTTTTATTTGTTTTATGTGAAAGACTGTTTTTCCTGAATGTATGAAAATGCAACACAGACATGTAATAACTGCAGAAGGTGAAAGAGGGCATTGGATCCCCTGGAACTTGAGTTATGGACACAAAGTGTTTCTGTTTATTTTTATTGACGTTTTGTGCATGTCATACATTTCTTAGTCAAATTTTGACCATCTCCCCTTCCTTGACCCCCATACCACCAGAGCTCATGCATTCTTTCATAGATCTTTCATCTTTTTCTCAGTCTCTTTAAAAATATTTTTCAATGCAGAAGTTTACTGTTTGGGGCAGAAGTTTACCACTTAAGTCAGTTCTTTGACCCATTCTTTTTTATTATTGTTGTTCCTTCCAAATTGTATCACTTCAAAACATGCATATATGCATACCACACATATATCAAAATTATGATGCTGGAGAGATGGCCTAGCGGTTAAGAGCGTCGACTGCTTCTTGAAGAAGACCTGGGTTCGATCCCCAGCACCCACATGGCTGCTGAGAACCTTCTTTAACTCTAGTTCCAGGGGAATCCGACGCCCTCTTCTGACCTCCACAGCATTGCACGACACAGGTGCACAAACCTACATACAGACAGTACATTCATATACATAAAAAAATAAAAAAATGTTTTTTTAAAAAGAAAATAAACTATAGGTTAGTTCCAAAACATACTTAAGGATTCACATTTTGACAGTAGGATTGTATGCAGGTAAAGAAAAATTATTACTTTACATTCCTACATTACCAAGCAAGCTGATGGGTAATATCAGATATTATATTGACTAAAAAAGGTAGAAAAAAAAGAATTATTCAGTTTGCTTTACAGAGATTTGGTGCTAGGATCTACAAATGAGGAATACAATACACCGTTTATTTTTATGGGACTGTGTTTACCTCACTTAGCCTAATGGCTTATAGTTCCATCCATTTACCGGCAAAGTTCATGATGCCATCTTTCTTTACCACTGCATAGAATTCCACTGTGTAGATGTACCACATTTCCCTTATCCACTTGTTGGTTGAGGGACACTTGGGTTGCTTCCAGGTCTTCGTTATTGTGAAGAGAGCTGCAATAAACATAGATGTGCATGTATCTCTGCAATAGGATGAATCTTGTGGGTATATACCCAGGAGTTGTATGACTTGGTCAGGTGGTAGGCTCATTTTGAGTTTTTTAAGAGTTCACACTGCTTTCCACAGGTCATACAAGTATGCATTCCCCTACCAGTGGATGAGTGTTCCACTTTCTCCACAACCAGTATTTGGTATCCTTTGTTTTCTTGATCATAGCCAGTCTTACTGGAGTAAGGCGAAATCTTAAAGTGGTTTTAATTTGCATTTCCTTAACATCTTTTGAGGGAGTCATTTGTTTTCTTGCTTCTTTGTTTTTTGAGCAGTTTATATATTCTGGGTGTTAATGCTCTGCCAGATGTATCATTGTTGAAAGTTTCCTCCTACTCTGGTGGTTTTCTCTTCACTTCTTTAATTGTTTCTTTCACTGTACAGAAGCATTTCAGTTTAATAAGGTCCCATTTGTCTATCATTGACCTTATTTCCTATGCAGCTGCTGTCTGATTTAAATATATGTTGAAGGACAAAATAAGTAAATAATAAAAATCTAAAATATTTACTGTATTTCATTTCATTGTATAAAATTTAAATATATATCGAAAGACAAAATAAGTAAATAATAACTTTCTGAAATATTTACCATAGTAGCTTTTTAGTACATGAGGATATTTAACTCATACTGTAATACAAATTTTTTATACTAGTTCTATCATATAACAAGTTTGATGACAAATTTTAAGAACAAAACCATACAAAATTACATAGCACAATGAAATATTCTATTGCGTTAATCAATGAGCTATGGATAAGACAAGTACATGTATACTTCATTTTACTCATTTTATGCAATTGAATGAAATTACAAATGCATTTACTTTTTAGACAGCATCTCCAACTATGGAGGTCTTCCACACTGGTTAAAGTTCAGACAGAGGTAGTTTTATTATTTATACTGTCAAAAATTTGTTAAGAATATATAGATATTTATTTACTGAACAGTAATAATTATTGAAGAATGGTTCAAACTTGAGAATAAGTGAGTAAACATGGATGGAGATGGAAATAGGAGAGAGAATAGTAGACATGAAAACATAGTGCCCATGTATGAAATTCTCAAAAAAATTAAATTTAATGTAGAGTAAAAAATAATCCCATATTAGTCAGTAAAATAATGACAATGAATATGTCATACTTTTTTTAAACTGAATAAAGGATTTTGAAAATATCACAAATTCTTCAATAATCCTCAAAAACATTCTTAAGTGATAACATGCACGAGAGAAATTTTACTGTGCAAGCAAGGTTCAGCTGTATAGTCATGCACTCTGTTTACTTGCCCTAAGCTTCATTAAAAACTTGACCCCACACTTGGTTTATGATTTTTCCATTATAGTTCTAAAATACACAATATTCATTTGACAATTTAGACAGATATTTTAATATTTTTTATTTGAGGATTTCGTACCCTGTAGTTTGATCGTATCCACCCCCTCCCCTAACTTCCATGTCCATGTCCATGTCCCATATCCTACCAACACAACTTTGTTCTCTCTCTCTCTCTCTCTCTCTCTCTCTCTCTCTCTCTCTCTCTCTTTTTCACCCTCCCTCCTTCTCTCCCTCTCCTATCTCTAATCCATTTAGCCCAATTTGTGTTGCTGTGCATTACTCTTATCTTGGTGTGTGTCCATCCCCTGGAGAATGGTTAACCCAGGCAACACTCAAAGAAAATTGATTCTCCCTTTCCAGATAGATATCAGTTGTCAAAGTGCTTCAGCAAGGCCTGGGATTTTGGCCCACTTTTCCCATCCACACTGGGATTTATCTGACTTGGTTTTGTAAAGGACTTGTGTATACTGTCATAAACTCTGTGAGTTCATATGTGCAATTGTCCTGCTCTTTTTGGAAAACATGGTTTCCTCATAGTCCTTCCATAGCCTCTTTCTCTTACAGCCATTCTGGCCTCTCTTTGACAGTGACCCCTGGGCCCTGGGAGGAGAAGTTTTGCTATGGGTGTTCCATTTAGAGCCCAGGAGTCTCTTATTTTCAGCACCTTAAGCACTTATGAGTTTCTGTGTTAAAATCCCCAACTACTAACAAAAGAAGCTTCTATGACAAGAATTGAGACAGGAACTAATCTAAGGGTACGAAGGTAAGAAATTAGGAAGGTAGTATATTACTATGTACATTTAGCAGACTAATGGTAATAAGTTTCCCTCTGGGGTCTATGATCTATCTGCCACAGGTTCTTGGCCATGATAATGGTGCCAGGCATGTGTTCCATTTTGTGGACCAGGCCATAAATCAAATCAAAATGTTTGTTAAGCCCATGATATTTGTGCCAGTTGTGCTCCAGGGCGTATCTTTCATGGTTGGTTGTTACTGTAGTTCTGGTGGCTCAACAGCTGGATAACATTGATGATTACATTTTTCCTCTGTTCGCAGGCATAACCCCTTCCATTGCTATAAAATCTAGCTAGGAAGATATGAAGCTTAGTACAAGAATGATTATACACAGTTTGTGACTCAAGTATATGGTGTCTCTAGCAATAGGATCTTACTCTCAAGCTCAAAAGGGTAACCGAGAACACTGAGAATAAATAGCCTGTAACATTTGGGGTCTACGGGTCCTCACTGGAAAACCAATTCAAAAAATTTGACCCATTCCCAGCCCTGACCTTTTAATTTGGCATTTGAATTTTGAATTGGATTGTGAATAATTAGCATGTGTCTTGAGGCCAGGTTACAAACGTAATGTTGATTTCACTGGATTCTGAACCACTAATAAATCAAAACCTTTATACTACAAAAATGAGAAAGAATGAGGTGGAATTCAAGCTCCAGGCAGGTAGATCTCAGAGGCTGACTGGCAGTCCTACAACTGATTTTATTTTCATTTGGAAAGCTTACTCTGTAAGTTAAGGAATCTTCAGTTTCTTCCAGAAGCCCCACTTATAATTCCACCATTATCTGTACTAGCTTTGATGTCCCAGCCATCACCAAGTACAGACAATCATGGCTGTCCACCATAATGAGTCACCCACAGATATCCACGGCAGTAACATCTCTAAGCCATTAATTTATGGTAATTTGCTATGTAGTTGTATCAGCCTAAAATTTTATTTAATAAATTATGAGAAGAAACATAAAATGCTAAGTTCATATTTACTTGTGAAATAAAAAGAGAAATCCCATAAGGTACAGACCATAATAGAGTGAAATAATCCAGCTACAGTTTAGATTTTATGTTAGGGTGTTAGAAACATGTGGGTGCAGTTTCCCATAAAAATAAATAAGGTTATGAATAAAATTAATGCTATTATTAAAGACATGTAGGATGAAGAAAATATTTTTGTATTTCTGCAGAGGTGGGACTTTCTAAACATATTTCGCTGAGAACTTGGTGTTTCTGGCTGAGAGAAAGCTTCAGGAAGTTAACTTACAACCTCATAGAGTTGTTTAATTGTACCACACATATGGCTTCATTTCTGGGAAAATGAAGATTGGAGGTTAATACCCATCACTAATTTGAGCAATCCAGTGTATCCATGTCTTGTGGGGTATGGTATACTTTAAAAGACTATCATAATATTACAGAAGTTGCTGCATTATTTCACCACAAAGTCCAGTCTTTGTTGTTCTCCTTGATGTTTTCTGGTTTCCTTCTTCCTTTCGAAAATAAAATGAGAGAGATGCCTGTTCCCTCTGCATTTAAGCAGCCAGACACATTTCTCTTCTACCTTCATTATTTTTCTTGCTCTCTGTAGCATATACTTTCCATAAAGTCTGCTTTGCATAGCCCAGTGGGATAAACCAGGGTCCTATAATTTGATCTTCAGGTACACATTTAGTAACACTTAATGTAAAAACCATGCACATTTGATAACACTGTAAGATTGATGCATACAGAAAAAAATACTTCAGGGTAGAAGCTATTTCAAGGACAAATGACGGATTGAAATTGCGCAGGAGCACAGGGACCAATGTACTGAAATCAACACAACTGGCTCTCATTCAGTAGGTGGGAGGATGGGTGTCCACATTACTACCTTGTGTCACAATTTATTCAAGTAGTTTACCTAATTTTTGCATAGAACAAAAAAACTGTGAATATGATGTAGAATCAAATTCATGAACTTTGAGGCTGGGAATGTTTTATATTTTGTGTGTCTGTGCATGTGTGTGTGTGTGCGTGTGTGTGTGTGTGTGTGTGTGTGTGTGTGTGCTGGATAGCTTTAGTGTCAACTTGACACACCTGGGTTGAGGGACCCTCAATTGGGGAATTGGCTCCATTGGACTGGCCTGTGGCCACATCTGTGGAGTATTGTCTTGATTGTCAGGCAATGTGGGAGGGCCAAGCCTACAATGAGTAGTGCCACCCTGGGCAGGTTGTTGTGTACCGTATAAAAAGGCAGGCTGGGCATGAGCCAGGGGAGCAAGCCAGTGAACAGCATTCCTCCATGGCCTGTGCTTCAGCTCTTGCCTCCAGGTTCCTGCCCTGAGTTCCTGCCTTGGGCTCCCTAAGTGATGAACCGTGACCCAGGAGATGTAAGCTGAATAAACCCTTTCCTCCCCAAGTTGGTATTGGTTAGAGTGTTTTGTCACAGTAATGGAAGATAAACTAGAACAGTGTGTGTGTGTGTGTGTGTGTGTGTGTGTGTGTGTGTGTGTGTGTGACAAAAAGTGTGTTTTGCTTGGAGAAATAAGGAATCATAGAGGCATTGGAGGTATTTCCTGGGCCTGTATTAAGATATATCCAGGGAAGGCAGTTAACATTATTTAAAGATGGGCTAAATGAGCAGTATGGGAGAAGCCTTGAATAACATTCCAATATTTTGTCTGTATAATTTGTGTTTTGAATTTTAATGCAGAACAATAAATAGTCCATGCTGGTAGAATGCCATGGTATTTAAGAAAATTTCCATTTATATAGTTCTAAATTTAAAAAATCTTTATGTCTTTAAAATATTTAAACTTTAATTAAATACAACATTTGAACTCATATTACTGAAACACATTGAATCTTGTTTAGGAAAGGAAAGATGATGAAAAACATATTTGTGATTAAAAGAATATTTTCATAAATAGTTGAGCTGAATGTGACATAACTGCTTATTGATACTTCCTGATCATTCTAAAGTAAGAATGTTAGATATTTGAGAAATACTCTTAAAATTTAGTTGGCAAAACATTAATGCCAATTTTTAGAAATTATGCTTTTGCCCATCATATTGGCATCAAACCCAAAACATTTCAATTTTCTTTAATGTTATTTTGCTCTATTTCTTTTCTTATCAATGAAATTTCCCTTCTATATCCCTTTCTTCCTCTTCCCCCTCCCCTTCTTCCCTTCCCCTCTTCCTCTCTCCTACCCTCCCTCCTTTCCTCCTTTCCTTCCTCGTATTTCTTCTCTTCCTTACATTTTCTCTTTTTCACTACTCTTGCATTCCAGTAGGGTTCTTCAATGCTGACAGTCTCAACTACTCCATATTTTACTCTTCATTCTTTTGTTTGCTACTATATATTCAGCTTCTGGCAGTTTAAATGTGAATGGTCCTTTAGGCTTCACGTATTTGGACAATTTTTCCCAGTGGCTGACACTGTTTTGGGAGGCCTTAGAAAAGTGGCCTTGCTGGAGCAAGTCCATCACCAGAGTGGGCTTAGAAAGTTCTTAAGCCTTGTGCTATTTCTAGTCACTCTCTGATTTCTGTGGTTGTGTGAAGATGTGAGCCTCCATCTTTCTGCTCCCATTGCTTCTTGCCACCACTCTTCCCCATCATGATGGATTCTGGTTCCTCTGCACCATAAGCTCAAATAAATTCTTCCTTTTATAAGTTCCCTTGGTCACCATGTTTTATCACAGCAGCAGAAAAGTAACTAATACATAGTCCTTTGCCATATATGGTTAAGCTCAATGTGTATCATTGTATTTAATAGTGACATGAGGACTGATATAAATACTGTCTCTAATGAAATGATGAAGAAATTAAAGCAGTTTAAATAGTCTGGTCATGATAACTGTAATTTATTTTAACTTGACCCACAGCTCCCTCTGTCACAGAAAATGGTCATAGAATTTTCTCTATTGCATTCGGAACCTTCTGTTGCTTCCTTGTGATGGTTTGTGATTACTAGTTACCCAATAATAACATTATTATGTCAATTATTCATCATCTTGACATAAAAATTGTTATCCTTCAAATTAACTAGAATCACCTCTGTTTATTATTTTAACATATCAAAAAGAATTTTTGAGTCAGATGTTTTTACATCTGCAATCCTTCTACTCAGGAAGCTGAAGGAGAATTTTTAAAAGTTCAATTGCAGCCTAGACTGTATGGTAATTGCCAGTCCAGAGATGGCTACATGGCGAGACCCTGTCTCACAAAATGAAAATAAATAAAAACAAAAACAAAAGAGAAAACAAAATTTATGTCTCTTTTTGAGCAAATGCAATTATTAAAGAAAATATTTGCTTCTTAAGTGATGATTATGTGTCTTATGTCTAAGAAGAAAAAAAAGAAGCAAAGGCATATTGTCTCTCACCCCAAAACAGTGGTTTCTTATATTTTAACATGGTAAAAATCACTGTTACAAAGCTGAGCACAAATGCATGGAATGACAGAACTGACACTAGTGAAATCGCCAATTCTAACTTCTGTTGCTCAAAAATAGTAAAAATGTCTTGTGTCAATTTATTATCAACCACAACTTATAAAATTAATAGCATCAAATAAAATGGTTGCTCCAGTACATATCTAGTTATATGCATGCTTATTGGCATATATATTACATGAACTACATGTTTTCTTTTATTTTTCTTATGTTATAGATGAAATGATATAGAAAAATTGTCTAGATTTGGATGTAACAAGAATGTGAGAAATATAGTGTTATATTGTGTTCTGTTTTCATTAGAATGTTAGGAAATCCCTTAATATTTGAGGTTACTCATTATTCTAAGAAAACTTGCAACCAGAAATACAACTTTTTTAGGAACACACAAAAAAAAAACCTATAAAATTGACATCTGGGATCTATTGTGATTTTAGCACTTTAAGGAATATTTATTGAGTTTGATCTTCAAAATAATTTTACTTACATTTAAAACCCCAATAATTACTGACAGTTACATGCTCTAACATAAGTATAATATTTTACTGTATAAAATATATCAAACTACAGTCACTCAATGATAGTAATCCAATTGTTTCTACATATTAAAAAATACAATAGAAAATTAAAGGATAATGTAAGAGTTCACAGATAGATATCCTCATAAGAATCAAAAAAGATTTTTCTTCAGTTTTTTTTTATTGAGCATTTGCACAACTCATACAATGGTTCCCAATCAAACCCAGTCCCCCCCTTGCTCCAACCCTCCATAAGAACTCATGCACTATAACATCCAAGCTAAGCCCTATCCAATCAGTCTTCCAAACCCAGATGTCCTTCTCTGTAAATAGATCTGCTGGAGTCTAGTCAGCATATCTAGAAATCCTAGGTAAGGCATACTCTTCCTCACCCAACAGTACTCAGTCTCTTTTAGTTCTCACTCAAAGGTCAGTCCCCCACTCATTTCTCTTACTCCACTTTGAGACCTTGTCCGAGTTGGCATGGGTCCCATGTCTGATGCTTACATTGCCACAGGTTTAGATGTATAAGCTTATGATCGATTGTAAGCTACTGCTTCTCTACATTCACACACCAGCCTTGGCTCTTACAATCTTTCTGATCCTCTTCTACAATGATCCCTGAGTCATGGTTATGTGAGGTTTAGTATAGGATCCCCATCCAGGGCTCCCATTCCTAGTAGGATTTTTTCCAAAATGATTAACTTAATTTTATTTGTATGAGTGCTGGTCTACATGTATGTATATTTCTATAAATGCCTGCATGCAAGTGGACCACTTGCATGCAGGCATTTATAGAAACCAAGAGAGGATATTGGACTCCCTGGAGTGGAGTTATGAGCCTGATGAGGGATCTGTGTATGCTAGGAAATAAACTCAGGTACTTTGCAAGATTAACAAATGCTCCTAAACACTGAGCCAGCTCTCCAGTCCATAATCTGGGTTCTATGTATGGCTTTATCAGAAATATCCTGAATGATAAGTAGAAAACAGAAGAATCAACAGATGAATTCTATGTGCAAAGGAACATAAATAAAGATTTCTGGCCATCATATTAGATTCCAGATATTATTAAAAGAAAAGGAGTAATTCTGTCACATCTCATTAAACATTTAGAAACTGAAATTTACAACTAGATATTCTGAACTTTAAGGATTCGCACAACAAACAAATTGTAATACTGTAAGGGGAATCATATAAAGCTGTGTGGTGATAGATTATATGTACAAGCACACACAAGACTATAATCCTTTCATGAACAGTTTTGCCTCAGCATTGCATTGCAAAACCCACTAAATATCTGATTCTCTGTATAGTTTGTATGGTGTGTCTTACTGTTCTTTGGCCATTATTATCCTGAGTACACTGATGGCTGGGAAGAGTCATAATACAGTGTTCTAGTTTATTTCCATGGCGATGCTTTGTTCCAAGAAGTTAAGAAATACTTTTTTTTTAGGTGCTAGCCCTACAAAAGCAGGAAACTCTGATTTAGTTTGAGTGTTAACGGCTCCCAACCCTTTTTTATTTCTATTAAATTTTGGTTTTGACCTTGGCATTACTAGGAGGCAGCAGAAGGATTAGTAGGTGGAGCCTGTGAGGGAGTCTAAAGGACATTGAGATTTCATGTTGAAAATAATGGAAGTAATTCACCCTCTTAAACTTGTCTCACTTCTGAACATTGAGTGGGCAGTTAAACTCTTTGATGATGGACAGGCCTGAACAATTATGGACTGAAAGTACCAAAGCTGTGATCTACAAATGTCGATAACAATATTAAAATAATTGTTTCAAGGCCTAAATACTATTTAACAATAATCTATTTCTCAGAAATAAAATGAAAATGACCAAGAAATGCATTTAAGAATATTAAACATCCTTAGTCATCAGGGAAATGCAATAAATATTTATTTTTATTATTATAATTATAATAATTATTATTATTATTAATCAGCTCTCAAGAAAAATGAAGCTATGAAAGTCCCAGGTATATGTATGTAGGTATGTAATGGGAAATGGTAGTCTTTAGTGAAACAGCCCAGACCCAGAAAAACAAATGTTGCATGTTTTCTTACATATGACAATGCTAGCTATGAATTTCAGATATGTGTGTTTTATTTAGAAACCCATGGAGTTCATGAAAGTGTTAGGGAGACAGGGGTGGTAACTTTGATACAGTGGATACAGAGGCCTACATCCACTCCACATGCAGATGAGTATAGATTGTGTAGTGCTCAACCCTAAATGGACCTTCTTTATCAGAATTCCTTCCTTCAAAATTCAGGAATTGCCACAAAAGAGGGATTTCAAAGATTATAAGAACCACAGGTAGTAGATGACTATAAGAAAAGAGCTTTTTGGAGACAGACAGGAAATTTTTGTATATGAATTCACAGAGGTTGTGACAGCATGTCCAAGACCTGTGCAAGCTAAACCACACAAAAATCTCAACATTGAGGAGGAGTTGGGGAAGTTCTTTTCCTACCTGAGGGATTTATTGGCAATTTAGAGATGCTGGGTGAAAGTCACTTTTCTATAAGGATGAGATAACTGATTAGGCCTGTTGGTTGGACATACTTGTACATTTTTATCCCTGTTGGTGATACTTTTTTGTAGGGTTTAAGAGGTTTGATGTTACTGGAGGAAGCATGTCACTGGGGGTAGGCTTTGAAAGTTCTTTTTTAATATTTTTTGTGTGTATTTCATCCAGAACATCTCAAATAATTTTAAACATGTTTATACCCTCTTTCCCATTGCTGCCTTCCCATAGCCCTCCCACTGGAATTCATAACTCTTTCATTTGTGTTAAGACCTATTGTGTCAAGTTAGTGTTCCTCATTGCAAGTTCATCCATTTAAGTCTAGTCACCTTATCCACAGTCTCTCATTCTAAGAAGATCAACTCCTTCTCACTCAAGAGCAATCAGCTCCCAAATTTCTTCAGCTAAGAAGAAATTGGAGTCTGTCTGCTGCACGTTTTTTCAGTTCCATGCTAGGATTTTGTCTCCATGAGTTTGCACGGGTCTTTTGTGTTTTAACACCATTGCTGTATATTCATATAAGTAGGTTTCCTGGAGCATATAAGATTCTATTTCCCTATGGTCATCCACCTCCTCCCTGGCTCTTATGATCTTTCCATCTACACTTCTGTAACAGTCCCTGATATTACCATGCCTTTCCATCTGCACATTGATGAGAGACAGAGAATGGCAAAAGGGATGGTGCCTCAAACCCTGGGACTCTGGAAGAGACTGGTGGCTTACTTGTCAAAGAGACTTGATCCTATAGCTAAGGGTTGGCCATACTGCATCAGAGTCATAGCAGCTATGGCACTACTGGTGAAGGAAACTGACTCTGTAGCAGAACTCCTGATCACCACTCCTCACTCTGTAGAGACTCTGTTGTTGGAGAGTGGGGGGACAACAGAGCAGTGGATGTCCAACACCTACATTATCCACTATCAGGACTTACTTTTTTTTTTTTTTNCCTGTAGTCCCAGCTGTCCTGGAACTCACTCTGTAGACCAGACTGGCCTTGAACTCACAAACATCCGCCTGCCTCTGCCTCCCAAGTGCTAGGATTAAAGGCATGCACCACCACACCCAGCCAGGCCTTACTTTTAAAGTAACCAAGCATAACATTCTGCCCTGCTACAGGCTTGAACCCACCAGGGTCAAAACAGACAGAACTGAGGTCCCCACATATGATTGCCATGACAGACTACCTGCAGCACATTCACCCTAACCTCATGGACTTGTCCTTGAGTGGTACAAATGCCACCCCTACACAGATGGGATCAGTTACATCAAGGATGGAAACTGATATGCAGGGGTAGGAATGATGATAATAAGAACGACCTCTGGGCTCAGGCCTTTCCAAGAGGAACATCAGCCCAGAGAACCAGGTTGGTGGAACTCACCCAGGCCATCAGATAGGAAAGGGACAAGGCTATTAATGACAGCAAGTGATGTTTACCACTTTTATTTTTAAACAGAATTTACAAATTTATAATTTGTCATCTTCAAAGTTTATTGGATGGAGAAAATGAATTTGTTATGTTTTTATTTGTTTCAGAGTTTAAAAGCAATTCCAACTTTTACAACAAAAAGTTGCTGTGAGAGAACTAAAAGGTATATGGGATTTCAGATTGTTTTTCTTGGGCAAACTCCTCAGGCTCCTGATGAAGAACATGGAGCAGCTACATATTAGCCCTGAAGTCTCTGGGCACTCCTGGTGAGATCCATCTGGAAGCGCTGTTGGTGAGTTTCCCATCTATTATCTATATAATCTACCCTGTTGTTGAAGCACTTTGGGTCCCTTTGCTTCTATTTATCTGGCCAGAGACCCACTCAAAAAATCCTCTAGGCTCATCTATAGTCTGGACCTGTGTCATATACAATAACATGTGGCTTTTTCTGGGGTATATCAAAGAAAAAGCGATCCCCAAGACGGCCTGAGGCAAAATGGGGTAACTGGAACATGTATAGAGTAACTGCTCATAAAATTTATTCTTAACCTGAAGTATTAATGTTTGCCTTACTATCTTGTCACCCCTGATTTATACTATGTTAATAGCTTAGACAAGGGGAACTCTGCTGGTTTCATATGTAAAGGTATCTCCCCCTTTACGAACCATTAAATATTAGTCTTCTCTTCCAAAACCTGTAAAACTTAGAACTTTATTTATGTCCAGGAATTCTAACCTTTTAATCTCACCACACCTTGTAAGACTTTTAAGCAAAGGCTGTGGTGTCTTTCTGAATCTGACTGGGGCAATGGAGCTTTTCTCATTTTAAGCAATTTTTTTTTTAACTAGATCTGACTGATCATGCAATGCACCCTTATGGGAAGGTAAAATCTGCCTTGCCAAGTTACTTTTGCTTTGGCCATCTGTTCTTTCTGAGTTATTGATAAGGTTCTTGGATATTGGATTTTATTTATAACACCTTCAGTTATTTCACTCTTGAAAAAGAAAAGAGATATTACCTAAATCTACACGATAAACATTACCCTTTTTTTTAGGCCACTGAGCCTTTTTTTAACATATTAAAGATCTGGATATATAAGTTTTCAACCTTCTCTTACATTCACAAAATTATGCCATTTATGTCTATGATAACTGTTCTCATGTGTTGTTTGTGTCAAGACAATTTTTGAACTATGACCACTTCAGTTTTTTTTTCCCTTTCTCATTATGTATTTTTGGCATAAAATTATTATTATTTTTATTTTAGCATGCCAGATTAAAATGTACAAATGCACCTTTATAAATGTATTTTGGTAATGTATTAAATGGCTTGATAAATATATACTGCCTTATAAACTTGAGTACACTAAACATCTAAAAACTTATTAAACAATATATTTGAGTCTGTTAAGAGGTTTGTAAAACCTTTAAAGGCTAATTCTTTATGCAAAATAATATTCATTAAATTCCTAAGGCAGACAATACATTCATACACATAAAACAATAAATAAAATATTTAAAACAATAAAACACAATCTTAGTTTCCTATAAATTAAGAAACTGATACGTTCATGTCCATAAAACTGGCTTTTTTATTATTTGTGACATGGAAAAATAATTGCTAATATAATATTTTATTTGGAAAACAATCCTGATTATTCTTCATCTTTTTTGCCTTAATCTCCAACTCCATTCATTGTTTCCCCTTGCAGGCTTCTGCTCTGTGTCTGCTGAGCCATGGTCATTCTTCAATCACATATTTCCATACTGGTAAAAGGATACAGATAATGTCCTTCACCAGCTAAATCCAGTATATAGGAGGAAAAGGGTTGAGATATTCATAACAGCCCTAAAGCCCAAATACTTTACCTAGATTATCCTTCTTATTTGTATGAATATTGCTCTCAATGTATCTCTCACTCTCTCTTCTCTCTTCCCCTCTCTCTATTCTCTCTCTCTCTCTCTCTCTCTCTCTCTCTCTCTCTCTCTCTCTCTCTCTCCTCCTCTTTCAATCCATGGATCTAACTAAGGACCTTGTGAATACTAGTTAAGTACTCTTCCACTGAACTTTATTACAACCTTAATCACAGTAGGGAGTAATTTTCCTCTCATTACAAATGAAAATATTAATACTGTTTCCTCTGTTGGCAATCATATGTGTTCGGCACCTTTGCCACAACATTTCTGAATGAAATTACACATTCTTATTTATATCTGTCTGAAATGTATTATTAATTTTAAAGTATGTATTGCAATGTGTTTTGATTATATTCACTTCCACAACTCTTTCCACTATCTTCTCCAGATCTACCCCTCCTCCTTATTATGTGACATCATGTGATTTTTTTAAATAATTATAGAATTCAATTTGTGCTGCCACACACTCCTGGGAGTTGGGCCATCCACTGGAGGTTGGTCAATCTTCCAGTGACCACAACCTTAAAGAAATTATCCATTCTATTCTTTCTTCATACCATTCTGCTTTTGATGTTGCTGAATCTTGAATAATCCTCAGACCTATTATGACCTGACTTAGTTTCATTTGATAAAACTGAGCAGTCTACCTTCCCTCCTGATATGCTTCTCTCCCAGGTTTCTACATTACTGTTCTTTTTCAAATAGTCCTTGAGCATTCAACTATCCATTCCTAATTTCTCATTCTTTCTTAACATTTCTTTTGTACTGGGATTGAATTTAAAGGTCCTGAAATTAGACATGTGCTCTGGGAGTTGGCTATATCAAGCTCCTTTTTTAATGTTTCTTTTTTTTTTTTNGCTTACTTTTGATTTTTAAGGTGTATTTTCACTAACCTATCCAGGCTGGCCTTAAACTCATTCAGTAGCACATAATGACCTGGAACATATCAACCTGCCTTAGCTTTCTTCTGAGCAGTAGGCATTATGGGCTTGTTCCACTATCCAAGCTCTCATGTAGAACTTGTTCACTGTTTAGTGTCTCCTGCTGTTTAACCATTTTTTGCTGGCTTTCTGATTCTACAATATCTTTGTATTAATACCTTTCAAATATTTATATCCAGTACTCTTAAGAATCTTAAGATTTAGACACTTAAATAGAGTTTTGTAATTAATCTTTATGAGGATTGGTAGCTCAAGTGAGCTACAGATTCTGGTCAGAAGCCTCAGGAAGGTTTGGTGTTGGTGAAAATATCCTAGATGATGAAGAGCTCATTGAGTTCTCACTCTAAAGGAGGGGTTCCAAGAATGAGTTGGTGTTCTTTGCTTCCTGTTATGGTTTACAAAAGGGCTTTGCAAAAAGGCTGTAAACCTTAGGCTGAACAGTGTTTTGCTGCATATCAGTTTCCTGTTCATTGTTTCTTTTTGTGTTTATTCAAAAAATGAGAATATCTTCAACTGCAGTTTATATGCAGTTTGGCTGCCATTGGTGTTTGTTTTCTATCCTCACTAACTGGAGGGGTCCATTCTTAGTCTCCTTTATACTTTGATATTTGTAAGAGGAGAGGTAGAAAATGCCTAGGCAGTTTAACACAAAGACTCCAAAAGAATCATGGCCACCTTTTCTCCTGGCTTAGAATGAAAAAATTCTAATGAAATGCCAGTTAACTTGTGCCTGTAAGGTTATGGCGTGCTCCCCCTGGAATGAAAGGCCACAGGTCTAAGCTCTTCAGAGCAAAGTTTAATTCAGGGTAGCCGGGGCTGGGCTCAGGGGAAAGAAAAAGCCAAGCCAAGCCCAGAATGGCATCTTGCTTGGGAATTTAAGGGCGAAGGTGGGAGCGGGATTCAGTGGGAGTGGGGTGGGTCGGAATCTGGAATCTGGCTTCTGAAGGGTGAGGGCCGAGGCAGAAGATTCCTGAGTAATCAATGGTGGCCTGCTTTAGCATAACCAAAGGCCATGCCTGGTAGAGCAGGTTTTTGGACCTCCGGTCTTAGGTGTCTCTGCATTCCAATGAGCTTCTGGATCTAACAACCTGACATTCCAGCCTTTTGTTCCTATAGGAAAAAGGGCAAAGTTCTGTCTTCTGTAGCTGCTTCAGAGCTGATCAGGGGTGAAGTCTTGGGGGAACAGCTATCAGACTGGAGGGTTAGAATCCAGTTTTCCTTTTTGGCTGCTTGGGGTACTCTGCCCAGTGGATTTGGTCCAGATTGATAGTGGCCAGTACTTAGTGGATGTTTTCTCTGCAACTGAAAGGACAAGCTGGTTGAGTCTTACATGAGTATACCAGTGCAGGGACTTCACAGTACAAACAGGGGGCTACAGGGTGCATTAGCAATTGGAGGGTCCCAGTCTAGGGAATGCAGAGGGAAAAAGGATGTGTACCCTGGTTTGAGAAATTGGAAAAAGTTTTAATACACAGAGCTCTAGAATGAGGGCCAGCCTTAATACATGGGGCTCCAGAATGAGAGCCATAACCATGAGAATATAAAAGGTGGTATTTTCTGGCATGGCACATTAGATCTGTCATCTATCTCTGAGATATTTTCTAACATGACACAGTAGATTCCTAACTTGGCACAGTAGGTCTCTCACCTAATTCTCTGATAATAACATTTTATTTTTTCTTCTTTAGATTACAGTCTCCTGTTGGGGTGTTTAAAACCACACAGTTAGGTCAGATAAATGAAGTTTGTTTTGGTGTTAAGGTCAGTTGAGGTTCTGGTCCTTAACGGGTCACTCAGGCCTTGCGCCTGGCTCTCTTCACCAGTTCCATCTATGTGAGGACAGGGTCAGGCCTTGCTTGACCAGAGCTTCCCTTTGAAGCATGAGGAGTCTCTCCTCTATATGGACTTTCCTTCTTTGACTGGACACTGGCAGGATGATGTCCTTTTAAGTGAATCTCCAAGACTTCCCTGGCGCGGGATGACTGGTGACTCGCTGCCACAGGACATGCACAAAGTTGCAGATGCAGGACCCTAGGACCCAAGTCGACCTCAGAGGGTAGGGGCCAAAATATTGTCCCATCAAATCCCTCTTGCCAAATCAGATTAGAGCTTTAAGTGTGGTTGTTAAACCTCCAAGAGGATTTTTTAATTAATTTGGTACATTAATTACCATACAACTCCTAAGTAAAGCTTGAACACTGACTTAAGAACTATTAATAAATTCTTAATTGCTGTGGCAAAAAATATTCTGACCAATAATAAAAGCTCATGGTAGGAGCCTGGTGGTAGTGGCTGCAGCACAGGCTAGGAAAGGATGCTATTTACTGGCTTCTGTTGCTGGCTCCTATTCAGCCTATTGTATACAATATAGATATCCAGCCAAGAATGGCATTGCCCACAATGGGCATAGGCCAGTCCAATGAAGGTAATTATTGAGGTTTCTCAGCTCAGGTGTATCAAGTTGACATTAAATCTATGCAGTAAGTCCTACAATTTGTTCTTTAAGGTCTATGAAGGTCATTCAAGTACTTAAAGTACAATGATTTAAACCATGCAAGGCAAAAGTTTCTAACAACATAGGCCATGAAACAAACCCAAGATAATAAAGGGGTTAAAAGCAGTACCTTCTCAAATGAAGGCCATGTCACTTGTCCCCAGATTTTGAATTATAGCTTTGAAAAGGAAAAGGAAGTGGGGGGCATTGTCACATACCAGCAGCAGGCAGATAATACTCAGGGCTCACCCAAATTGGTTACATTTGCACTGTCCATGTGGTCACCGGAAGCAAAACCTAATTTTTCCCAAAGATATTAGTATAACAGATATACAAAACAATTTTAGTATGTATGGGTAACTCTATATATGTCTGTTTTACTTGAGGCTGTAACTAGATATATAGTACCTGGTAGGTGGAACACAATTTCTTGTATATGTCATAATTACATTATAGAATTTTAAAAAGTGAACAGTACATCATGCATACACTCATAAATAAGGTTCTAATAAATACATTTGGTGATGACACTTTGTAAAGGTTGTGCTAAGCAAAGGCACATGCATTGTAATCATACAGACAGATCTTAATATGCTGTTTAACAATGTCATACACACACATTTATGCACACATTCCTTTAAGAGATTTTTTTCTTTTTTTTATTGATGCTTTGTGTATTTCATACAACATTTTCCAATTCAGTTCAGGCATATATCCCTTCCCTTCCCCCCACCCCACCCCTACCCATCCCAGGTCATGCATTCTGCCGTAAGTTTTCTGCATCTTTCTCTGCTTTTTTGTTTTGTTTTTTCATTTTTTTTAACAATAAGTGATAATTTGTGAGTACAAGCATCCTTCATGTAAAACCAATTTGCAAGCAGTTGTGCCCAAACCCACACAGCTCATGGGTCCTACCATCCACCAGGGGGGGGGCTTGTATGTTCAATCAAGTTGATCAAATGAGTGTC
>VZQC01001350.1:1733297-1987228 GCA_009823505.1 Rhizomys pruinosus
ATTCTAATAAATACATTTGGCGATGACACTTTGTAAAGGTTGTGCTAAGCAAAGGCACATGCATTGTAATCATACAGACAGATCTTAATATGCTGTTTAACAATGTCATACACAGACATTTATGTACACATTCCTTTAAAAGATTTTTATCCTAGCGATTGTATTGAACCGTCATATGCATTGGAAAAAACACCTTTAGAAACATTATTTAAAACATGCAGCTCTGATTAATTGTGCTGCCAAGGCTGAGATGATATCTTGCACCTTTGGTTTTAAAACTATGATCTCATTGAAATACTTTAACAAGTGATGGAAAACAGAATTATATATATATAATTAAAGAACTGACAATAGCAAAGGTACTTAGGCTGTTTCATTGGAGGGAAGGGATTGCAGGGGAAGCAATGTGCCACTGTCCAAGTACCAGAGTATGAATGAATCCAGGGATTTTTTAAAAGTGGTCTCTAGTCAGAAGGACAGTTACATAGCACAGGAGAAAAAAAATCTGTTATTGAACCCATAAGAGTCAAAAAAATCAGGTCTTCAGACATCTGGAAACAAGAAAAAACTGGAAAAGAAAATTTTTAGTCGTAATACCTGTGGAAAAATACTTTGGACAGAGAAGAAATAAAACCTTCAGATAAACAGTGTAGAAACCTAGGAACCCGGGTTCAAATCAGGCCTTTGAAAAAAAAATTTAAGAGGCATGCCAAAAGTAAACTTAATTTTTGTTTGTGCGCAACATAGAATAAAACAAGTTTGAAGTGGCCACTTTGTTTTCACAAAAAACACAGAACATGGACACATGACAGTTACAAAGACACATTGAAGAACAGTTATAACACACAGACAGGTTTGGACAGACACATGACCTAACTGTATCCATTAACTCTGGACAGTGGGAAAATCCCCTTTTATCTAAAGTTGCCCTTTCTTGTCCAGGGCTGTAGACAATTATCACATTTACAAAGAATCACTTAGAGTTTAAGACATTTGTTTAGATGGAAAATAGACTGTATGTTTTACTGTGTTTTGCAGCACAGCCTGTTCTTGTACACCTGCGAAGGATGGTGGACTGGGTCAGCAGGAAAATCTGGTAGCTTGTGCATATTATCTGCTAATTTAATGAGAATAAATTTAGTTAGTGGAAAAATCAAAAGATCCCAGCCAAGTGAAAGTTTACTGCCCGAGGCAAAAGTTGGATGTAGGTTGGGCAGGGTGTGGTCAACACACCTTCTTAATCTCAGACACAGGGGCTTGTATCCTGAAGCAGACAAAATGGTTTTCTGAATAAAATGGGGTTTAAAAGGAAAAAACAATGAAATGGAAAATGTCAAAATCTGAAATAATCCCTTAAAATTTAGGCAAGTTCTGTAAACAAAATATAAAAAACAAAATTGTGAAAGGATCAGAATATGTAATTAAATAAATTGTAAGAGAATTAGAATATAGAAATATAGTATTTATTACAAGCTCTGATGTAAATTCAGGCTTCCTGCCATGTGGTCTTGTTGTGGCTCAGCAGAAATGGGGCAACTGTGCAGCAGACTGGGGAGAGGAAAGAGCTGTATGAAGGAAGTAAAGAAGAAAGAATTGGAGGGTAGACAGGCAGAGAGAAGGAGGGAGAAGATGGAGGGAAGCAGGAGAGAGTACTGCCTTTGCACGGGAACCCAGTTCAAGCCCGTGGATTCAAAACAATGAGGGACTAATGCTGAGAGAAGCAGAGGGAGAAGGGAGGAGTACAAGGGGAATGAAGTGTAGAGAGAGAGAGAGATAGAGAGAGAGAGAAGGGATATCTGGAGAAATACTCAGCTGGCAAGTTCCCATGCAAAATGTCATGGCACCAATAATATTAAGTGTAAAAAGCAGGAAACAAAAAAGGCGCAGGAGGCATAGGTCACTCTAGGAGCATGCTTTACTTCCACGTGGGACAGCCAACGTGAGCTGTCTGCAGACACATGGTGGGACCAGACAGCATGGCAGGGGGCAGAGAGAAAGGGGTGGGACGGGGACAGAGGGAGGCAGAGAGAGAGAGAGAGAGAAACACACACACACAGAGGAGAGCTTAGGTCGGCCACCCAAGGTCAAAAGCAGAGGTGGAGTTCAGGTCTAGTTGTATAGGGAGGGGGACAGGAGTCTTAAGAGGAATAGAGAGGGACATGAGCGAAGGGCAAAGAATGCCTGTATATACAAGCATTTTGACCATTTACCGGAGCGCTGGCAGAAGTCTCTCAATGCTGTGAGAATTTGGAGATCTAAGATACCTGTCTCAGGCCAGACATATTGTTAGCTAATTGGTATCTTGGCCAGATAGTGGAGCAGAGTCTCTCAAGGACCTTAGGGTTGATGTCCTTGGAGAGGTTTAGTTTCCTTAAAGAGTGTAGGAGACACTCCAAGGGTGTGAGGCCCAGAGCCTCTCTTTTAGAGTGTGAGGCTCCCATATTAGGAGTCAGAGGATGAGGAAGAGGGGAGAAGAGAGGGAGAGAGAGAGAGAGAGAGAGAGAGAGAGAGAGAGAGAGAGAGAGAAAGAGAGAGAGAGAAAAGAGGTCTGTAGGAAGGAAAATAGATTCTTTTTAGTCTCAGAAAACACCCACTGAGTGCTAAGGTGTGTCCACCCTAGTTCTAAGAGGGCGCTCAGAGACCCCAGGTAGGAGTCTCTGAAATCGGGGCCCGCACGTCTGTGAAGTCAGCATCCCGAAAATCACAGAGGAGGCCAATATTCGGGTCCAGAGTCTGTCTCCAGCATCCTGGTAATAGATAGCAAACTGGACAGGGAAAATCGGAGAGGATTCCCTGACTTAGCCGGCACTCAGGGATCCAAAATGGAGTGGAACAGGAGACTAAAAAGAATGGAAAAAGAGGATCGGAGAGAAGGCAGATGGAAAGCAGTAGCAGAACAGGAAGTGTCGAGGTAGAGGGGGCAGCTAGAGGGAGCAGAACATACACAGGGTTACACAGAAGGTAGGAGTGGGAGATAAGAATCTCCCCTCACTCAGGTGCCCATCAGGCTGGCCCCCTCGCGAGGCGACTTAGGAAGTCTTACCATGAGGGCCACATGTATAAACCCCATGCTCGGTCATACCAGTGTGATGAGTGCCGGATGAGGTGAAACAACTTCGGCGGAACCACGAATTAGGGCCCAATCAGATTCTGTAGCCTGAGAGCTGTGGAACCATAACACACACTCTTAACTTTCACGCACAGTCACATGGGAATAGAGTAGGATAGGATAAGGAGAGGAGAGAAGGTACCTGTGGCCGAATTCTGGTGGATGTTGTCATAGCCTGCGCTCGGTATCTGGCTTACCAGCTACTCCGAAGCTGCCCCAACGGGTGGCGGGGGCGGGGGGGGAAACAGCAATCCGAGTCACAGGCACCAGAATGTAAGGTTATGGCGCTCCCCCGCGGAATGAAAGGCCATGAGGTCTAAGCTCTTCGGAGCAATGTTTAATTCAGGGTAGCCGAGGCAGGGCTCAGGGGAAAGAGAAAGCCAAGCCACGCTCAGAATGGCATCTCGCTTGGGAATTTAAGGGAGAAGGTGGGAGCAGGATTCAGTGGGAGTGGGGTGGGTCAGAATCTGGAATCTGGCTTCTGAAGGGTGAGGGGCGAGGCAGAAGATTCCTGAGTAATCAGTGGTGGCCTGCTTTAGCATAACCAAACGCCATGCCTGGTAGAGCAGGTTTTTGGACCTCTGGTCTTAGGTGTCTCTGCATTCCAATGGGCTTCTGGATCTAACAACCTGACAGTGCCTACCTGTGAATAGAGATATCAGAACTATCCAACCCAAAGATGCTTCTAGCTATACCATAGCCAGAGGCTGAGGATGCCAGTAAGGGGTCTGTTTTGTTGTTTTTTTAATCTTATCCACACAATGACCAGAACCAGGACATGACCAGCACCTTGTGACCAGGATTTTGAGGGACTTGGACACATGGAATGAGGACTGGATGGACCAGATCATCTCCTTCTCCCCTCCTTCCTCCACTAAATCATTATTAATTCCTGAGTATTGAGGCTCAGTGGTATCCCATTCCTGGGGATCCTTCCTGCTGTACTTTATCTATCCTAAGCTACTTATAATAAAATATTCCTTTCTAAACCTTACCCTCTGTGTTCCTTGAATTTCATTCTTCGAATTCTTGAGACCGGAACCAGAATGCCTTTGGCTTGAGGTGGCTTTTGTGGTCTTTTTGTTTCTGGGACTCCAGCCTCTAAACCTTAGCATAACAGAGCCAAGAAAGGCTCCACTCACAAAGAAACTCCAATATTCCTGCATCATTATCACTCAATATTCCATGATTTGATTTAATAATAATTTCATTTATAATTATTCTATTTTACTCTTATACTCTTTAACTCATCCCACCAGTATTTTTTATTTTGCTTAATCCTAAAAATACAACAAAATAAACATAGCAAACTTTTTTGCCAGTGATTTTGGTTTGTTTGTTGTTGTTGTTGGGTTTTGTTTTGTTTTGTTTTGTTTCCTATTTCTAATGTTTATCCTTAATACCCTGGCCCATAAGTATCCAAGGATACATTTGCAAGGTGTTACTTGGATTGTATGTAGACGGTGGACTATTTCCTTAAATGAATAAATTAAATAGTGGCTGACAAAAACAATAATGTGTTTACAGAACTAGTCACCACATAATCATTCCAAATTCTATGCATAAATAGATTCCAGGACACTTAGTTCCACCTCTTACTCATGGGATAGTTATATTTAAAGATGTCTGTCCTGTTGCTCTTTGAATCTAGAAAGTAATAGAAAATAAGGATGCTTTATTTATTACTTCTTTTGATAATATTGATTCATTTACTCATTTTATTAACTTAATGAATACTTATTGAGACGTACTATCTTATCTATATGAGAAGTATGAAGAATATTTAATAGCTTCTTTTAATAACATCTGTTATTGAAATTGTGTGACATGTTTTCCATTTGGAAAATCATTTTAACTATGGCCAGATGGTAACCATGAACATAGACAAAGCTGGTAAAAGTGAGAATTTTAGAACTTTATCCCCAATCATCAGTTTGAACCCAATTCACATCAGAAGCAATTTCTACACTATGCCATATGTTGACAATGCTGCCTTTGAAAAAGTACTTCATTTAAACCCTAAGAAAAATAAAATAAAACTAAATGCTGCATTTTATTATATACTATATAAATGCTTTATTTCCCAGTTTGATGGTTAAACTTCTTATGTGACAAGAAAATGACCTTGTTTTTCCTACAAGAATTTTTCCACAAAGAATTCACTGAGCCTTTCACTGTAGTTTATTGTGTTGACAGTGCCAGTCCAAGCTAGTCTCCCAGAGAGCCAAAGTGGATGAAAACTTCAAAGTTTTATATTTATATCTTGATTCACTCTGCTTGGATTTATTGCACTGTGACAAATTTATGAGCAGAGCTTTGCCCACTCTGAAGATTCTGATAGTGTTTCATTATGAAATATAAAGTACATCTGCAGGATCATACAAACACCCTGTGATTGAGAGCAGCGTTTGCTGAATATCAGAAAGGCTGCATTGTGTCACATTGTTGGT
Source organism: Rhizomys pruinosus (assembly GCA_009823505.1). Classification (NCBI taxonomy): domain Eukaryota; kingdom Metazoa; phylum Chordata; class Mammalia; order Rodentia; family Spalacidae; genus Rhizomys; species Rhizomys pruinosus. The sequence goes on from VZQC01001350.1 coordinate 1,738,857, forward strand.
ACTTTCTACTTTATATCCTTGATATTTATTTTACGTAGTTTCTGACCAGGCTCCTGATAGCTTTTACATGTTGCTTTATCTAGGTCCTTTCCAAATATTTTTAAACTGGGTTTCTGAATAAATGTCGATATAATTTTTAAACTTGTAGTAAGTTTATAAATATCTAGCAGTTTGTACAGTATAAATGAGATCACATCTTCATTTCTAGAAGTTAAATATTTCAGGTTTCTTATGTTTGAACACTGTTTTATTTAAATATTTTGCATTATACTTAATTGAAACAACCATAATGATATTTTATTGTCTTTTTTTGAGCCCTAAAGTACTAAGCTCATTGTAGATAAAAATGTCAAACTGTAAAATGGAAAAGCTCTTGAGGAAAAAATAAATCTCAAAAGTAAAGGAACTGAGAGCAACAGATTATATATATAAATATAGAGAGAGGAGAAGCATAACATAATTTGCTTAAATAAACTTCATCTTAGAAATATGATCATTCCTTTCTATAAGCTCGTGATCCTTACATTTTTGGGGGGGTATTTTTGAGACAGGGTCTCCCTTTAGTCCTAGCTGGCCTGGAGCTCACTCTGTAGACCAGGCTGGCTTTGAACTCACAGAGATCTGCCTGCCTCTGCCTCCCCAGTGCTGGGATTAAAGGCCCATCTTCCTTACTTTTAATTTCACAAAGGAAATTTAAGAAAGATACATTATTTTAGCAAGTAAAAGTAGAGGAGGGAGACAGGGGCAACTCTAAGTCTATAAAATGCTTGTCTTATAAGCATGAGGACCTAAGTTTCATTCTCAGGACCATATGGTGGGGCATACCTGTGACACCAGTGCTGGATAAGTGTGGACCAGCTGTTCCCTGCTGCTCATGACTGGTCAACTTAGTAGACGCTGTTAATTCCAGGTCAATGAGTGACATTTTCTCAAAAACAAGGTAGATGAGGAATTATATTGAATGCTAAATTTTGCCCTCCACATGAATCTACAGAGAGAGAGAGAGAGAGAGAGAGAGAGAGAGAGAGAGAGAGAGAAAGAAAGAGAGAGAGAGAATCAGTGATTTCCAGGGATGGAGAGAATGCAGAAAGCTTATCTTGAACAAAAGTGAGTATTCACAAGAATTACAGTCTGGCTGTCGGTATAGACTCATTGATAGGTACTATATCTGATGTCTTTGTAATAATATTAGAAAATCTCAGCTGGTATAAGCAAACTAATGAAGTATTTGGTATCTGCAGCTGTCTAAACTCAAGGAATTATACTTTTCTTCACCATGCATTTAACACACTGACTTAGCTTACAGGTGACAAGCATTGAACTGTTCTGGTTTGAATGTAAGATGCTGCCATAGGATCCTGTTTGAATAGTTGACTGGTCAGCTGTTTTTGGATGTTCTGAGTCCTATGAGAGAGGGGCTTAACTCACATAAGTAGGCTACTAGGTATGGGTAGCCTTGAGGGTTATAATTCTGCTGCTTCAGGTTCAGCCTCTCTGCTACCTAATCATCTGCACTGTGATCAAACCCCTCTGCAATCTGTCACTACCACAATTTCTGTGCTGTTCTCTTCATAGTAGACAGTACCTGTTAAACTTTAATGAAAACCAATGCTTCAGTAAGTGGCTACTGCTGCCAAGGTATCAGGAAAACAGAGACAAGTGAGGGAAGAAATATTTGACAATCAGACCAGTGGTGTCTACCTTGAAAATCACTGAAGTACAAAATTACAAGATTCACATTTTTCTTCATTTCTCAGATACATCAGTTATGTGTTAATTAGGATGACTTTCATTGGTTAAACCAAGGTTAAGACTTTAAAGTAAAGAAACTAAATACTAATGATTCTTGGATTAATTTTGTGACTTTCACACTCTTCTCAAGGTTATATAATTTTTTAAATTTGTATTTATATGTATTTAGTTGCAAGCCACATGTCATATACAACTTTAAATGTTTCCCCTTAATTTCCCTTAAAACATATATCCCTTTTTTTTTTCATTGATGCTTTGTGTATTTCATACATCATTTTCCAATTCAGTTCAGGCATATATCCCATTCCCTTCCCCCCACCCCACCCCTACCCATCCCAGATCATGCATTCTGCCGTAACTTTTCTGCATCTTTCTGGGTTTTTTTTTGTTTTGTTTTGTTTTGATTTTTTTTAACAATAAGTGATAATTTGTGAGTACAAGCATCCTTCATGTAAAACCAATTTGCGAGCAGTTGTGCCCAATCCCACACAGCTCATGGGTTCCACCATCCAGCAGGGGGGGGCTTGTATGTTCAATCAAGTTGATCAAATGAGTGTCCAGACTATATTATTGTAGTTTCACCATTCACCCCAATTGCAGCCCTTACATTCTACCATGCCCCCTCTTCCGCAGATTGTTCCCTAGTCTTAGAAAAGGGGCACAGGTGGATGAGAAGCAAAACAGTCTACTTTCTCTGGAGCTGTTGTCTTGGTCTCTGGTCAATTCTGGCTGTTTACTTTCATGGGCTGCCCAGCTTGTCCAGGCATAACCCTTTCAATCCTACTAAGTAAGCACAAGCAATTAGATAAATAGGTATTTAACTGTATTAATATATAGCTTCGATCCTACTAATGAAGTACAAGCAATTAGATATAAAGGTATTTAAACAATACTCATGTTATGGTAGATTATTAGGTATAGACACAGATGTTTGGATGGCTTCTGCTAATCCATGAATTACATTTCTTCCCTGTTAAATATGACACGGGGCCTTCCGTGTGGTTTATAACATCTTCTAACCATTGGAGGATGTAAGATTGTTTTGTGGCCATCAGCAGTGGGTTATTCCCCCAAGGAGAGAGATAATAGCAAATTAGATTTGGGTTATACAGACATAAGGCTGCCCACTGCTGCACAGTATTTCCAGGCAGTGAGGTGTAGCCGGTGCTTTTACTGATGGCGGGAGTCTTGCTTGGACTAAGAACCCCTATATTTGCCTTTATGGTTTAGTAGTGGCCTTCGGTAACACTCTATGGCCTTCCAGACGTCCAATCCGTATGCTTGTAAGTGCGGTCTCCATACATTTTTCCTATGTTTATATCAGGTCTTCACAGCAGGGCCTTATCGCCTCTCTTCCTGCAGATACTCCACTTTGGAGGCAGGGAGCCTTTACCTTTTGGGGGGGTTGGATCCCCCTGGCAGATCTCCCTGGTAGAATAATACATTGTTGATGTCAGAGTCCTGTAATTAATATATTTTCTTAAGTTGTGCTACCTAAGGAGACTTTAGCATTCTATTTGGTTCTGAATAGAGAATAATCCTTTTTCACAGTTTCTATGTCAATTAGTCAATTAAAAAAAGGCAGTTTAGGATTTTACACGAGAATACCTCTATAACAGCTGGCTCCACTCTACCGCTGAGAACGACCTCACATCATCATATTTCTCCTTCATTCTATGGATGGGGAGTTAAGAAAGTCTATTTTATTAAAACCTTCGCCAGGCACCTAAAAGGTAAGCTTCATTAGGATTCATTAAAAATAGTTGTTACTAGTGGATCCAGAGAGGTGCCCTGATTGTCGGCGCAATCGACGGGGCATTTCTTCCTTCAGTGCCAGGAGTCCAGTCCTTCTGGTGGCACTTTCTGGTTACATCCTACTCACTGCAACGCTGCCTTTTCTTTCTCAGCCATTAAGTTGGTCGTTGATACTCTGGCTGTTGGAACATACACAAATCTTCTCCCATAGTTACTTTTAAGGTTTGGATTGCAAAGTTTTTTGACAAACAGTTTTCGTATCTCGTCTATATCCCCTTTTTTTATTTTGGGTTTTTATTTTGACCCTGGTCTCAATAAAAGCCGTTGTTTTTCTTATACCTCTAGGGGTGGAATCCCGGCACATAGATTTCATCAAATTACCCCATGCTGTTTTGGGTTGCCGTATGTGATTAACTTGGGAAAACAAACTTTATTTTTAACTTAACCATTCTATAGGTGCCAGCGATTGTACCAGGTGATACTATATGAGGTGGGTTGCGGCGGGGCAGCCAAAATTAGAGAACATTTGTTTATATCAATCCGAAAGTAATTGTTATACTGTTTTTAATTAAAGTTAATGTGGACAACATCAATTTATATCACCAATTAAACCAGATGCCTTACAATCTTTTATCAGCCTTTCAAACCCTTTTTCCCGTTATATGACCATATTTACTTTTACTAAGTCCTATATCCCTTTTTTATATAGTGAAATAATTAAGCGATATACCATTCTATACCATTCAATGCAGATCTTTAATCTTCATGTGCCTGTTTCCAATACTGTCAAATGTTTAAAAAGATTTGCTATGAGGTATATAAATCAGTGTCAAATACATATGAATTTGCTATAGGAACGTGAAAATTAAAATTGCATTCGGAATAAGGGAAACAATATATACGGTACCTAGAACTTTCTTGGCAATTGATATGAAAAGTAAACCCTAATGAAAAATAAGGTTTGAATGCGGACAAACTAAATGACACAGCAAGGTCTTAAAAAGTGATTGTGCCCAAGCCTGACTTAGTCCGTCCCCCCGGCTCCTCATGGTAGAAAAGAAGAACTGGACTTCTATCAACGTTGTCCTTTGAGTTTCCCCCCCACACACGGGCCAGCACACAGACATGGCACAGATATCGACATGCCCACCACACACCTTAAAGGTTTAAATTAAAATAATATTTAATCATCATTTTGGTTTTCCTGTTTATAATATATTCATTCCTTTGTGCATCTATACCATTTTTATATCTTCTAGGCAACCTAAATGGCGTTAGTCTTGAGGTTTTTTATTTTTGTTGATGTTATATTCTTATTTGATTTGCTTTTCAAAGTTGTTTTTTCCCCCCCCATGGTTTAGGTCTAGGCTCAAACCTTTGCTTTGTCACTAGAGGAAGTGATGCTAGAGATGGTTTTGGCCTTCAGAGTGAGTTACATAACAGTAACATAGATTTGTGTGTCAATTTTCCAAGTCCTTCTAAAATCAGAATCATATATAAACCTACTCATTTCTACTTTCCCTTGTATTCATTTTCAGCAAGGCTGAATCTAACTGTCCCATGAACATTCTTGTTGAACTTCGCCTTCAAAAAGCCCTATCTCACTCCCTCTTACCTACCTTTGAGGAGGTTCATTTAATTCAACCACTCTCATATGAGTTGCTCGTTGTTCGCCAACTTCGGAGCGTCTATTGGTACCCTTATTCTGTGCTGGCCAACTCTCCGTCCTTCAGCATTTTGTGCCTAAACCTCCCAATTAACAGCCCAATGGCACCGTTAATATGATCAGTATGTCAAGTCTTGGACATCAAACATAAGTGTCAACCTAAGAAGCTCTATTATTGGACCAAGTATGAGTTCCCATGGCTGAGAACCAAGAGTCACGTTATCCCTCAATTTAGGTTCTCCCCCGTTCCCTTGTGCCAAGTAGACGGAAATGTTCCATTGACTTTTTTTTTGATGTAACGCTCACCCCCAGAACTCCGACACTGAGCTCTTTCTGTGACCCGCTCCGGCCACGCGCCGGTAGGTGACAGAGCTTAGGTGCTTCAGCCAGATGCTTGCTGATTACATTTCCTCTATTACTCTCGTTTAATTTAGTTGTCTTGGCTTGATTGGCTTTGTGGCTGTGGGGGTGAAAAAAGTATCAGCCCAGCTGTATTAAAGGTAGGGTGTGTGAGCTCGATCTGAGATCTCCACGCGACCAGCTCAGGCAAGCACAAGGTGCTGGGGGTAGGCGGGCTAAAGAGGGCCACCCACAGTCCAGTGGTCGTCCCCCCACACGCCCCCCTTCGGCCAACTGACATTACGAAGGCATCTGAAGAGAAGCAAACAAAAGCAAGCCTTCACACAGGGAAAGGGATTATAGGACTCACGTTGGCATACCAGGCAAGAGAAGCTCAACAATGCAGGCACACCAAGAAGAAGAAACCAGGAAAAGGGGCAGGGATAATCCTGCATCAAGCTCTCCAACCCTATGGAGGTTCTACATAGGATCCTCTGGGAAGGCCCAGGACACAGATATACAGAAACTACAATTGGGGACATATTTAAAGAACTACAGATTATAAAGAGCAAATCAAGAACTATAGAAAAGAGACATGAAGACTCAAGAAAGACTAGAGAGAGCATAAACTGACAAACTCCAGAAGGAAGCTGAAAACACTGAAAAAGATCCATGAGAAAAAGATAAGGAACACAACCAGCAAAGCAAAGACGCTTACAGGAAGGAGATTGAGAAGCTTCCAAAAATAATAGAAATAACTAAAAAATCGAAGAGGGACAATGAAAAAAGGAAATCAAACACTCATATAAATCAAGAGGAAAGGAAGTGGGATAAAGCCTCAGAAGCGAAACAGGAAGCAGAACAAAGAATCTCAGACCATGGAGATAACACAGAACAACTAAAACCTCAAGGAATCATGAGAAAAAAATTTAAAAAACTACAAAAAGGGAACAACCAGGAACTGTGGGACACTATGAAAAGATCGAACCTCCGCATCATAGGAGTAGAGGAGGAAGAGAAGAATGCCCAAGAATGGTAAATTGATGCAGATCTTCAACAGAATAATAGATTGCAAACTTCCACAAACTAAAAAAAGACAAAACCAATACAAATACAGAAAGCAATAGACACCCAAACAGTACAAGCATCAGAAAAGAATTCTTCAGTGCCACATCATAGTCAAAAATGCCAGACACCCAAAAACAAAGATGAAATCCTTAAAAGCAACACAGAGAAAAACAACAGTGAACACTATAAGGGGAAAACCTATAAGAATTACAACTGACTTCTTCAGTGACAACTATGAAAGCAGAATGAATGTGGAGCAAGATCCCAGTGTTAAAAGGCCATAGATGCCAACCCAGGTTACAAAACCCAGCAAAATGTTGCATATCAATTGAGGAGAGAGGAAAAAAAACTTCCATGACATAAACAATTGAAAGAATACATTTCGGAAGACCAACACTTCAGAGAATACTTGAAGCAATTCAAAGAACAGAAGAAGGAGCAACATCCCCAGGCACCTAGAAAAGAAACAAATAAAGCATAACTGCATGGCGATGGAGAATGGCCTATATAGCGGTTAGAGTGCTGAATGCTTTTGCAAAAGGACCGGGGTTGATCCCGGCACCCACCACATGGCGGTGAGAACCGTCCTTAAATCCAATTCCCAGGAGAACTTCCATCCAGGGGATTCCTGACAGCCTTTCTGACATCCGCGGCATTGCTCGACATGGGTGCACAAACCTACGTGCAGACGGGACATTCGTACACATAATAAAAAATAAAATTTAAAAAAAAAAGCATAACTGCCGAAGTAGAAACCTAAACCCAAAATGCCAAATGGATAACAGGCAAAAAGGACAGCAACCCAGACCTATCAGTCATACAACCTTTAACTAGTTAATGGACTCAATTCACCCAATCAAAGGACATAGACTGCGTGACGATGGCTTAGGAAACAGAACCAAATACACTGTCAAAAAAAAAGAATCAACCTCTTCCCTTCAAGGACGGACACAAGCCTCTTAAAGTAAAAGGATGAGAAAAAATATTCCAAGCAAATGGTACCAAAAGAAAGCAGGTTGTTGCTATTCTAATATCAGACAAAATTAACTTCAAGTAAAAGAACTCAGAAGAGACCAAGAAGGCCATACACTTTATCAAAGGAACGAGATTCACACCAAGAAGATTTCAAATTGATGAATAGTATATGGCCGCCAAACTTCGGTGCCCCAAACCTTTAAAAGACAATTCTCTAGGACCACAAGTCATGCACTAAACCCAAGTACACTCACAATAGGGGATTTCAATACCCCACGATCTTTGATAGGTTCCAGGCACAAGAATAACAGAGAGAACTTCTGAACAGAAACGATATGTACACCAAATGACCTCATAGACTCTAACCAAAGTATATCCACCCTAATACCAGAGAACAATTTCTACTCAGCACCCCACTGAACATTCTCCAAACCTCGGACCACATACTGGGACACAGAGAAGAAAGAAACCTCCACAAATACAAACAAAAAGATTGAAATATTTAATGCATTCTATCAGAACACAAAATAATAAAGCTTAAAATCAACAACTAGGCATAAGCCCTACTGCCCACCAGAACACTAGCGACTTAAACAATACACTCTTGAATACTCCCTAATGAATGGTAAGGACGACATTAAAAAAAGAAAGACATAAAACGCCCATTCCGGAACTGAATGACAATGACAATACAACACAACAAAACCTATGGGATACCTTAAAAGCAGTCCTAAGAGGGAAGTTTATAGCCCTGGGTGCCTACATTAGAAAAACAGAAAGAGCACAAGTGAATGATCTAACACTACAGCTAAAAGCACTTGAGAGGCAACAACAGATGAACCCTAAACACAATAGACAGGAAGAAATAACAAAAATCAGATCAGAAATCAATGAAATAGAAACAAAGAAAACAATACAAAAAAAATCAATGTATCCAAAAGTTGGTTCTTTGAAAGAATAAACAAGATAGACAGACCTCTAGCCCAGTTAACCAAAAGAAAGAAGGAACAACTCTAAATCAATAGAATCCATAATGAAAAGGGAAATATCACAACAGACAAGGAAAATATCCAGAAAATCATATGGGAATATTTCGAGAACCTATACTCTACCAAGTTTGAAAACCTAGGAGAAATGGATGAATATCTGAAATCCTGGGAATCTCCAAAGCTCAACCGAGAAGAGATCAGCATCTTAAACAGACCCATAACATATGAAGAAATAGAGGATGTAGTAAGAAACCTCCCAACTAAAATAAGCCCAGGCCTAGACGGTTTCACGGCAGAATTCTATAAAACATTTCAAAAAGACCTACAACCATTATTACTGAAATTGTTTAGAAGGATACAGAGGGACTTCTCCCAAATTCCTTCTATGAAGCCAGCATCACTCTATTACCAAAACCAGGCAAAGATATAACTAAAAAGAGGAATTATAGACCCATCTCCCTAATGAACACAGATGCCAAGATTCTAAACAGGATACTGGCAAATCGCATACAGACCCACATCAAGATGATCATCCATCATGACCAATTTGGATTCATACCACAGATGCAGGTATGGTTCAACATACGAAAATTAATAAACATCATCAAACACATAAAGAAAATCAAAGAAAAAAACCACACCATCATCTCAATTGATGCTGAAAAAGCCTTTGACAAAATCCAGCATCCCTTCATTCTTAAAGTCCAAAAATGAATTGGATTGGAGGGATCATTCCTCAATGTAATTAAAGCCATATACAGGAAACCCACAGCCAATATCATGCTAAACAGGGAAATGACAGAAACATTCCCTTTTAAGGTAGGAACTCGGCAAGGCTGCTCCCTGTCGCCACTCCTCTTCAATATACTGCTGGAAACACTTGCTAAGGCAATAAGGCAAGAAAAGGAAATTAAAGGAGTACTAATTGGAAAAGAAGAAGTCAAGCTATCCCTATTTGCTGATGATATGATTGTTTACATAAGGGATGCTAAAAACTCCACCAGAAAACTCCTAGAAACGATTAACAGCTTCAGCAAAGTGGCAGGATACAAAATTAACCTTAAAAAATCAATGGCCTTTCTTTACACCAAGAACAAGCAACAGGAGAAAGAATTCAAAGAGACCTTCCCACTCACAATAGCCTCAAAAACAATAAGATACCTAGGAACAAACCTAACCAAAGACACCAAAGACCTCTACAACAAAAATTTTAAACCCTTAAAGAAAGAAATTGAAGAAGACCTCAGAAGATGGAAAAACCTCCCATGCTCATGGATTGGGAAAATTAACATTGTAAAAATGTCCATTTTACCAAAACTCTTGTATAGATTTAATGCAATCCCAATCAAAATCCCCAAGAGTTTCTTCACAGGCTTGGAAACAAAAGTTCTTAAATTCATTTGGAGAAACAAAAGACCCCGAATAGCCAAATCAATCCTGAGTGAAAAGAGCTACACAGGAGGGATCTCTATACCAGATTTTAAACTATACTACAGGGCTATAGTCATAAAAACAGCCTGGTACTGGCACAAAAACAGACCTGTTGACCAATGGAACAAAACCGAAGATCCAAATCTGAGCACATACAATTTCAGCCATCTCATATTTGACAAGGGGGCCAAGAAACCACAATGGAGAAAAGACAGCATCTTCAGCAAGTGGTGTTGGCAAAACTGGATCACCACTTGTAGAAGAATGAAATTAAACCCCTACCTCTCGCCCTGTACAAAAGTCAACTCCAGATGGATTAAAGACCTCAACGTGAAACCCCAAACTCTGAAGGTGATAGAAGAAAAAGTTGGCAGCAGACTACAAGACATAGGCGTAGGAAAAGACTTCCTAAATCAGACAGCAGCTGCACAAGAATTAAGGTCGACAATTGACAAATGGGACCTCATTAAACTCAAAAGCTTCTGTACATCAAAAGAAACAATCAAGGAAGTGAAGAGAAATCCCACAGAGTGGGAGGAAACCTTCACTGCAGATACATCTGACAAAGCATTGATTTCCAGAATATATAAACTACTCAAAAAACAAAGAAGAAAGAAAACAAATGACCCACTCAATAGATGGAGCAAAGAGCTGAACAGAGACTTCACAAGTGAGGAATTAGAGATGTCTGAGAAACACCTTAAGAAGTGTTCAACATCACTAATCATTAAGGAAATGCAAATCAAAACCACTTTAAGACATCATCTTACTCCAATAAGACTGGCTAGGATCAAGAAAACAAATGATACCAAGTGCTGGAGAGGTTGTGAGGAAAGGGGTACACTTATCCACTGCTGGTGGGAATGTAAACTATGGAAAGCAGTGTGGAGAACCCTTGGAAGACTTGGAATGAACTTGCCACCCAACCCAGCCATACCACTCCTGGGCATGTACCCTCAAGACTCACACCACTGCAGAGATACATGCACGGCCATGTTTATTTCAGCTCTCTTCACAATAGCAAGGAGCTGGAACCAACCCAAATGCCCCTCAACTGATGAGTGGATAGAGAAAATATGATACACCTACAAAATGGAGTTCTATGCAGCAGTAAAGAAAGAGGATATCATGAGCTTTGCAGGAAAATGGCTGGAGCTAGAGAACATCATGCTGAGTGAAGTAACACAGTCCCAGAAAAACAAACGATGAATGGTATTCCTCATCTGTGGATGCTAGTGCCAATTACCTAGTTGTAAGTATTTCTTGTGTATGGCCCCCTGAGCTTTTGCCCAAGTAGTTGAGAGTGATGCATATTGGAAACAACAACAACAACAGAAAGGACTGCATTGAAGAACTGACTGAAACAGTGAACTTCTGCTCAAAACAGTCAACTTCCTCATGGAGAATATTGAGAAAGAGTTGAAAAGCATGTTTGGCAGAATGTATGAGCTCTGGCAGCATGGGAGAATGGGGGGGACACGGGTCTAGATTTGTTAAAAAATAAAAATAAATCTATGTGAAAAAATTAATTAATTAATTAAAAAAAGAAATCACGACAGTTTTCAAATGCATTGGTGGAAACATTAAGTAAGCAGTTATGGCAAAAGAGAAATCTCAGTTATAGGCCTCAGATGCTATTTGATTACAGCCTTTTCTTTGGTAGAACTGGTTGTCTGCTAAATAGTTAATATGTCCCCCAAATTCTCTCTCTCTCTCTCTCTCTCTCTCTCTCTCTCTCTCTCTCTCTTTCCTTTCTCTCTTTTTTCTTCGTCCCTCCATCCTTTCTTCCTTTCCTTCTTTATTTCTTTTTTATCTGTTATCCATAGAATGCTATTTTTGCAGAAGACTCTGGTTCAAATCCCAGCACTCACATGGTGTCTAACAACTGTCCTTAACTCCAGTTTCAGGGAGATCACTATCTTCTGTCCTCCATAGGTACTGCCCCACAGAGGTCCACCTACACACATGCAGGCATAACACTATACACAGAAAACAAAATTTTAAAAATTAATTAGAAAAAATATAGTAAATAACAAAGAGAAGTGGGTAAGGAATGTTATTTACAAGGATAAAGATTGCCCAAGGTAAATGGAAATTAGGCCCTGGACCTGCAACATTCCAAACACTCCACAGTCGCTGAAGTTCTAATCAGACAATGAGACTTTTCAGGGGGTTTATTGTAAAGTGTAGTTTTCTGGAAACTTTTACACTTTTCTCTAGGTATTAGACACCAGTATTTGATAGCCTACTAATCACATTTCCCTTTTAAAATATACTGATATCTTCTACTATTAAGAGGACTTTTTATAAATGGTCTAGCATAAATATTGAATATTTATGAGCCACAATGAACTTAGCAAATAATTTAGTGTATTTATACTGTAAAATATTAATGTCATAAGATTATCATGGATTACCAAGGTAAACATTCTCACTATTTTCATTTTATTTTTGTTCCTGGTTAAATCTGAATGTTTTTGATTACTTGAAGTTAGTTTTAAAGAAATGCTTTTTCTTCATTTACAAGTCATTACACATTTGACTAATCAGCAATGATACTAAAATACATCTCATAATTTGTCACAAAGAAAATCTGGGAGTAGAAGGCTGGAGATGGAGCTCAGAGGTAGGGCATTTGCCTGACATAGGCAATGCCCTGGGCTGGAGCCTAGTATAATAAGAACTGTGCATATTAACTATGTTCATTTGAATTTTAATGCTTTCTAATGTTCCTCAAATTGTATTTCAGCAGGCCACTACACCTTGATATATGCATAGTTTTAAATTTTAGAAAAAAATATCCTGAGAAGGAAAATTGTCAGGCAAAACACATTAGAGGAATTAGGGGAAATAAGTTTCAGGTTTGAAATAAATATAATTAATTCTTGAGTTTCCTTGAGTTTCAAGGAAAATTTGCTACACCTTTCTCCTCACTGAAAAATTATTAATGTGTTATATCTTTATTCATTTACAGAATTCTTGCTGCAATATTTATGGTGATATTTTGCATATCTTTTGACATAGGTGACATTCACTTTGTTATATTTTATTCATGCTTAGTGTGCAAATATTTCCCAGAGCAAATTAACACACATTTCATAAAATGTAATGTAAGTTATATTTAACATTAAAGTATAATTCACACCAATGATTAATATAGTTGATGGGTCCACTATTGTCCAGTTAACTGCAGGCAGGTACATTGACTTTGACACCTTCTAGTGTGGTCTCAGATGAGGCAATTGATTTTAGTTAATTACCTTAATTCTGCTTTTTATTTTTTTATTTTTTTTTTTATTTTTGTATGTGTATGAGTGTACTGTCTGCATGTAGGTTTGTGCACCCGTGTCGTGCAATGCCGCGGAGGTCAGAAGAGGGTTTCGGATTCCCCTGGAACTGGAGTTCTCCCGAACTGGAGTTTCAGACGGTTCTCAGCCGCCATGTGGGTGCTGGGGATCGAACCCGGGTCCTCTGTAAGAGCGGTCGGCGCTCTTAACCGCTAGGCCATCTCTCCAGCCCCTTAATTCTGCTTTTTAAAGAAGTGGACATAACCTGAACTTTTAATTCTGTGCTTTAATTGAACACCACTTTTTTCTCATATGATGAATGTTGCTCCAAGTAGCTTGTTTAAACAAGGATAATAATAATTAGAATTGAAGATAAGCATTTACAATCCATGAATACATTTTAATATTTTCATAATTTAAAGTTCTTTAGTGATTTTAATTTCACAGTCTCTATGTTTTCTCAGATATTCAACATATATATGCTGAATATATATTCTAGAATATATATTCATTCTCAGTAAAGATAAAATTCTAAGATATATATGAAATTTAAAAACTTTTCCCCCATTCTATATTAATCCTTGACATAATCTGCTATGTCTCATATATTTTATCACTATTGCAATTGATTAGTTCATTAAGGTTGGAGATTAAATTCTGTATATTTCTATAGTCTAATATAATTATGATTGACTTATAAGATTTGCTTTCTTTGAAAAACAATATTCAATGTTATTTCCAAATTAGTGATTTCTTTGTTTTTTTTTTTTTTTTTTTTTTTTTTATTTTTGGTCTTTTCGAGTCAGGGTCTCCTTGTAGCCCCAGCTGACCTGGAAATCGCTCTGTAGACCAGGCTGGCCTTGAACTCACAAAGATCCGCCTGCCTCTGCCTCCCGAGTTCTAGGATTAAAGGTGTGCACCACCATGCCCGGCTCCATAATTATGTTTCTTTACCTGGTCTTTGGTCTCAGTATGTTTAAATTTGAGTATCTACAAAACTGACAGATGAGCTTTCTGGATTTCTTTACTAGTTTTTGAAAATTATTAGTAAATGTATTTACTAATAAGGACAGTGTCTTCTATTTTGTTTAATGATTCAAATTTTTTAAATTGAAACTATGTTAGAAGTTTTTACATCCTCTCCTTACATAATGCATCTGAGTATAATCAACAGGGAAAAGAACATGACCTCTTGAATGTCTGCACGTCTGTGAGTAGGAAAATTATCACTAAGTTCCCCCAAATTCACAATCCATGTCTTCATAGATCCTTGCTTCCTCCTTCACTTGCTTTTTGATTTCTTTTTTTTTTCTGAGACATTTTATTCTTTTATCTTTTATTTTTCTTATATTGTTTTCTCTTCAATTTAAAGATGTAAGCAGATCATGTGCCATTTAACCCATAGGAATCCTGAAATTTGAAGTCTAACCTATTGACATAAAACTCTTTCTCAGGTTCATTTTATTCTAAGCTTCAGTTTTTACTTCTCTCATTTACAATCAATTTGTTTTCTTCTTTGTACCTTTGATACTTTTATAACTTAAAAGGAACATCAACATTTTTTTAATTTGTTAGAATGTCACATTGAGGGTAGCTAGCTCACCAAAAGCTGTAAAGAAGAGTCCATTGAAAAATAGAATGATGCTCACAAATGGACACGTATGTTTCAACTAGACAAAAAGTATCTGAGGATGAAACTTACAGTGTAGTGTGGTACCTTAGGATCAATCAAGAGGCACTTTAAATACATTACTAAATATTTTCAGTAGCAACTAAATGTGACTTTAAAAAAATCTATGAACTGCCAGGCATGGTGGCACATGCTTTTATTCCCAGCGAGCTCTAGGCCAGCTGGGACTAAAGGGAGCCCCTGTCTCAAAAAGACAACAACAACACAACCATAAACCTATGTGTGCATTCATTTGCAGAAATTATTTTTATTTGAAGGTCATTGAAATCAAGGTAATTTATCAGAAAAAGTTAAGCAATATTGATAATGATTTTGAAAATTAGGACAAGGACGTTAAAAGAGACATGCTTTATGAATATATTAGAGAGGTAGGTTACTTGCATTATAATTCATCCATTTTTTTTCTTCCCTAACATGGTGGACTTGAAATTGTTAAGTATTGATTCTGCCATTAAACTGCCACTTCCTTTGTGTTCCTTAATACTAATTAAGGAGTCTTTTAATTTAACTGAAGTGCATTGCTTGAATTACTACCTCAATAGAAAACTTGCATATGTATACTGATGTCTTGAAATACTCTTTATCATGGAAAAACTCTTTGCTAAAGATACTTTGTTGTGTATCAGGCAGTAGAAAAAGGGAGCAAGGAAGGGCAGAAGGAAGGAAAGAAGGGAGAGAAAGATGGAGGGATAAAAAGAAGGACACAGTGAGTGTAGACATTGTCAACTAAGTACAGTAGAATGAATGAGTGTGGGGGCTAAACGTACACTGGAATCCTCCACTACGTTACAAATACTCAAGGGTAGGTGTTTGTTTTATATTATGTTTTTATTTTGTTTTTTGTTTTTGTTTTTGTTTGTTTTGTTTTGTTTTTTTCGAGACAGGGTCTTCCTGTAGTCCCAGCTGTCCTGGAACTCACTCTGTAGACCAGGCTGGCCTTGAACTCACAAAGATCCACCTGCCTCTGCCTCCCAAGTGCTAGGATTAAAGGCGTGCGCCACCACACCTAGCTTTATATTATGCTTTTCTTTCTTTTCATCTATAGCTTTGTTTTTTGGATTTTGTTTATTTGGGCTACTATTAATATTTGTGCCATACTATAGTGAAAAGTTGTCAATATAGCAAAATCAATAAAAATGCCAACAACAAAACACAAAAAAAGTAAAAGAAAAAAGAACCCTAAGGAGTTAAATTGAAAAGCAGAATGTTGTTCAGTATGTGGCACTGATAGATTACAGTCCCAAACATAGTAGCAGAAAACACATGCTCCTTCTAGGTATTTTTAATTTTTATTTATGTGAATATGTGTTTGCTTGCTTGTCTGTATGTTCACTACATGTGTGCAGGTACCCATAGAGGCTGTTGGACCCCCTGTTACTACAGCTAAGGGCAGTTATGAATTGCCCCATGTGGGTACCAGGAACTACATCCGGGTCCTCTGCAAGAGCACCACATGCTTTTGACTCAGTTATTTTTAATATTACTCCTTCTAAGAGAATAATGCCTTTGATTTTCATGAAATGAGAAAACTCCAACAATTTTCATTTTTCTGCCATTAGTTTTCAGATAGGAAGGCACAATTTTTCAAAAAGTCCCACTTGACATTTTATAAGACTCTGATGAAATATTAAGAAATAGAGAAGACAGGAATTTCCTATAAAAGGCAAAGTAATCTGATATTATTTACCAATACTTTAAATTTATTCACATAATTTTCAAACATAGAATTTTCCAAGATACATAGAAGTAAGAAAATAGACTATTTTGAGCCATGGTAAACCATGGGAGAGCTTATTTGTTCTTATAAAGATACAGAAGAGAGATGGCCTAGCGGTTAAGAGCGCCGACGCTCTTGCAGAGGACCCGGGTTCAATCCCCAGCACCCACATGGCGGCCGAGAACCGTCTGAAACTCCAATTCCAGGAGAACTCCAGTTCCAGGGGAATCCAACACCCTCTTCTGACCTCCGCGCGGCATTGCACATCACGGGTGCACAAACTTGCATGCAGACAATACATTCATACACATACGGAAATTTAAAAAAATTAAAAAAAAATAAAGATACAGGGAAAAAAAACAAGTAACACTTCAAGAATTTTACCATATGATTTGTAGGAGCATCAGCTAGGCCATCTATAGAAAAGATACCAAGGTCCTTATATAGGTTCCAGAAGTTATAACTATAGTTGATAGTACATTTGCATTTAATGATACAGTCTGATAGGTTTATCAGCTATGAAAATATTTGGTCTAAATTAGCTCAGGACTATTGGTTCTTGCCTTCAATATACCACCTTACCACAGGGATGAGGTTCAAATCAGCAGAGGTTAGGCATCCTGCAGGATCTTTGATACAGAGATTTCCAGTCCCAATCTCTACATATACATTTTTTTTAGTGTGTGTGGATGTACATTTCAATTCCTACACAGACACCTCAAACATGAGTGAGTGCCAGCTCCTGATATTGGGGAAAAAACACACCATGAAGAATCATGGACCAAAGTTTCTGTCGTCTTTTATTCTTCTAAGTTTGCTTCACAAACTACAATTGTCTTATGACCACTCTAACACAGTGGCAGTCATAATTTAGTATTATTATCAGATTGTTTTTGGCATAGGGTATAAACCTAAGGACATTTCCACACTAGGGAAGTGCTCTATCACTCGGCCATGACCCACCATCCTTGCTTTTTTAATTTACATTTGATTCATAACATGGTATAAACACTATGTTTCTATTTGTCATCACTACATTTTCATTGGTAGAGTGTTTATGTAAGTCCCTGTGTCAGTTTTTAATAAAACTTGTTTTTAATTATTGAAATTTTTAATGTTTTTGCTTATTTAAGGCTAATAGTATGGCTTTTGCAAGGATTTTCTGATATACTCTGAAGTAGTCTTTTAATCAGGAGATTATCAACACCTTCAAGTAGCAATGGTGCCCCTGATGTCAATATTGGAAATGTCACAAAATCCAGGACTCAGTACAACTATTCTGGTTTAACTATATGGGAATTTGTTTTCATTATAGTACTTAGTCTTTGACTCAATTTAATTTTAAAGTTTATTATTTTTGGAAGTCAAAGATTTGTGTCTAGATTTATGTTTTTGCATATGATTTTACTGCTGTTTCAGCCCCATTAAGGAAAGTTCATTTTGTCTCAATTAAATTGCCTTTTTTTGTCAAATATTAGTTGATCATTTTACGTGATCCTCTGCTTCTTTGGCTCATTTGTATGTTTTGTAATAACACATGGAATAACTACTTGTTCTGATCTTACAGTATGTCCTAGAGTCTGGTGTACATCCTCCTATTTACAAATTCTTCTTCAGTGATGCCTTTGCTCTTCTGAGTCTTTTTAATTTGAAGATGAACTTTAGAATCAATTTATTGAGATCCAGAAAACAATTTGCTTCAAGTTTTAATGTGATTACATTGTGAAAGTTCCCATAAAAAACAAACAAAAAAACTCCTGCATCCTGAGATAAGTTTCCTGCAAATCTGACCAACTGATTAGCTCTCCAATGACTGAGGAGACTTTGGAATGTTGCAGATCCAGAGCCGATTCACGAATTATATGGGAACATCTTTAACCCCATAAGTAGCCACACCTTGCCTACCTCTTTTATGAAATAACATTCCTGTGACTAATAAAATGTATTAACTTAGCAGACCACCAGGTCTCTCCAGTCAAAAAACTAAGAATGTCATCTGATAACATCCGAGACCTATAGAAGAAACACTCCCAGTTTGCTATGACCTGCCTGCTGAATATATCCAGCAATGTATTTGAAAGTGTCTTGATTTATGACTTTTCTTTGTTCTGCTATTATAAGATCATAATACAACTGTGACTATGCTGTAAGATGAAGTTGGGGGTAACCTAAACCTATATTCCGAGCTATGGTCACTCTTATTTGACTACAGAATAAACTAGCTCTTAACACCTTTGGAGTGAGAGTTATGCTGTTGGGTCTGAAAATCACATAGAAAAACTCTCAAGCCCAGGATTCAGTCTTTGAAACAAAATTTAATTTTCTGGTGTACCAGGAAGCCAATTGAAAATTGGGACTGAAATGCATCCCTCAGGACTGGGAAAGTTCATCTTGACCTGAAACAGCTCTGGAAACTGGAAGTCAGGGGCAGAGTAGCAAGAAATGTGCTCTTGTGTTGTAGAGGTAGTCATGGAAACCAGGCTTGCTTTAGCTAACTCAATTTTTTTTAATTTTTTTAAAATTTTATTTATTTCTGTATGTGTATGAATGTACTGTCTGCATGCAAGTTTGTGCGCCCGTGTCATGCAATGCCGTGGAGGTCAGAAGAGGGTGTCGGGTTCCCCTGGAACTGGAGTTCTCCTGGAATTGGAGTTTCAGACGGCTCTCGGCTCTCGGCCGCCATGTGGGTGCTGGGGATCGAACCCGGATCCTTTGCGAGAGCGTCAGCGCTCCTAACCGCTAGGCCATCTCTCCAGCCCCTAGCTAACTCAATTTTAACTACTTCTAATTAACTCTTTCTGATCTGCTCCTAACAATGCTCCCCGCAACTCCTCCCTAACCCCCTCCCCCACCCCCTGCCGACATTAAGTGTCTAGATCAAGTTAAGAACTGGAACCTTAGCAGTTTTATTAATGAATGTGAACTTTCTCACTTTAATGTTTTATCTGCTGTGTAATATTTTTACAATTTTCCTCATGGTATGTTTAGTGGGGCTTCAGATTCAGAGTCTTCTGAATCTGAAGCTGAGGGGTGAGGCAGTTGTATCTGTTGGCTCACCTAGATCAACTGGGTGATCCCAACTGCTCTGAAGGCAAGGGGGTGGGGTGAGAAAAGGAAAAACATGAAAATCTGTTTTAGAAGGAACTGTGTAAAGGTATATGCAATTGGGGCCAGAAACAGTCTGCAGCCCACAACTAGAAGATAGAACCTTTGGAGCCAGGCATGATTATATCCTACAGGAATCAGGGTCAGATTTAAGTCTAAAAGATGTTCCAAACGTCATCACCATGGCAACTGGAAACTTACAGAAACTCTGGGCTCCAAAATATGCCATGTTTCCTTTTGAGAGTTGAGCATCTGCTCTCTACCCTTCCAATGCAGGAAGTGAGATGGATCAGCAGACCTGACCCTGGTTTCCTTGGGCCAACTCAGTTTTCTTCCCCTACTCCTTTGGGTTTGACTTTTGTGATTGGTCAAATATAATATGTCATTTGCATATACATACCTGTAGCTAGTTAGGGGCCAAGAGGCTCTATTTAAAAGGGTACAAAGCAGAATTTTTGACTATCTGGCACCAGGCCAGATTCTTGCTCTGAGAGGGTTCCCAATGCTCTTTTGAGAAGGAAGAAAAGGAAGACTGTTAAAGATACTCAAAGGAGACATTCAGGCAGAAAATTGGCTAAGGTGAGTTGAAATGCCTGAGTCCCCAATACACTTATGCTTCAGCTGTAAGCAGGAAAATATCTCCAGCCTTTGAGATCTACCAGAGATGGAAGACCTACTGCCTCTGCTGCTCTTATTAATCACCTGCTCTCTGCACACGTTCTCTGTAAGGGACTGCTCTTGATCAGCATCTGGAGACCCTCTGAAGCTTAGGGCTTTGATACTTGCCCACAGTCTCTTGACTGGCATTCCAAAGCCCACCAGGAATGCAGCGCTGTCATACAAGCCCTCTCAGTTGTCATCCTGCAGCCACTGAGGAGTTGAGTTCTTACTTTCCTTTACAAGGTTGTGCGCTCCCTTTTGGATTATTACTCCCACCTGGCAAACCAAGGTTCACCCTTATTTATTTGTCCTGAAGTTTGATGTTTTCCCACATCATTTTTGTAAGGATCTCACTTGGCAAACCAAAGTTTACCCTTATTTGTTTGCCCACCCCATTGCTTTCTGCCCATTTCATTTTTATAAGGAAAATAAGACAGGAATGCAATGGGAGAACTGATCATCTCACTCAAACATATTGCATATGAATTATTAACCTAAGTATCATATATGGGAAACTAACATAGTGTATTTTTTTATTTAACATTATCATTTATTCTTTTGGCAAATATCACATAATATGAGCAAAGCTATCTTGCTCATTATAGTCACATGTTTTGGGTTTTTTTTTTTGGGGTACTTTACACAAGTTATAAACATATTTAAGTGGGAAAATTCTTAGCTGAATATATATGGGGAGGTGGTGTTCCTGGGTGTCCAGGTGCAGTGTGTTGCCAGCCTCTCAGCATGCATAAAGCCATTTCTCTTCCACACTGGGCCTCATGTGGGGGATGGGGGGAGGAAGAAAACGGACTCTGAGGCAGGTAAAAGGGACAGGTCAAAAGAGAGAGACCTGGGAGTTGGCCTCAAGGGAACAAAACTCATTTATTTTTAGATTAGGGTCTTATGTAGTAGTTTCTGGCAGGCTGGGGCCTGAGGTGAGGATGGGGGTTGGGGTGCAGGGAGGATTCACAGTGCACTTTCTACCAAAGCTCTGTTTATGCTAGCTGGAAGAGGCTCCAGTTGGCTTCCTGAAACCATGATGTGCTCTTTAGAAAATGGGTTTAGGAATGTGGCACATTTTGCACAAATCCCTAAAAGGGGGCTGCAGGGCTGAATGTCCATTGGTGAACAGGGGTGGGCTCGAATCCCTGGCCTTTGCAGGTAATTGGGGCAAAAGCCTGCTCCTTTATTGCTTCAGTCTAATGGAATGTTGTGTCCTCCCTACACGCCCCTTTGTTTTTATTAAAACTGGGAGGTGTTGCCATATTCTTCAAGTGGGTATTCATGAATGTCCTGATACTGAACCAGGACATTTTGGCTTGGAACCTCAGTGAGATTATTAATTCCTTTTTTTAACTTTAAAATTGTTTTTAAATTTTATTTTTGCATGTGCATGAATGTACTGTCTGCATGTAGGTTTGTGCACCCATGTCGTCATGCAATGCCGCAGAGGTCAGAAGAGAGTGTTGGATTCCCCTGGAACTGGAGTGCTGAGGATCGAACCCAGGTCCTCTGCAATAGCAGTTGGCGCTCTTAACCACTAGACCATCTCTCCAGCCCCCTATTAATTTGGTTTCTAACAAACCAGAAAACATAGGGTGCAATTGTTAAGGGAACTCCTATGGGTAAAAATTGGTCCCAGAAAAGGGAGCATCCAGGTGATTAGAGGGTTGGAGAACCCTCCCAAACAAATGTTTGGGAATAATAGTGGACCCATAGTTCTTTTTTAAGGTCCTTAAGGGTTTTTACATTCCACTACCCCAGATTCATTAACATAAAAGAAACATTCCTCTCCTAAAAATACATAAGTCCTTCTGTGTTCTGCAGTTAAGAGATCCAACGCCCTCTGATTCTGTAGAACCACTTCCACTACTGAAGTTATCTGTCATTGGAATGACTCAAGGCTGTTGGTGGTGGAAGCCATCACCTGATCAAGCTTGTTCTGAAAGTCAGCTTCCATACTGTAGGCTTTCACAAGGGCCCTCCCCACTGTTCCTGCCACTGCCTTGGAGAAAGCAATGCCAAGGCTGATCAGAAGAGGAATAAACATTTCCCTCCTTTGGTGGTCTGGGTACAGCATCCAGGCGGCTTCTTCCTTCTCACAAAGATAAAGCTGGGGAGTTATGACAACAGGCATGTAAAATCCAGAACTGGTAGGGTTTGCATAGAGGGCAGCAACACCATTGCACCAAAGAAAGAAAGGTGGTTTCACACACAGGGTCCTGATGAGGGAAACATTGTGAAAGTACCTGGGGTTGGAGCTCACTGGGGGTCTCACTAAACAAAGAGGGAGGGTAGTGAGCTGTTCAAAAAGGGGAATGACTTAAATCATCCTATAGGTGAAAGAGATTGCTACCAGGTGATACTATATGACAGCAAAATTATAGAGAACATTTGTTTATACCAATCCCAAAGTAATTATTATACAGTTTTTAATTAAAGTTAATGTGGACAACAGCAATTTATATCACCAATTAACTCAGATGCATTACCATTTTTATCAGCCTTTAAACCAATGTTGTTTAATATGCACATATTTACTTTTACTAAGTCCTATATCCCTTTTTTATATAGTGAAATAATTAAGCGATATACCATTCTATACCATTCAATGCAGATCTTTAATCTTCATGTGCCTGTTTCCAATACTGTCAAATGTTTAAAAAGATTTGCTATGAGGTATATAAATCAGTGTCAAATACATATGAATGCTATAGAAAGTGAAAATTAAAATTGAATAGTAATAAGGGAAACCAAATATAAAGGACCTAGAACTTTCTTGGCATATGTTATATGAAAAGTAAACCTAATGAAAATAATGTTGAATGGGACAACAAATGACACAGCAGGTAAAAGTGATTGCTGCCAAGCCTGACTTAGTTCAGTCCCCCGGATCCTCATGGTAGAAAGAGAGAACTGACTTCTACAAGTTGTCCTTTGAGTTCCACACACTTGCCAGCACACATACATGAGCACATATATATGTACATGCACACACACACACCTAAATTTTTAAATTAAAATAATATTTAATCATCATTTTGGTTTTCCTGTTTATAATATATTCATTCCTTTGTGCATCTATACCATTTTTATATCTTCTAGGCAACCTAAATGGCTGTTAGTCTTTGAGGTTTTATTTTGTGATTTACTATTTCTTATTCTGATTTGCTTTTCAAAGTTGTTTTTTCCCCCCCCATGGTTTAGGTCTAGGCTCAAACCTTTGCTTTGTCACTAGAGGAAGTGATGCTAGAGATGGTTTTGGCCTTCAGAGTGAGTTACATAACAGTAACATAGATTTGTGTGTCAATTTTCCAAGTCCTTCTAAAATCAGAATCATATATAAAACTACTCATTTATACTTCCATTGTTATTCAGTCAGCAAGCTGAATCTAACTGTCCCATTGAAATTCTTGTTTGAGCTTAGCCTTCAAAAGCCATATCTTCACCTAAATCTTACCCAAATTTTAGGAGGTAATTTAATTAAACCACTCTCATATGAGTTTGCTCATTTTTAGAAACTTAGGAGCTATATTGAGTACCCTTATTCTTTCATGCCAACTCTCAGTCCTTCAAGCATTTTGTGCCTAAAACCTCCCAATAAAAGCCCAATGCTAACAGTTAATATTATCATTATTGTCAATTCTATGGACATAAAAGCATAAGTGTCAACTCAAGAGATACATTATTTGGACCAAGTATGAGTTACCATGGCCTGAGAACACAGAGTCAAGTTATCCTAAATTTTAGGTTATCCCCAGTTCCCTGTGCCAATGTAGAAGGAAGTTCCATGACTTTTTTTTTTTATAGTAAAAGATCAACAACAGAAATCAAGACACCTGAGATCTCCTGTGACCAGCTCAGGCAAGCGCAGGTAGGTGGACAGCAGCTGAGTGCTTCAGCAAGACTGATTGCTGATTAATTTCATCTAGTTAATCCGTTAATCCAGTTGTCTTTGGCTTGATTGGCTTTTGTGGCTGTGGGGGCGGAGTTATCCTCCCAGCCTGTATTAAAGGTAGGGCTGTGTGAGGCTCCATCTGAGATCTCCAGCGACCAGCTCAGGCAAGCACAGGTGCTGGGGGTACGGGCTAAAGAGGCCACCCACAGTCAGTGGTCGTCCCCCACACGCCCCCCCTTCGCCAACTGACATTACGAAGGCATCTGAAGGAGGCAAGCAAAGCAAGCCTTCAACACAGGGAAGAGGCATTTAGGACCTACATTGGAATACAGGCAAGGAGAAGCTCACATGCCAGGAACACAAAGAAGAGACAACACAGGAAAGGGGCAGGATAATCCATATTTCCCAGAGCAAATTAACACACATTTCATAAAATGTAATGTAAGTTATATTTAACATTAAAGTATAATTCACACCAATGATTAATATAGTTGATGGGTCCACTATTGTCCAGTTAACTGCAGGCAGGTACATTGACTTTGACACCTTCTAGTGTGGTCTCAGATGAGGCAATTGATTTTAGTTAATTACCTTAATTCGCTTTTTATTTTTTTTTGTTTTTTTTATGATTTTGTCATGATTAAGAAGTTGGTACAACTTCTGGCATTTAGGGTATTGTGCAACTCCCTTGAGTCTGTAGCGCAATGCCGCGGAGGGAGGTCAGAAGAGGGTTTTCGGATTCCCCTGGAACTGGAGGTCTCCCGAACTGGAGGTTCAGACGGTTCTCAGCCGCCATGTGGTGGCTGGGGACGACACCCGGGTCCCTGTAAGACGGTCGGCGCGCTCTTAGCCGCTAGCCATCTCTCCAGCCCCTTAATTCTGCTTTTTAAAGAAGTGGACATAACCTGAACTTTTAATTCTGTGCTTTAATTGAACACCACTTTTTTCTCATATGATGAGAGTTGCTCAAGTAGCTTGTAAACAAGGAATAATAATAATAGAATTGAAGATAAGCATTACAAGCCATGAATATATGTTAATATTTTATAATTTAAGTTATTTAGTGATTGTTAATTTCACAGTCCTTAGTGTTCTCAAGATATTCAACATATATATGCTGAATATATATTCTAGAATATATATTCATTCTCAGTAAAGATAAAATTCTAAGATATATATGAAATTTAAAACGTGGCCCGCCATGCGAGAGTAAGCCGTGACAGAAGCTGCGAGGTCTCTGAGGTTACAATAGGGCAATGGGGGGGAGTAGGTCAGGAAGGGGGGGGAGAGTAAAGCTGGAGATGTCTATAGTCTAAGATAATTATAGTGACTTATAAGTAGTGGCTTGCTGTTGAAAACAAGAGTCACGGTGAGTGCCAGAAAGTAGAGGTCGTTGTTTGTTTTTTTTTTTGGTTTTTGGGTGTGTTTGGGCGGTTTCCGAGTCAAGGGTCGCCGTGTAACCCCAGCTGACCTGGAATCCGCTCGGTAGACCAGTCGGGCCTTAGGTAACTCACAAAGATCCGCCGGCCTCTGCCCCCCAAGTTCTAAGGATTAAAGGTGGTGCACCACCATGCCCGGCTGCCAAATTCTATTTCTTTACCTTGCTTTGGGTCTCAGGAGTTTAAAAATTTGAGAGCTACAAACTGACATATGAGCTTTTGATTTCTGTTTCGTTACTAGTTTTGAAAATTTGTTAGTAAACTGTATTGTACTAATAAGGACAGTGTCGTCTATTTTGTATTTAATGATTTCAAATTTTTTTAAATGTGAAAACTAATTAGAGAAATTTTTACATACTCTCCTACATAATGCAATCTGAGTGTAAGCAACAGGGAAAAGAACATGACCTCTTGAATGTCTGCACGTCTGTGAGTAGGAAAATTATCACTAAGTTCCCCCAAATTCACAATCCATGTCTTCATAGATCCTTGCTTCCTCCTTCACTTGCTTCTTTGATTTCTTTTTTTTTTCTGAGACAGTTTCATTCGTTTTATCGTTTATTTTTCATTATATTGTTTTCTCTTCAATTTAAAGATGTAAGCAGATCATGTGCCATTTAACCCATAGGAATCCTGAAATTTGAAGTCTAACCTATTGACATAAAACTCTTTCTCAGGTTCATTTTATTCTAAGCTTCAGTTTTTTACTTCTCTCTTACAATCATTTGTTTTCTTCTTGTACCTTTGATACGTTTAGAACTTAGAAGGAACATCAACATTTTTTATTTGGTTAGAATGTCACATGAGGGAGCTAGCTCACCAAAAGCTGTAAAGAAGCGAGTCCATTGATGAAAATTAGAATGATGCTCACAAATGGGGGACACGTATGTTTCAACTAGACAAAAAGTATCTGAGGATGAAACTTACAGTGTAGTGTGGTACCTTAGGATCAATCAAGAGGCACTTTAAATACATTACTAAATATTGTCAGGTAGCACTAAATGTGTACCTTTTACAAAAAATTATGAACTCGCAGGCATGGTGCACTATGCTTTTATCCCAGCGAGCTCGAGCCAGCTGGGACTAAAGGAGGAGGCCCCTGTTCACCAAAGACAACAACAACACAACCATAAACCTATGTGTGCATTCATTGGCAGAAATTATTTTTATTTGAAGGTCATTGAAATCAAGGTAATTTATCAGAAAAAGTTAAGCAATATTGATAATGATTTTGAAAATTAGGACAAGGACGTTAAAAGAGACATGCTTTATGAATATATTAGAGAGTGGTTAGGTTACTGCATTAATATTCATTCCATTTTTTTTCTCCCTAACATGGTGGACTTGAAATTGTTTGTTAAGTATTGATTCTGCCATTAAACTGCCACTTCCTTTGTGTTCCTTAATACTAATTAAGGAGTCTTTTAATTTAACTGAAGTGCATTGCTTGAATTACTACCTCACTAGAAAACTTGCATTTATGTATATTGATTGTCTTGAAATACTCTTTATCATGGAAAAACTCTTTGCTCAAAAGATACTTGTGTGTAGAGTAGGAGGCAGGGCAGAAGACCCAGGAGCCAAGGGAATCAGGAGGGCATAAGGGAAGAAGGAAAGAGGACAGGACAGGCAGAGAAGAAGAGAAGAGGGAAGAAAGAGGGGAGATCAGACAAAGGAGGAAAAGAAAGAAAAAAAAAAAAAAAAAAAAAAAAAAAAAAAAAAGGAGGAGAAAGAAGATGGAGGGATAAATAAAGTACAAGATAGGATAAAAACCGACCACGTGAGTGTAGGACATGTCAACTAAGTACCAGTAAAAAAAAAGAATGAATTAGCTGTGGGGGCGCTAACGTACATGGATTCCTCCACTACCGTGTACAAATACTCAAGGGTATAGTAGGTTGTTTTTTATATTATGTTTTTTATTTTGTTTTTGTGTTTTTTTTGTGTTTGTTTTGTTTGTTCGTTTTTTTCAGGATCAGGTTTCTTCCTGTCAACTAGCCCAGCGTCCTGCGAACTCACTGTATAGACCAAGGCTAGGCCTTGAACTACAAAGATTCCACCATGCATCTGCCCCGCAAGTGCTAGGATTAAAGGCGTGCGCCCACAGCACACTTAGCTTTATATTTATGCTTTTCTTTCTGTGTCATTCTAATAGTCTTTTGTTTTTTGGATTTTTTGTTTTATTTGGCTTATTTCTGGCCTAATATGTGTAATTTACAGTATAGCAACACAAATCAAAAGCAAAAAAAAAAAAAAAAAACAAAAAAAAAAGTCAAAGAAAAAAAAGAACCCGCTAAGGAGTTCAAATTGAAAAGCAGAATGTTGTTCAGTAGTGTGGCCACTGATTAGATTACAGTCCCTAACACATAGTAGCAGAAAATGACACAGGCTCCTTCAGTATAGGTTTATTTTTTAATTTTATTTATGTGGAATATGTGTTTGCTTGCTTGTCTGTATGTTCACTACATGTGGGCAGGTTTCCACATAGCAGAGCTGTTGGACCACCCTGTTACTACAGCTAAGGCGTTATGAATTGCCCATGTGTGTACTAGGAAACAACATCAGGTCCTCTGCAAGAGCCAACGACTCTCTTGACTTCGTTATTTTTAATATTACTCCTTCTAAGAGAATATGCCTTTGATTTTCATGAAATGAGAAAACTCCACAATTTTCATTTTTCGCCATTAGTTTTCAGATAGGAAGGCACAATTTTTCAACAAAGTCCCACTGTGACATGTATAAGACTCTGATGAAAATATTAGAAATAGAGAAGACAGGAATTCCTATAAAAGGCAAAGTAATCTGATATATTGACCAATACTTTAATTAAATTTTATCACCATAATTTTTCAAACATGAGGGAATTTCCAATGATAATAATAGTGTAAGAAAAATCAGACTACTTTTTTTGAGCCATGGTAAACCATGGGAGAGCTTATTTGTTCTTATAAAGATACAGAAGAGAGATGGCCTGCGGTTAGATGAGCTGCCGAAGCTCGTGCAGAGACCCGGGTCACATCCCCAGCACCCCAATGGCGCCGAGAAAGAGAGAATCCGCTGAAAACTCCAATTCCAGGAGAACTCCAGTTTCCAGGGGAATCCAACACCCTCTTGCCTGACCTCCGCGCAGGCATTGCACATCACGGCTGCAAAACTTGCATGCAGACAATACATTCATACACATACGGAATTAAAAAAATTAAAAAAAATAAGAATGATACAGGAAAAAAAAACAATAACACTTCAGAATTTTACCATATGATTTGTAGGAGCATCAGCTAGGCCATCTATAGAAAAGATACCAAGGTCCTTATATAGGTTCCAGAAGTTATAACTATAGTTGATAGTACATTTGCATTTAATGATACAGTCTGATAGGTTTATCAGCTATGAAAATATTTGGTCTAAATTAGCTCAGGACTATTGGTTCTTGCCTTCAATATACCACCTTACCACAGGGATGAGGTTCAAATCAGCAGAGGTTAGGCATCCTGCAGGATCTTTGATACAGAGATTTCCAGTCCCCAATCTACATATACATTTTTTTCTAGTGTGGGATGTACATTCAATTCCTACACAGACACCTCAAACATGAGTGAGTGCCAGCTCCTGATATTGGGGAAAAAACACACCATGAAGAATCATGGACCAAAGTTTCTGTCGTCTTTTATTCTTCTAAGTTTGCTTCACAAACTACAATTGTCTTATGACCACTCTAACACAGTGGCAGTCATAATTTAGTATTATTATCAGATTTGTTTTGCATAGGGTTCGATAGGGTATAAACCTAAGGACATTTCCCCACTAGGGAGAGTGCTCTATCACTCGGCCATGGACCCACCATCCTTGCTTTTTTTAAATTTTACAGTTGTATTCATAAATGGTCAACAAACACTTATGTTTTCTATTTTCATCAAACTACATTTTCATTGGTAGTTAGGTGTTTATTAGTCCCTCTGTGTCAGTTTTTAATAAAAACTGTTTTTAATATTGAAATTTTTAATGTTTTTGCTTATTAAGGCTAATAGTAGGCTTTTTGCAAGGATTTTTCTGATATACCTCTGACGTAGTCTTTTAATCAGGAGATTATCAACACCTTCAAAGTAGCAATGGTCTTGCCCCTGATGTCAATATTGGAAATGTCACAAAAATCCAGGACGCAGTACACACTATTCTGGTTTAACTATCTATGGGAATTTGTTGTATCTTATTAGTACTATTCCTTTGACTCAATTTTACTTTTAAAGTTTAGTTATTTTTGGAAGTCAAAGATTGTGTTCTAGATTTTGTTTTTGCATATGATTTTACTGCTGTTTAGCTCATGCCCCATTAAGGAAAGTTCATTTTTTTGTCTCAATTAATTGCTCTTTTTTTGTTTCAAATATTAGTTGATCCATTTTACGTGATCTCTGCTTCTTTGGCTCATTTGTATGGTTTTGATAAGTAACACATGGAAATATACTACTTGTTTCTGATCTACAGTATGTCCTAGAGTCTGGTTTGTACATCCCTATTTACACAGTTCTTCTTCGTGATGCTTGTCCTTCGAGATCTTTTTAATTTGAAGCATGTAACTTAGAAGAATCAATTTATTGAGATCCAGAAAACAATTTGCTTCAAGTTTTAATGTGATTACATTGTGAAAGTTCCCATACATAAACAAAACAAAAAAACTCCTGCATCCTGAGATAAGTTTCCTGCAAATCTGACCAACTGATTAGCTCTCCAATGACTGAGGAGACTTTGGAATGTTGCAGATCCACAGTGCCGATTCACGAATTATATGGGAACCTCTTTAACCCCATAAGTAGCCACACCTTGCCTACCTCTTTTATGAAATAACATTCGCTGTGCTAAATAAAATTATATTAACTTAGCAGACCACCAGGTCTCTCCAGTCCACCAAAACTAAAAAGGTCATCTGATAGATCGAGTACCTATAGAAAAGAAAACCACCCAGTTTGCCTATTGACCTGCCCTGCTGAATATATCCAGCACTGTATTGAAAGGTATTTCATTCCTTGTTTGATGACTTTTTCTGTTGTTCTCTATTATAAGATCATAATACAACTGTGACTATGCTGTAAGATGAAGTTGGGGGTAACCTAAACCTATATTCCGAGCTAGGTCACTCTTATTTGACTAAGCAGAATAAACTTAGCTTCTTAACCACCTTTGGAGTGAGAGTTATGCTTGTTGGGTTTAAATCACATAGAAAAAGCCTCAGCCCAGGATTCAGTCTTTGAAAAAAATTCTATATTTTTCCTGGTTGTACCAGGAAAAGCCAATTGAAAATTGGGACTGAAATGCTCCCTCAGACATGGGAAAGTTCAATCTTGACAGCTGAAACGCTCTGGAAGAAACTGAAAGAAGTCAGGGGCAGAGTAACGTATAGCAGAAATGTGCTCTTGTGTTGTAGAGGTAGTCATGGCAACCAGGCTTGCTTTAAGCTACGCAATTTTTTTTAATTTTTTTTAAATTTTATGTATTTTGATGTATGTGTCATGGAATGTACTGTCTGCATGCAACTGTTGTTGCTGCGCCCTATGTCATGCAATGCCGTGGAGGTCAAAGAATTGAGCGTGTGGGTTCCCGGGAAACTGGAGTTCCCTGGAATGGAGTTTCAGACGGCTCTCGCTCTCGGCCGCCATTGTGGTGCTGGTGGACTTATCGAACCGGACCTTTGCGAGAGCTTGCAGCGCTCCTCAACCCGCATAGGTCCATCTCTCTCAGCCCCTAGAGCTCAACTATGTATTAAACGTACTTCGATATAACTCTTTCTGACTCTGCTTCTAACAATGCTCCCCGCTCCTCCCCCTAACCCCCCTCCCCCCTACCCCCTCCCGCCGACATTAGTGCTCTAGATCAAGTTAAGAACTGGAACCTTAGCAGTTTTATTAATGAATGTGAACTTTCTCACTTTAATGTTTTATCTGCTGTGTAATATTTTTACAATTTTCCTCATGGTATGTTTAGTGGGGCTTCAGATTCAGAGTCTTCTGTAATCTGAAGCTTAGGGGTGAGGCAGTTGTAATCTGTTGGCTCACCTAGATCAACTGGTGATCCCAACTGCTCTGAAGCAAGGGGGTGGGGTGAGAAAAGGAAAAACATGAAAGAAATCTGTTTTAGAAGGAACTGTGTAAAGGTATATGCAATTGGGGCCAGAAACAGTCTGCAGCCCACAACTAGAAGATAGAACCTTTGGAGCCAGGCATGATTATATCCTACAGGAATCAGGGTCAGATTTAAGTCTAAAAGATGTTCCAAACGTCATCACCATGGCAACTGGAAACTTACAGAAACTCTGGGCTCCAAAATATGCCATGTTTCCTTTTGAGAGTTGAGCATCTGCTCTCTACCTTCCAATGCAGGAGAGTTGAGATGGATCACAGACCTGACCCTGTTCCTGTTTCCTTGGGGCCAACTCCAGTTTTCTTCCCCTACTCTTTGGGTTTGGACTTTTGTGATTGGTCAAACTCATCATATGTCATTTGCTCATATACATACCTGTAGCTAGTTAGGGGCCAAGAGGGCTCTATCTTAAAAGGGTACAAAGCTAGGAATTTTTGACTATCTGGCACCAGGCCAGATTCTTGGCTCTAGAGGGTTCCAATGCTCTTTTTGAAGAAGGAAAGAAAAGGCAAAAAAAGACTTTAAAAGATACCAAAGGAGACATTCAGGCCAGAAACAAAATTGCTAAGGTGAGTGATTGAAATGCCTGAGTCCCCAATACACTTATGCTTCAGCTGTAAGCAGGAAAATATCTCCAGCCTTTGAGATCTACCAGAGATGGAAGACCTACTGCCTCTGCTGCTCTTATTAATCACCTGCTCTCTGCACACGTTCTCTGTAAGGGACTGCTCTTGATCAGCATCTGGAGACCCTCTGAAGCTTAGGGCTTTGATACTTGCCCACAGTCTCTTGACTGGCATTCCAAAGCCCACCAGGAATGCAGCGCTGTCATACAAGCCCTCTCAGTTGTCATCCTGCAGCCACTGAGGAGTTGAGTTCTTACTTTCCTTTACAAGGTTGTGCGCTCCCTTTTGGATTATTACTCCCACCTGGCAAACCAAGGTTCACCCTTATTTATTTGTCCTGAAGTTTGATGTTTTCCCACATCATTTTTGTAAGGATCTCACTTGGCAACACCAAAGTTTTAACCCTTATTTGTTTGCCCACCCCATTGCTTTCTGCCCATTTCATTTTTATAAGGAAAATAAGACAGGAATGCAATGGGAGAACTGATCATCTCACTCAAACATATTGCATATGAATTATTAACCTAAGTATCATATATGGGAAACTAACATAGTGTATTTTTTTATTTAACATTATCATTTATTCTTTTGGCAAATATCACATAATATGAGCAAAGCTATCTTGCTATTATGTCACCTGGTTTGGGTTTTTTTTTTTTGCGGGTACTTTATACACAAGTTATAAACATATTTACAGTGGGAAAATCCTCTTAGTGAATATATATGGGGACGGTGTGTTCCTGGGTGTCCGAAGGTGCCATGGTGTTGCCAGCTCCTCCAGCACTGCATAAAGCCATTTCTCTTCCACACTGGGCCTCATGTGGGGGATGGGGGGAGGTAAAGAAAACGGGGGACTCTGAGGCAGGTAAAAGGGACAGGTCAAAAGAGAGAGACCTGAGAGTTGCCTCAAGGAAAAAACTCATTTATTCTTTTAGATTAGGGGGTCTTATGTAGTAGTTTCTGGCAGGCTGGGGCCTGAGGTGAGGATGGGGGTTGGGGTGCAGGGAGGATTCACAGTGCACTTTCTACCAAAATCCTTGATCTATGCTAGCCAGCAAGAGGCTACAGTTGGTTCTGGAAACTCAAGATGTGCTCTTTAGAAAATGGGTTTAGAATGTGGCACATTTTGCACAAATCCCTAAAAGGGGGCTGCAGGGCTGAATGTCCATTGGTGAACAGGGGCAGGCTTGAATCCCTGCATTTTGCAGGTACCAGGGCAAAAGCCTGCTCCTTTATTGCTTCAGCTAATGGAATGTTGTGTCCTCCCTACACGCCCCTTTGTTTTTTATTAAAAATGGGGAGGTTTGCTCATATTCTTCAGTGGGTATTGCATGAATGTCCTGATACTGAACCAGGACATTTTTTGATTGGAACCTCAAGTGAAGATTATTAATTCCTTTTTTTAACTTTAAAATTGTTTGTTTAACTTTATTTTATTTTTCATGTGCATAGAATGTACGGTCCTGCTCGTCGGTTTGTGCACCCTGTCGTCAGCAGATGCACGCAGTAGGTCAAAGAGAGTGTTTGGGATTCCCCTGGAACTGGAGCTGAGGATGGTGTAAGCCTCCATGTGGTCCTCTCGCAATCGCAGTTGTCGCTCTTAACCACTACCCACTCTCCAGCACCCTATTTCAATTTGGATTTCGAACAACCAGACAAACATGGTGCAATTGTTAAGGGGAACATCACTATGGGTAAAAATTGGATCCCAGAAAGGAGCATACAGTGATTAGAGGGTGGAAACCACTCCCAAAAAAACAAATCGTTTGGGAGAAATAATAGTGGCACCCATAGGTCTTTTTTAAGGTCCTTAAGGGTTGTTACATTCCGACTCCCAAGCTTCATTAACATAAAAGAACAACATTTTCTCTCTCTAAAAATATATAAGTCCTTTTGCTTTTTTTTTCCTGCAGTAGTTAAGAGATCCAACGCCCTCTGATTTCTTAGAAACCACTTCCACTACTGATAGTTATCTGTCATTGGCATGACTCAAGGCTGTTGTGGGAAGCCATCACCTGAATCAAGCTTGTTCTGAAAGTCAGCTTCCATACTTGTAGGCTCTTCACAAGGGCTCCTCCCACTGTTCCTGCCACTGCCTGGTGGAGAAAGCAATGCCAATGCTGATCAGAAGGGAATAATAACGATTTCCTCCTTTGGTGGTTCTGGGTACAGCATCCAGGCGGCTTTCTTCCTTCTCAAAAGATGAAAGCTGGGGAGTTATGACAACAGGCATGTAAAATCCAGAACTGGTAGGGTTTGCATAGAGGGCAGCAAAACCATTGCACCAAAGAAAGAAATGGGGTTTGCACACACAGGGTCCTGATGAGAGAAACATTGTGAAGGCAACTGGGGTTTGAGGAGCTCACCGGGGTCTCACTAAACAATAGAGGGAGGGTAGTGAGCTGTTCAAAAAGGGGAATGACTTAAATCATCCTATAGGTGGAAAAGAGATTGCTACCCAGGTTGAATACTAATATGACAGCAAAATTATAGAAACATTTGTTTTCTAACCAATCACCAAAGTAAGTGCTTATAAGATTTTAGTTAAAGCTAATGTGGATCAGCAGAATTATATCTACCACAACTCAGAGTCATTACCGTTTTTCTTCAGTCTTCAAACCAATGTTTGCCAATATGCCCATATTTTACTTTTTACTAAGTCCTAAAACACTATGTATCCTGTTGTAGAAGAGTCTGGGCAAAACTGGCATACTTTGAACCTCATTCAAATTAAACATGCACCAATCGACATATACACCCGTGTCCCTCTCGCCCCCCCCACCCTCCCGAGTCACAATTTCAGTCAGCCTTCTGAATGCAATCTTCGTGTTGTTGGCTGTTAAATGCATCCCTCTCCACAAAGAAAGATTTAATCACTGGGTACCCCAAACCAGCATGGGGTAACGTGATGAAATCTGCCTGATTCCACCCTATAGGTATGTATAAAACAACGCTTTTTTGAGACTCATGGTCAAAACAAACCCTTAAATAAAAAAGGGGATATAGATAGATACAAAATTTTTGTCAAAAAAAACCTTGCAAACCAAATCTTAAAATTAACTAGGGAAAGGATTTGTATGTTCCAAAACAGACAGCAGTATCACCAACTTTAATGGCTGAGAAATGAGAAATGCAGCTTTGCAGTGAGAATATGTACCAGAAGTGCCAGCAGAAGGATGACTCCTCCTGTGCATTGAAGGGAAGAAATGCCTCAGATGTGCTGCAGACATCAGGCCTCTGTGGATCCTACTAGTAACAACTATTTTAATGATCCTAACGAAGCTTACCTTCTAGGTGCTGAAAGGTTTTAATACAAGAGGATTTCTTAACTCCCCCCATAGAAATAATAGAGAAATAAGAGAGATGATGTAGGTCGTTCTCAGCTGTAGATTGGAGCCAGCTGTTATAGAGTATTCTCTTGTAAAATCGTTACGTAAAACTGCTTCTTTAATTTGACTACTGGACATCAGAAACTTGTGAAAAATGGATTTATTTTCTATCAGAAACCAAATATAAGCTAAGTCTCCTTAAGCTATGCCACTTAACAACTATATATATCATACGAGGAGCTCTGACATCACAATGGAATTGCTATTCTACCAAGGAGATGTTGGCCAGGGGATCCAAAGCACTCCCCAAAAGGTAACAGGCCGCCTGCCGATCCAACTGGGATATCTGCGGAAGAGAGGTGATAAGGCCCTGCTGTTGAAGACCTGATACAAACATGGAAAAGATGTATGAGACCTACTTGCAAGTATACAGATGGTCTCCTGGGATGCCAGCGAGTGTAACAAAGGACCAACTAAACCAATAAAGCAATATAGGTCCCCTTGAGTCAAGCACAACTCCTTCCGTTCGCACACAGCTACACCTCCATCTCCTGGAAATTACTGTGCATCAGAATGGCAGCCATATGTTCTGTATATTCCAAATCACGATTGGCTATTGGCTCTCACTTGAGAGGAATAACCCCCTCAAGGCTGATGTCACAAATTACATCCTCTATATGTTAGGGATATTGATAACTACACTGAGAACCCTGCCATACGTGACAGAAGAAAATGTTAGATCAGGTAATGACATACCATCCAAAAACATCTGTGTTAACCAAAGTAACCTACCACTAACAATTAGTACTGTTTTTAAATAACCATAATCTAATTGTGTAGTGTGTTCATTAGTAGGATCAAAAAGGCTATTTAGATTTCAAATTACTGTGTTAATACCTAAATAATCTAATTGCATGTGCTTCATTAGTAGGATGAAAGGTTTATAGCCTGGACAATGCTGGTCAGCCCATGAAAGGAAACGCCAGAAACTTGACTAGAGACCAAGACATCAACTCCAGAGAAAGTAGAGGTGTTTTGCTTCTCATCCACCAGTAGCCACTTTTCTAAGCCTCGGGAACAACGCTGGAAGAGGGGGCGTGGTAGAAGTAAGGATTCGATTGGGGTTAATGGGGAAACTAACACAATATAGACTGGACACTCATGTGATCAACNTCATTCAAAGCTCTACCAACCCTTGGAAAGGTTCCTACAGTAGGATCCTCATGGGGAAGGCCCAGGACACAGAAGATATTCAAGAACAACAATTGGGAACCAGATATTAAAGGAAACTACAAGATTATAAAGAGCAATCAAAGAAACATAAGAAAAGAGAATGAAAGAACTCAAGAAAGACCTAGAGAGAGAAAAAATGACAAATCCGGAAGGAACTGGAAACACTGAAAAGAATCCACCATGCAGAAAAAGATAAGGAAACAAACCAGCAAGTTAAAAAGGGAGCTACAAGGGAAGAGTTGAAGAAAGCTCCCAAAAATAAGTAGAAATACTAAAGAAATCAGAAGAGGAATGAAAAGGAAATCAAACACACTCCAATTCTAATCAAGGAGGAAAGGTGTGGAAAAAGCCTAGAAGCAGAATACAGGAAACAGAACAAGGAATATCAGACCTGGAAGATAACAAGAAAAACTATAAAAACTCAAGGGGAAAATGAATGAAAATTTTTAAAAATACAACAAAAGTGGAAACAACCGGAACTGTGGGACAAGCCAGAAAGATCGAAAACGTGGAGACCCGGCATCTTAGGGGTAGAGGAAGGAGAAAGAATCCCAAGAGAATGACGGTATTGATAGTATTGAGATCTTCAACAGAATAAATAGATGAAAAAGAACTCCACAATTTGCACAAACTAGAAAAGAGGTAACAAAACCAAATAGCAAATACAAGAAGCCACATAGAACTCCAAAACAGACAAGATCAGAAAAGAAGAAAATTCTCCATGCCACATCATAGTTAAAATGCCAGAACACCCAAAACAAACGATGAAATCCTTAAAAGCCACAAGAGAAAACAAACAAGTGACCTATAGGATAAAGCCTATAAGAAAATTACAACTGACTTCTCCATTGAAAAACTATGAAAGCAAGAAAGAATGTGGAGCAAAAGCAATTCCCAGTGTTAAAGGACAATAGATTGCCCGAACCCAGGTTACAAA
Organism: Rhizomys pruinosus; assembly: GCA_009823505.1. NCBI lineage: Eukaryota > Metazoa > Chordata > Mammalia > Rodentia > Spalacidae > Rhizomys > Rhizomys pruinosus. The sequence continues at coordinate 1,776,885 of VZQC01001350.1, forward strand.
ACCCAGCAAAAATGTTGATTATATTGAAGGAGAGAGAAAACCTTCCATGACAATAGAACATTGAAAAGAAACATGTTCGGAAAGACCAACACTTCAAGAAAATAACTTTGCAATGCGAATTCAAAGAAACAGAAAGAAAGGAGCAAACAATCCCCAAGCGTCACGACCTAAAAAAAGAAAATCAATAAGCATAACCTGCAATGGGACTGGAGGATGGCCTTATAAGGCGGTGAGGCTTGAAATGCTTTTTGCAAAAGGACCGGGGTTTGATCCCCGGCAACAGCACATGGCGGCTGAGAACCGTCCTTGGAAACTCAATCCAAAATTCCAGGAGAAACTCCAGGTTCCAGGGAGTTACTACACCGCCAATCTTACTGACCTCCCGGGGACTAGCATGACAATCGACCGGGCACAACTAACTAGTGCATGACGGACAGTCATTCGATACACATAAATAAATAAATAAAAATTTAAAAAAAAAAAAAGCATAACTGCCGAAGTAAGCGAAACCAAAACCCAAACTGAAAATGGAAAATAACAGGCAAAAGGAAGCAACAACAAACCTATCAGTTATAACCTCTTTAAATATTAATGGAATGGACTAGAAAATTACCCCCAATCAAAAGACATGAGACATTGGGAGATTGGATTGGAAACAGAATCCATTGATATAACTGTCTATAGGAATCAACATCTTTACGCTCCAAGGACGATCATCAGCCCTTAAGGTGAAGGGATTGGAAAAAAATATTCCAAGCAAATGGTAACCAAAAAAAGGAAAAGCAGGTCGTGCTAATTCTAATATAGACAAATAGAACTTCAAAAGTAAAAAGGAAAATCAGTAAGAAGACAAAGAAGGCAAATTTATCATCTTAAACAAGGAAACATTCACCAAAGGAAGATTTCACAATCATGAAATATATATGCACCAAACAATGGTGCACTTCGCAAACTTATAAAGACAATTAGCCAGAGACCACAAGTCACACACTAACCAGTACACTCATAGTAGGGACTTCAAAACCCCACTGAGCATTTGGATAGGTTCGAACAGGACAATAGAATAAACAGAGAGACTCTGAACGAATGATATCGATACACCAAGGACCCTCATCAGACACTGCTAAACATTCCACCCTAATTACCAGAGAAAATACATCACTAATCCTTTCTACTCAGCACCCCAGGGACAGTCTCCAAAACTGACCACAACTCTGGGACAAGAAGAAACCGTCCACAAATAAAAAAAGATTAAATAAGTTTCATGGCATTCTATCAAGCACACAGTGCAATAAAGCTCAATATGCAACAGCTAAGGATAAGCCCCTACTGCCTACAAGAACACATGGAGACTAAACAATCACACTCTGAATAATGATGGGTAAGGAGAGAGATAAAAAGAAAAAGAAATAAAACTTGATTGAACATACAAGCCCCCCCTGCTGGATGGTGGGACCCATGAGCTGTGTGGGTTTGGGCACAACTGCTTGCAAATTGGTTTTACATGAAGGATGCTTGTACTCACAAATTATCACCTATTGTTAAAAAAAATGAAAACAAAACAAAACAAAAAAGCAGAGAAAGATGCAGAAAACTTACGGCAGAATGCACGATCTGCAATGGGTAGGGGTGGGGTGGGGGGGAAGGGAAGGGGATATATGCCTGAACTGAATTGGAAAATGATGTATGAAATACACAAAGCATCAATAAAAATAAATTTTAAAAAAAGGGGGGGGGGAATGACATGTAGCAGGCCCCGCCTGAGCAGGAGCATATTCTTGTAGGGAGGTGCTAGAGAGAACAGCAGTAATCAATGGGCATGTGAGAGACACATGCAGAAAAAGCATTGAGAAGCGTTGGGGTGGGTTGTGTAATTAAGGATGTCCTTGGCATATTCAACATACTGCGGCCAGGACAAGGTGGGAATGTATCTCTTTCGCCATTTGGAATTCCTGCAATAAAATGTGGGATTGAGTGAGAACTGGCTGAGAGGTGTGAATGAGCTGGCAGGAAATGTGGATGTCCACAGCCAGATATCTGGCATAACTTTGGGGGTATATTTTCCCTTTCCCTCCAATTTGTATTGCTTCAAAATATGCATATATATATACATATACATATACATATATGTATATGTATATATATATATACATATATATATATATGTGTGTGTGTGTGTGTGTGTGTGTGTGACAGGTATACTAAAATTATGTCGTCTGAAAGTAACACTTCTATTACAAATGGATTTTGTTTAAAATGAATGTAAATGACTTACTATTTTACAAATTTCTCTTGTAAATTTCAGAAACCCCACCTCCCCAAACCAGATCAAGGTTATGAAAGAGGCAACCTTCAGAATATACTGTTTGGCAGGAAAAGTGGGTTTTGGTCATTTGATCTGGAGTGACCTCAAGTGCTGACTTGCTCTTCAGACCACAGTTCTTACCAGCTTGCCATGTTGTTAACTGCATATGAGACAGTCTCCACTTTAATATTATAATCCGATTATTTACTCATAAATGGTATATATGGATCAAGAGATCCAAAGGTTATGAACTTGTTGCTCCATCTTACTAGTTAATATTTCTCACTTGGGGTAAACATCAAATCAAAGAGACCTCGTTTTAATATTTTTTGTTGTTATTGTTGCTATTTGCTTGTTTCTGGTGCTAGAAATTGAACCTAGAGTCTGATGTATGTTAGAAAAGCCCTCTACTACAGCTGACATTACCACCCTTTGGTATTCTTGTATAGAACAAATTAGGAGATATACTTTGTATGCAGGTACTATCCTCTTTTCTTTTTTATTTTTTTTATTTATTTTGGTCTTTTCGAGACAGGGTTTCCCTGTAGCCCAAGATGTCCTGGAACTCTGTAGACCAGGCTGGCCTTGAACTCATAAAGATCCACCTGCCTCTGACTCCTGAGTCCTAGGATTAAAGGTATGTGCCACCATACCTAGAGGGTTTTGTTGTTGTTGTTGTTGTTTTGTTTGTTTGTTTGTTTACTATCCTCTTATAAAGAATACTGGGTGAGTGATCTGAAATCTGAGTTATGTAAGTCATCCCACAGAAAACTATTTTGATTTTACCATACAGCTCTCAAACAGTGGTTTTCAACTTTATCTATGCAGCATAATAAACACCTGAGTTGAAGAAAAGTGATAATACAGCTAAGGCTTTCTTTGAATCTGAGAAAGTAAAATTAGACATATCTTAACATGACAAACTGGAAAAGGTGGAAGAATTTGAAGAGAATGGTTTATGGCCCTGTTGTATTATTAAATCATGGTCTTGAGAGATCTCCCAAGACCTCCTGAAGCACAGGTAGGTAGGTAGTAACTGGGTGCTTCAGCAAGGCGGATTGTTGTTTGACTTAATATAGTTAATCTAGTTATTTATGGCTTAATTGGCTTTTGTGGCTGTGGGGGCGGAGTTATCCTCCCAGCTGGTATAAAAGGTGGGGTTGTGTGAGTCGAGATCAGAGATCTCCCAAGACCACCTGAAGCATAGGTACTCCGGCATTGGCTAAAGAGCAACCCCCCCCCCAAACTGGGATAACAAAGACATCCGAAGGAGGCAAGCAAAGCAAGCCTTCAACACAGTGAAGAGGCATTTGGGACTCACATTGGAATAGAGGCAAGGAGAAGCCCATATGCCAGGAACACGAAGAAGAGATAATATGAGAAATGTGCTGGATAATCCCCCACCAAGCTCTGTCAACCCTGTGGAAGATTCCTACAGTGGGATCCCCCTGGGGATGGCCCAGGACACAGATATCAGAAACACAATCATGAATATACTTAAAGAAATGCAAGATTATAAAGAGCAAATCAAAGAATTAAGAGAACAAAGAACTCAAGAAGGAACTGGAAACACAGAAAAGATCCTAAATTGAAAAATATAAGGAAACCAACCAGTGAAACAAAGAGCTACAGGAAGGGATTGAGAAGCTCCAAAAGGAAGTGGAAATACTAAAGAAATCAGAAGAGGAAATGAAAAAGGAAATCAAATGATCATCCAATCAAGAGAAAAGGAATGGAAAAAGCCTCAGAAGCAGAATGGAAGAAGCAGAACAAAGAATATCAGACTGGGAAGATAACACAGAACAACTAAAAACCTCAAGGAAAGATTACGAAAAATTTAAAAATACACAAAAGTGGAACAACCAGGAACTGTGGGACACTATGACAAGATCAAACCTCCACATCATAGGAATAGAGGAAGAAGAAGAATCCCAAGAGAATGGTATTGATCAAATCTTCAACAGAATAATAGATGAAAATTACCCCAAACTAAAAAAAGATAAACCAATACCAATACAAGAAGCACATAGAACTCCAAACAGACTAGATCAGAAAAGAAACTCTCCACGCCACATCATAGTTTAAAATGCTAGACACCCAAAACAAAGATGAAATCCTAAAAGCCACAAGAGAAAAACAACAAGTGACCTATAAGGGGAAACCTATCAGAATTACAACTGACTTCTCAGTGCAAACTATGAAAGCAAGAAGAATGTGGAGCAAAGCATTCCCAGTGTTAAAGGACAATAGATGCCAACCCAGGTTACTATACCCAGCAAAATTGTCAATTATAGTTGAAGGAGAGAGAAAAACCTTCCATGACATAAACAAGGGGAAAGAATACATGTCTGGAAAACCACCCCTTCAGAGAATACTTGAAGCAATTCAAAGAACAGAAGAAAGGAGCAACCATGCCCAGGCACCTAGAAAGAGAAATCAATAAAAGCATAACTGCAGAAGCAAAAACTTAAACCAAAACCACAAATGGATAATAAAGTGAAAGGAAGCACCACAAACCTATCAGTCATAACTTTAAATATTAATGGACTAAATTCCCCAATCAAAAGACATAGACTTGGGAGATTGGATTAAGAAATAGATCCCAGCGGCTGTCCTACAAGAAACACATCTTACCTTCAAGGACAGGCACCATCTTAAAGCTGAAAGGATGGGAAAAAAATGTAGTCCAAGCAAATGGTACCAAAAAAAAAAGCAGGCATGTGCTATTTTCTATATCAGAACAAAATAGACTTCAAAATAAAAGAAATCAGAAGAGACAAAGAAGGCCATTACATTTTTATCAAAGGAATAATTCACCAAGAAGATTTCACAATTGTGAATATATATGCACCAAACTCTGGTGCACCAAACTTTTTTTTTTTTTTTGGTCTTTTCGAGACAGGGTCTCCCTGTAGCCCCAGCTGTCCTGGAACTCACCTTGTAGACCAGACTGGCCTTGAACTCACATAGATGCACCAAACTTTTTAAAGACAATTATCCAGGACCACAAGTCACACACTAACTCCAGTACACTCATAGTAGGGGACTTCAATACCCCACTGAGCCCTTTGGACAGGTCGAAAGGACAAAAAATAAACAGACATCTGAACTGAACGATAAGATACACCAAACGGACCTCACAGACATCTGCTGAATATTCCACCCTAATACCAGAAAATACACTTTCTACTCAGCACCCCATGGAACATTCTCCAAAACTGACCACACTCTGGGACAAAGAAGAAACCTCCACAAATACAAAAAGATTAAAATAATTTCATGCATTCTATCAGACCACAGTGCAATAAAGCTCAACATCAACACAAGGATAAGCCCTACTGCCTACAAGAACACATGGAGACTAAACAACACACTCTTGAATAATGAATGGGTCAAGGAAGAGATAAAGAAAGAAATAAAAGCATTCCTGGAACTGCATGACTATGCCAATACAACACAACAAAACCTATGGGATACCTTAAAAGCAGTACTAAGAGGGAAGTTTACAGCCCTGGGTGCCTACATTAGAAAAACAGAAAGAGCACAAGTGAATGATCTAACACTGCAGCTAAAAGCACTTGAGAGGCAACAACAGATGAACCCTAAACACAACACACAGGAAGAAATAACAAAAATCAGAGCAGAAATCAATGAAATAGAAACAAAGAAACAATACAAAAAAAAATGAATCCAAAATTTGGTTCTTTGAAAGAATAAACAAGATAGACAGACCTCTAGCCCAGTTAACCAAAAGAAAGAAGGCACAACTCCAAATCAATAGAATCCATGATGAAAAGGGAAATATCACAACAGACAAGGAAAAGATGCAGAAAATCATATGGGAATACTTCAAAAACTTATACTCTACCAAGTTTGAAAACCTAGAAGAAATGGATGAATATCTGAAATCCTGGGAATCATCAAAGCTCAACCAAGAAGAGTTCGACAGCTTAAACGGACCCATAATTTATGAAGAAATTGAAGATGTTGTGGAAACACAGACATGGCTTAAGGTGCAGGCTCTATCCGAGGTCACTTTGGGTGAAGAAATACGAAGCAGAATACTTGGCAAGCCAAGTATAGCAGGAGGCATACATCCTGCACTGTTCTCAAAATATTTACCTGCAAGATGTTCTCTGAGATAAGTAAGTGGCCCTTAGACATGTTCTTGGAACAGAACATGTCTAAGGGCCACTTACTTATCTCAGAGAACATCTTGCAGGTAAAAGAAGAGGTGATTAATGACAGACATTGTTTAAAAAAGTTCCTTAGAAACTGTATCTCATGACTTTGTTTATTGCTTGATTCCTTGGAGACTGTAATCTTTGTCCTAGTTGTCTATAAAATCAAGTTATTAATAAATTAATAAATTAATAAAGCATGGCATGCAGTTGCACAGACTCTTGCCTATTCTGCTCTGCATCCCCTGTGCCCTGGTTATTTCATGACCATTGCCCAGGGACCCTGATGCACTAGATATGGACAATATGTAATAAGAAACTTCCCAACTAAAAAATTCCCAGGCCCAGATGGTTTGACAGCAGAGTTCCATAAAACATTTCAAAAAGACCTACAACCATTATTACTGAAATTGTTTAGAAGGATACAAACAGAGGGAATTCTCTCAAATTCCTTCTATGAAGCCAGCATCACTCTATTACCAATATCAGGAAAAGACACAACTAAAAAGGAGAACTATAGATCCACCTCCCTAATGAACACAGATGCCAAAATTCTAAAGAGGATACTGGCAAATCGCATACAGATTCACATCAATATCATCCATCATGACCAAGTAGGATTCATACCAGAGATGCAGGGATGGTTCAACATACAAAAATCAATAAACATCATCAAACACATAAATGGAATGAAAGACAAAAACCACACTATAATCTCAATTGATGCAGGAAAAGCCTTTGACAAAATCGAGCATTCCTTGATGCTTAAAGTCCTAGAGGAAATTGGATTGGAGGGATCATTCTTCAATGTAATCAAAGCCATATACAGGAAACCCACAGCCAATATCATCCTAAATGGGGAAATGACAGAAACATTCCCTTTAAAGGTAGGAACTCTGCAAGGCTGCCCCCTGTCACCACTGCTCTTCAATACAGTGCTTGAAACACTTGCTAGAGCAATAAGGCAAGAAAAGGAAATTAAAGGAGCACTAATTGGAAAAGAGGAAGACACACTATCCCTATTTGCTGATGATATGATTGTTTACTTAAGGGATGATAAAAACTCCACCAGAAAACTCCTAGAAATGATTAACAGCTTCAGCAAAGTGCGAGGATACAAAATTAACCTAAAAAAATTAGTGGCCTTTCTTTACACCAACATCAAGCAACTGGAGAAGGAATTAAAGGAGTCCTTCCCACTCACAATAGCCTCAAAAACAATAAAATGCCTAGGAACAAACCTAACAAAAAACACTGAAGATCTCTACAACAAAAACTTTAAAGGCTTTAAGAAAGAAATTGAAGAAGACATCAGAAGAGGGAAAAACCTCCCATACTCACGGATTGGGAAAATTAACATTGTAAAAATGTCCATTCTACCCAAACTCTTGCATAGATTTAACACAATCCCAAACAAAATCCCCAAGAGTTTCTTCACAGGCTTGGGGAAAAAAAAGTCCTTAAATTCATTTGGAAAAAAAAAAGACCCCGAATAGCCAAAATAACCCTGAGTGAAAAGAGCAACACAGGGGAGATCTCTATACCAGACTTCAAACTATACCACAGGCCTATGGTCATAAAAACAGCCTGGTACTGGCACAAAAACAGACCTGTTGACCAATGGAGCAAAACCGAAGATCCAAACCTGAACACATAAAATTTCAGCCATCTCATATTTGACGAGGGAGCCAAGAAAACACAATGGAGAAAAGACAGCATCTTCAGCAAGTGGTGTTGGCAAAACTGGATCACCACTTGTAGAAGAATGAAATTAAACCCCTACTTCTCGCCCTGTACAAAAGTCAATGGATGGATTAAGGACCTCAATGTGAAACCCCAAACTCTGAAGGCAATAGAAGAAAAAGTTGGCAGCAGACTACAAGACATAGGCTTAGGAAAAGACTTCCTAAATCAGACAGCAGCTGCTCAAGAATTAAGGTCCACAATTGACAAATGGGATCTCATTAAACTCAAAAGCTTGTGTACATCAAAAGAAACAATCAAGGAAGTGAAGAGAAATCCCACAGAGTGGGAGGAAACCTTCACCACAGAAACATCTGACAAAGCATTGGTTTCCAGAACATATAAACTACTCAAAAACACAAAGAATAAAGGAAACAAATGACCCACGCAGTAGATGGAGAAAAGAGCTGAACAGAGACTTCACAAGTGAGGAAGTAGAGATGGCTGAGAAACACCTTAAGAAGTGTTCAACATCACTAATCATTAAAGATGCAAATCAAAACCACTTTAAGATATCATCTTAGTCCAATAAGACTGGCTAGGATCAAGAAAACAAATAATATCAAGTGTTAGAGAGGTTGTGGGGAAAGGGGAACATTCATCCTCTGCTGGTGGGAACGTAAACTCATACAGCCACTATGGAAACAGTGTGGAGAACCCTTGGAAGACTTGGAATGAACTTGCTACCCGACCCAGCCATACCACTTCTAAGGCATGTACCCCCAAGACTCACCCCACCGCAGAGATACATGCATGGCCATGTTTATTTCAGCTCTCTTCACAGTAGCAAGGAGCTAGAACCAACCTAAACTCCCCTCAACAGACGAATGGATGACAAAATTGTGGTACCACTACACAATGGAGTACTATTCAGTGGTAAGGAAAGATGGCATTATGAACTTAGCCATTATGGCAAGTGAAGTAACACAGTCCCAGAAAAACAAACGGTGAAGGGTTTCCCTCATTTGTGGATGCGAACACCAAATCCCCCCAGATGAAAGGCAAACTGAACAACATTATTGTTATATTTCTGTTTACCTGAAAGCAACTATGTTGTTATAATGTAAATGTCTCAAAGTGCTCTAAAATCCACCCACCACTTACTTTCAGACTCTGTAATTACTGTATATGGGTGAAGAGTATGCATGTTTTAGAGTAATATAAAATTAATGGAGGAAAATGAATTCCTAAGCATAAAAAAACGACTGAGAGAAAGATGCAGGGCAGTTATGGCAGAATGCATGATCTGGGGTGGGGTGGGGAGAAGGGAAAAGGGAATATGCCTAAACTGAATTGAAAAATGTTGTCTGTAATACACAAAACATCAATAAAATCACAAAAAATTAAAAAGCCTGCTAGTAAGCTTATTCATAATACTGACTTAAGGTAGTTGTGTTTTTCAGTAGCATTCAGAACAGTCTAGCATTTGGTAAAAATATGCATATTGACACACAGTACAATACAATTGTGAAACATTTTGTAAACTAGCTGCAATTTTCAGTAGCTGATTTCACCAACTCTGTAACAGAATTATAATGTTCTCCTAAGCCATATTCATGTCTCATGTACACAAGTACTAATGAATTTTTTGAATACTGTTCAACTATATATAACAGGGGGAGAATCTGCTTGTATCTCTCTTGGTGTTTTTAAAATGTGAGAAAGAGCTCTTAGCTCAGGCTGACCTCTCCATGCAGCTGTGTTTACAATATCCTCACAGTGTGTTCCAAACTCTTCCTGAGTATACCTATCTCTCCTGTACTGGGGTTTGTTAAAAAGGGCAGGAAGTTTTCTGCTTAAAAGTAAGCTTCAACTGCTTCAGCTTTTCTCTTTTTCCACCTTAGCAACATCTTCAGTGAGTTGCTTCCTCCTCTTTTTGTCATTCTTGGGAACAGCATTCTTCGTTCCCTGAATTTTAGCTTGCAGCTCCTTCTTTCCATGCCTTCTCACCAGCTGCTCCTATGGGAGACACCTCTTCCATGACGACCACGTTTACTCTTGTTACTCTTTTGTATGTAAAACTTAACCGTGCATGGGAGAATGTAAGGGCTGCGATTGGGGTGAACTATGAAACTACAGAAACATAGACTGGACTCTTATTTGATCAACACGATAGTACATATAAGCTCTCCCAGCTGGACAATGGGGGCCTCGGGCTGTATAAGTTTGGGCATAGCTACTTGCAAATTGGTTTTACATGAAGGATGCCTGTATTCATTACTTATGACCTATTATTAAAAAATTAAAAAATTATCTGAAAAAACTTCAATTTAACTTGTATATTAATGAATGCAATATGATGTTACAAAAATTAATTTTTGAGAAATATGGCTGTATTCAGAAGTGATAAAGTTATAATGACTGTCCTCTACTTGTTGAGATTGTAAATAATTTTAAGAGATCGTATTCTTTCTCTACCTTAGTGCCTTATGAGGTCACACCATCCATCCTCTCTGCCCCTTCACCTTTTTGCCATGTGGGTGCACAGGAAAAGTATCTTTCAGATTATATTAAAATAAGATTCCATCTTGGAAACAAAGATCAGGCTCTTACCATACATCTAATTAAGCATCACCTCAATGTTGGACTTCCATCTTGTCACATGTTCTCACCACACTGAAAGACATCTAACAGAAGTACTTAAGTTTAAATGATTTATATTTGACTGACATTTCCTGATGTTTAAAACCATAATTGGTTTGTACATTGCCAAATGAATATACTGAAGCAAAACACTAAGGTGGCAAAAGCATGGTGGGGCAAGGTTGAGCACCTGTGTGTGATATGTCAGGAAGCACAAAGAAGTAACTCAAGGGTTCCAGATGCCCTCTTCTTAATGTGTCCACTATGACCTAGCAGCCTTCTCAAAGTGTGAGTCTCTCCATGAGATAAAGCCTGTAGTAGAGCTCAGCATTGAGGATTGGATCCATCCTGGAAGCCTCCTCACAAACACATGCATTACCGAGATTTGCACTTTACTCATCCTCTCAATACAGTGAAAGTGTTGAGCAAGATCAGTCATCGCACCTCTGTTGTATGTTTTTATATAAGCTTAGACTGAGACTTTACTCTTGTTTCCTTGACCTCTCTATAAAACCTAGTCTTTGTTGAACTCACATTTCCTGTGTAGCATACACCTTATACACAAAGTAGCAGAGTAGCATCTCTTCTTTCCCAAAGTTTGTATGTTTTTAATGCTTCTTTGCTTAGCTACACTGTCTAGTACAATGTTAAAAACAAAGGGAGTAAAAATATCCTTGTCATACCACTGTATGATCGGTAAACTAAGTCCAACTTTGGCTATAAGAGGATTTATTTTTTTGTAGATATGTTTCCTCCCAAATGAGGAAGTTACCCTGTATTTTGCGAGAGCTGTAAAGCTGACATTTTTGGTTTCATAAAATCATTTCTCTGCATGTTTTGGGATGATATGACTTTTAAAAAATAAAGTGATGAACTGAATTAATTGATTTTCACATACTGAGCTACTCAAATGTTGAGTAAATTAATGGTGAATAAACTTTGTAATATTTGATGGTGGATCATTTTGTGTCTATATAGTTTTGAGATATAAATCTATAATTTAGTTCCTATTTTAAGCATATTTGGACTGTTCTCCACCATGGCTGTACAAATTTATTATTCACAATTTTATGTCTTTTCAGTTATATTTGTTTACCTTTTCATTAAATTACTTATTGGTTTATGTTATATAAAATGTGCACCACTCTGCAATATTTTTTAATATTTCAAGATAATATATATGCTATAAAAATGTTAAGCTTATTTATGGAGTAGGGGATGTCTCAGTGGATAAAGTGCTTGCCATGAAAGCATCTGAGTTGGATCACTAGCATCCATGTAAAAATCAGGACATGGTTATATGCACCTGTAATCCCACCACTGAGAAGGTGGAAGAGGATGTTTTGCTAACTAGGGTAGTCCAATCTATGAATTCTAAGTTCAACAAGAGACTCTTTCTCAAAAAAATGGGATATAAATGTGATTGAGGCAGACATTCGTCAAAATCTGCCCTCCACATACAAGTGCCTTACTCATGCACACACAGACACACATGCACACAACATATATATGCAAAAAAGATTAAATTTAGTTTTATGTTTTATTTATTATTTATTTTGGTTTTATGTGTATGAGTGTTATGAGTGTTATGTCTACATCTATGTAAGAGCACCCAGAAATTGTAGTACCCACAGAGGAAAGAAATGAGTGTTGGATCCCCTGGAACTGTAGATATGGACAGTTGTTAGCCACCATGTTATTTCTGGGAATCAAACCCAGGTCCTCTGTAAGAATAGACAGTGCTTTTAACTACCAAACCATCTCTCCAGACCAATTACATTTATTTTTTTAAGAGCTATGAACAATGAAGGAAAGAGAATGTGGAGACAAGAAATTCAGCTGTAGTTATAAAACTGTAATTGTTTACTTACAAATTTAATAAAATGTTAACACCTCAGTGAGTATATTTTAATTAACAATGGTGTCACTAATAAATCCACAAAACAAATTGACACTATTGTCATCCTTATGAATATATTCTTTTAAGTAACTTAAATGTTCTCCTGCGATTATTTTCACCTTTTTTTTCAGCATCAAAGAAATGAACTCAGAACTTTCTATATTTTAGGCGAGCATTTCCACACAGGTGCAACATTGCCCTATTTATTTTTTTATAATGCACTCGGTTTTCTTAATCTTCATGTAATTGAACATTTCTATGAATCCATTTTTCTCTTTTCAAAGCATATGTCGTACTATGTCTTCACTTAAAATTGTCGTAGAAGTTTCAACACACACTTAAAACAAATAAAAATCCACACTGGAATAACAGTATACCAAACGGTAGACAGTGGGGAAACTTTTCAACAGCAAAACTCTTCAAATTCAAGTCTCCTAAGCATTCTATCATTGGTTTCATATATTTAATTCATTTGACATGGATATAAAGATACATATGCAATATGTATATGTATGCAAATATATACATATTGAATTAAATACATTGCTAGTATTATTTCTTTGAAGACACCCTTATTTTCTAGATCGACTTGGGGAATAGTAAATGTCCATTTCATTTTCATTTTTTCCCTCTTTTAATTTTCTTTTTTCTTTTTTTTACCATGTGTTGTGATTTATTGCTATTTTTGTTTACATAAACACTTGTTGTTTGTTTGTTTTGTTTGGCAGACGGGATATGCTATATTGCTCAGGCTGGCCTTGAACTTGCTATGTAGTCCAGGCTAGGTAGTCAAACTTTTTTTTCTATTACTTCTCTTTTTCTTCATTTTTTAACAATAAGTAATAATTTATGAGTAAAAGCACCCTTCATGTAAAACCAATTTGCAAGCAGTTGTGCCCGAACCTACACAGCCCAAGGGTCCCACCATCCAGCTGGGGGGGCTTGTATGTTCAATCAACTTGATCAAATAAGGGTCCACACTATATTGGTGTAGTTTCACCATTCGCCCCAGTCGAAGACCTTACATTATACCATGCCCCCTCTTCTGCATATTGTTTCCTAAGCTTAGAAAAAGGGCACAGGTAGATGAGAAGCAAAACATTCTACTTTCTCTGGAGCTGTCGTTTTGGACTCTGGTCAGTTCTGTCTGTTTCCTTTCATGGGCTGACAGTTTGTGCAGGAATAACCTTTCAATCCTACTAATGAAGCACAAGCAATTAGATATATAGGTATTTAAACAGTACTAATTGTTAGGGTAGGTTACTTTGGTATAGACACAGATGTTTGGGGTATGTTAATCCATGAATTACGTTTTTTTCTGTAAAATATGACAGGGTCTTACTGTGGCTTATAACATCTCCTAACCACTAGAGGATGTAAGCTTGTAGCATCAGCTGTGGGTTATTCCTCCAAGGAGAGAGCTAATAGCCAATTAGATTTGAGATATACAGGTATATGGTTGCCACTGCTGCACAGTATTTCCAGGCAGATGAGGTGCAGCTGGTGTTAATGGAGGAGTCTTGCTTGATTCAAGGAGACCTATATTTGCTTTATTGGTTTAGTGGCCTTCAGTAACACTCTCTTGTATTCCAATTTCCATATTGAGACCAACTATACACTTGCAAGTGTGGTCTCAATACATCTTTCCCATGCTTACATCAGGTCTTCAACAGCAGGGCCTCATCACCTCTCTTCTTGCAGGTATCCCAGTTTACAGGCAAGAAGTCTTTACCTTTTGGGGGGGGGGGGCTTGGATCCCCTGGCCAACCTCTCCTTGGCAGAATAATCCATTGCTGATATCAGAGTTCTCCTGTATTAATATATTTTGATTAAGTGCACAGCTTAAGGAGACTTTAGTATTATATTTGGTCCTGAATAGAGAATAATCCTTTTCACAGTTCCTATGTCTATTAGTCAATAAAAGAAGGGGGTTTTTCTAAGAGATTACCTCTATAACAGTTGGTTCCAATTTACAGTTAGAGAACGACCTCATCATCATCATATTCCTCCTTGTTCTATGAAGGAGAGGTAAGAAAATCTCTCATATTAAAACTTGTGGCACCTAGAAGATAAGTTTCATTAGGACTCATTATAAATAGTTGTTACAAGTGGGATCCACAGAGGGGTTTGATGCCTGTAGCAGTCTGAAGGTTTTCTTCCTTTCAATGTTCAGATGGGCCAACCTTTTGGCTGGCACTTCCTGGTATATCCTACACAATGCAAAGCTGTGTCTTTTATTTCTCAGCCATTAAGTTGGTGATGTTTTGACCTGTGGGAACATACAAATCTTTTCCCATAGTTAGTTTTAATATTTTAATTGCAAATTTATTGACAAAAATGTTTCATATATATATATGTATCCCCCCTTTTTATTTTAGGTTTTTGTTTTTTGACCCATGCGTCTCAAAAAGGCAGTTGTAGTACACGTACCTATAGGTAGGAATCAAGGCGCAGGTCTCATCAAATTCACCCAAGCTGTTTTGGGTGACTGTATGTTGTTAACTTGGAAAGCAAACTTAATTTCTTAAGTTAAATCATCCTACAGGTAAAAGAGAATGCTACAAGATGATACTGTACAACAGAAAAATTATAGAGAACATTTGTATGTGCCAATCCAAAAGTTATTGTTATACAGATTTTAAGTAAAACAAATGTGGAGGACAATAATTTATGTTTCCAATTAACTAAGGTGCAATACCGTTTTTATCAAAACCTTTAAACCAATGTTGTTTACACATATTTACTTTTACTAAGTCCTAAAACACCATGTAACCTGTAGACAGAGTCTGGGCAAAATTGGATACTTGTTGAACTCATGTCAATTAAATATACATTAATTGAATATAGACCTGTGTCCCTCTCCCGCCCCTCCCACCCCTCCAGATTCACCATTTCAGTCAGTTCTCTGATGCAGTCTTTCTGTTGTTGTTCTTTTAATATGCATCCCTCTCCACAAGAAATATTTACAACTGGGTTATTGGCGCTAGCATCCACAGATGAGGAATACCATTCATCATTTCTTTTTCTGGGACTGTGTTACTTCACTTAATATAATATCTTCTAGCTCCATCCATTTAGCTGCAAAGTTCATGATGTTGTCTTTCTTTACCACTGCATAGAATGCCATTGTGTACATGTACCACATTTTCTCTATCCACTTGTCAGTTGAGGGGCATTTGGGTTGGTTCCAGTTTTTGCTATTGTGAACAAAGCTGCAATAAATATAGTTGTGCATGTATTTCTGCAGTAAGAAAAGTCTTGTGGGTATATACCCAGGAGTGGTATGACTGGGTCAAATGGCAAGCTCATTTTGTGTCTTTCAAGGGTTCTGCACACTGCTTTCCATAGTGGCTGTACAAGTTTACATTCCCACCAGCAATGGATGAATGTTCCCTTTTCCCCACAACCTCTCAAGCACTTGGTATCATTCGTGTTCCTGATCCTAGCCAGTCTTATTGGAGTAAGGTGATATCTCAAAGTGGTTTTAATTTGCATTTCCTTAATTATCAGAGATGTTGAACACTTCTTAAGATGTTTCTCGGCCATCTCTAACTCCTCCTCTGTGAAGTCTCTATTCAGATCTTTGCTCCATCTTTTGAATGATTCATTTGTTTTCTTTCTTCTTTGTTTTTTGAGTAGCTTGTATACTCTGGAAATTAATGCTTTGTCAGATGTATCTGCTGTGAAGGTTTCCTCCCACTCTGTGGGTTTCTCTTCACTTTCCTTCATTGTTTTCTTTTGATGTAACAGACAGCTTTGAGTTTAATGATCCATTTGTCAATTGTTATCTTATTTCTTGTGCAGCTGCTGTCTGATTTAGGAATTCTTTTACCTACCCCTATGCCTTGCAGTCTGTGCCAGTTTTTCTTCTATCACCTCCAGAGTTTTGGGATTCACGTCGAGGCTTTGATCCATATGGGAATGACTTTTGTACAGGAGAGAGGTAGGGGTTTAATAATTCCATTCTTCAAGTGTGATCCAGTGTTGCCAAACACCATTTGAAGGAACTGTTCTTCTTCCATTGTGCTTTTTGGCCCCCTGTCAAAATATGAGGTGGCTGAAATTGTATGTGCTCAGGTTTGGATCTTCGTTTTATTCACATTGGTCAACAGGTCTGTTTTTTGTGCCAGTATCAAGCTGTTTTTTTTGTTTGTTTGTTTGTTTGTTGTTTTTTTTTTTTTTGTCTTTTTGAGACAGGGTCTCCCTGTAGTCCCAGCTGTCCTGGAACTCACTCTGTAGACCAGGCTGGCCTTGAACTCACAAAGATCCGCCTGCCTCTGCCTCCTAAGTGCTAGGATTAAAGGCGTGTGCCACCACGCCCGGCACCAAGCTGTTTTTATGACTATAGCCCTGTAGTATAGTTTGATGTCTGGTATAGCAATCCCCCGTGTATTGCTCTTTTCTATCAGGGTTGCTTTGGTTATTTGGGGTCTTTTGTTTTTCCAAATGAAACTGAGGATTTTTTTCCAAAGAACAAATCTTTTTATAAGTACAATAAAATCTATATCAACTATCTAATTTAGGAATATATATACTTTTTTTTACCTGTATACAAGCTTATATACAAGTAAATGCAAACTGTAAATCCCTAACTATGTTTTGCAATTAGCCTATAGTTTGATTTCAGACTTTGTAAATTTGCTATGTGTAAGAATTATAAAAAATAATGAAAAATTTTCTGAGATTAAAATCATAAAATAAAAAATATTTTATTTATTTTTTTATTTTATGAGTATAAGTGTATTGCCTGTGGAAGTCGGAAGCAGGTGTCAGATCCCAGAAACTGGAGTTACAGGCAGTTGTTAGCTGCTCTGTGGGTGTTGGAAATGGAAACCTGGTCCCCTGCAAGTTTCACTTGTGCTCTTAATCATTGAACTATTTCTTCAGCCCCCTGTTTCCTATTTTTTCATCTTTCTTTCTTGGTTTAGATTTATTTCCTTTATGAATTTTATTATTTCCCTTCTTCCTAAATTACATTAATATATGTAAACAATAAATAAGACCTAAATTAAACCTGACTTTCATTTTCTGCTTTAACTTACAAAGGGCTAGGAAGTTTTCAACTCTATCTCCATCTAAACAAACTTAAAATCAGTAACTTCTTAGATCCATCAGAAACTTGATGTTACTGGAAAAAGTTCCCAGAGTGAAATATTCTAATTAATGGTAGCTTTGCCTCAAGGGAAACTCTTTCACCAGAGGCTAGCCAAGTCATGATTTGTCAGGAAGTAAGGGGCACTGGGGAAATAAAATAGAACATTTCAGCCCCCTCTAGGCTCCTCTGCTGTCTATGTAATGGACAGCAAGCTTCTGTGAAGATCCTAGCTCAGTGACACAGTCCCACTAAAACATGACCAAATTATAGTTCTAAAGAAACATATATTCTTAAGTTTAAAATAAACACCCTGAAAATTCTATAATGAAAAAAAGTAAAAATATGAGCCAAAGACTTTCATAGAAGCCTCAGCCATATATATTGACACACACCTATAATCTCCAAACATAAGAGGCTGAGTGAAAAGGATTAGGAGTTCAAGAGTATCTTGGTTGGTGTAATGAGATTTAGGCCAGCCTGGGCTAAAGGAGACCTTGTTTAAAAAAAAAAAAAAAAAAAAAAAAAAACACTGGCTAGATGATTCAGCAGGAAATGGTGCCTGCCACCAAGTCTGGGGATATGTGTTAAGTCCCTAGGACACACATGGTAGAAGGAGAGAACTGTCTCTCATAGGTATTTTCTGATTTCCACATGCACACTATGGTTAACACACACACACACATACACACACACACACACACATATAAGCACAAAATACACTAAATGCAGTTAAAATAAAAAAAGAAACCACAGCAAACAAGCTATACTTAAGTAAATGAAAATATACTTCATATAACATATAATCAGATAAATATTAATAAAGAGTGTGGGCACCAATGAACACAAGTAAACAAACCCCACCAAATGGACTCATGCATTTTCTCTCATCTATTTATCTATCTATCTATCTATCTATCTATCTATCTATCTATCTATCTATCATCTATCTATCATCTGTCATCTATCATCTATCTATCATCTATCATCTATCTATCATCCATCTATCTATCATCTATAAGTGTATATGCATATAATGTCTGCATGTATATGTGAAATAATAAGGAAAGAAGAGTACAAGAAATTGAGAGCAAGCAAGAGTTCATGAGAGGAGTTGGAGGGGGAGTAAAAGTATAGAAAAATACAAATACGAAACTCATGTATGAAATTCTTAAAACTAAAATAAAATTTGAAAAAAATAAGAAAAAAGTTATAATAGCACTCTACATCTATTACAATGGCCAAAATATAGAATATTTACAGCAGTAAATCCTGGAAATTAAATGAACTATCTAAAATCCTAATTGTTATTCATGGGAAGGCAGGATGGCACAGGAACGTTAAAAATATTTAGGTTAGGCGGGGCATTTGTTTGTGTGTTTATTTATTTGTTTGTTTGTTGCAAATGCCAGTCTCCACTGTCTAGTCAAACAGTATTATTAATCTTTTGTATTTTTGCCCATCAGTTAGGTAAATAATGGCATATTAGTGTTGTTTTAATTTTGATCACTCTTTTTCTCTTCCTCATGTGTTTAAGAATTATTTGTGTTTTATTTTCCACCAACTGTCTGTACACATTTTTTGCCTATTTTTCTGTTGGGTCATTTATTATCATATAATAAAGTCTTTTCTATTTAAAAAAAAAACAAAAACAAAGTGTAATCTTACCATATGATTTATCAGTTTTTCTCCTGGGCAGTTTTGCTTCCAAAAGAATTTTAAAACACATTAAAAGCCTGCATGTGAAGGAGTACTTGTTGTTAAAGGAAGTAACCAAGATATGCTTGAGTTAACAAATAAGAAAGTGAAGTGTGATATGCCAGAGTGTGGGTTAATGTTTAGTATTGCAAACAAATGAGCTTTATCAAGCTATAGAAAGATATGGAAAATCCTGAATATATATTATTAGATAAAAGAAAAGAATAATATTAGGTGGTATTTTGATATGTTCCTCTTAGCTTTCATTTGAATCTAAAATATCCGTGGGCTGGAGAGATGGCCTAGCGGTTAAGAGCGCCGACCGCTCTTGCAGAGGACCCGGGTTCGATCCCCAGCACCCACATGGCGGCTGAGAACCATCTGAAACTCCAACTCCAGGAGAACTCCAGCTCCAGGGGAATCCGAAGCCCACTTCTGACCTCCGCGGCATTGCACGACACGGGTGCACAGACTTGCATGCAGACAATACATTCGTACACATACAGAAATAAATAAAATTAATTAAAAAAAAAATTTAAAATATCCATATGAATATGAAACTTTAAAAATATCTACCAGCACGTATGATGCAGTTGTGAGTAAGCTATCTTGCTAAAGGACCAGATAGTAACTGTTGCAGATTTCGTGAGCCAATCTTTCATACCTATGCAGTTTGTGAAGTCCTCAGTTCCACACCAACGTATAACCACATGTTTTCACCTAACAACAACCCCGTAGAAATGCATGGTGTTAAAAATAGTGGCGGGCTGGAGGGATGGCCTAGCGGTTAAGAGCGCCGACCGCTCTTGCAGAGGACCCGGGTTCGATCCCCAGCACCCACATGGCGGCTGAGAACCATCTGCGACTCCAGTTCCAGGAGAACTCCAGTTCCAGGGGAATCCGAGACCCTCTTCTGACCTCCGCGGCATCGCACGACACGGGTGCGCAGACCTGCATGCAGACAATACATTCATTACCTCTAAAAATAAAAAAAAATAAATAAATAAAAAAAAAAAAATAGCTGGCACTTGTGGGCTGGCGATATGCGCCCCGCCTAGCGGTTTAAGAGCGCCGACCGCTCTTACAGAGGAACCGGGTCCTCGACCCAGCCCACCAACATGGCGTCCGAAGAACCGTCTGAACTCAATTCAGGAGAACTCATTTCCAGGTATCTGACGACCTCTTCTGACCTCCGCGGCATTGCACGACACTGGTGCCACAAACTTGCATGCAGACAGTACATTCCTACCATAAAGAAATAAATAAAATTAATAAAAAAAAAATCAAGGGTGGATTGCAGAAAAATAGACAAATCTACTATTTGTGACTTCGATAATTCTCATTAATCTGACAGGCCAAGGACGAAAATAAGATAAAGTTAATTTAATAGCATAATCAATCTCAATCAATTAAGGGTAGTAGCTATTTTCCCAAAACACTACTATAATATCTAGTATATTAGTGGTGCTTAAACTGAATAGAAACAACGATTTGACCCAACAACACTCTATATATATCATTATATATATTAATTATATATTAATATATGGTGCTTATAACAACTGAAATAGACACATCAATTAATCATGCGGCCAAACGTTGCGTTATAACACATTGAAATAATAGACATCATAAGCATGCTTTCAAACAGTTGTCAAGTTACATCAGTAGCAAACTATATGTATATTATATTACATACTTCTAAATAATATGTATTTTATAAATGTCACGAAGAATTTCAAATTAATTGGAAATATAGTTTTTAAAATTTTAAAAATATTTAAGTGTATGAGCGTTGCTGTCTACACTTATTTACCACATGCGTGCAATACCAACAAAAGTGGGCATCAGATCCCCTGAAACTGCAGTTACAGACGTTCATTAGCCAGAATCTGGATGGTGAAAAGTGAACCCGGGTCCTCTGAAAGACCGCTCCAGTGGCCTTAATCAGAGAGCTCTCCCTTTAATCCCAGGAAATAAAAAAGAAGCAAGAATGTAGCACATCCAGTTAGTGAGATTAGTGAAGTCACCGCTTAGCAAATTTAGGACATTTACATTCTATATTAGAAAGAAGACTCTATATCAGTATATCAGTCAGTCTTCAATATATTAATTTTAGGAAATGAGAAAAATATAAGTGCAAATTATATACGAATTAATTGAATGGAAAACTTCAAATTTAGAACAGAAATCAATGAAGTTAAAATAAAGAATTGTCGGGCATGGTGGCACATGCCTTTAATCCTAGCACTTGGGAGGCAGAGGCAGGTGGATCTTTGTGAGTTCAAGGCCAGCCTGGTCTACAGAGTGAGTTCCAGGACAGCTGGGGCTACAGGGAGACCCTGTCTCAAAAAGACAAAAAATAAAATAAAATAGAATAAAATAAAATAAAATAAAATAAAGAATCAATAATGAAAAATCTATGAAAATAAAAACTGGTTTTCCTAAAAGATAAACATCAATCAAGAAAATGAACAAAAATAAAAGAACGTAAAAAATATTATTGTCAGAAAAAAAACACAAAACAAACCAAGAATCAGCAACACTGATTCCAGGAACATTACTCAAGGAAGAAGAGAGTGTAACAATTCCATGCCCATGAATTGAGAAGTTCAAATGAAATAAAATAAGCTTTGCCAGAGATGGA
Source organism: Rhizomys pruinosus (assembly GCA_009823505.1). NCBI lineage: Eukaryota > Metazoa > Chordata > Mammalia > Rodentia > Spalacidae > Rhizomys > Rhizomys pruinosus. Next base: position 1,799,034 of record VZQC01001350.1, read on the forward strand.
CTACTGAATTCGCATAAGGAGAAATAGCTAAATCAAATATTTATATGCTTATTTAAAAAGTAAAGTCAATAATTAACAATTTCCCAAAATTTAAAACAATAATCCAATAAATATTTGTAGTTAAATTGTACACAACAGTAAGAAAGAATCACATTGTTTCTCTTAATTCTCTTCTAAAAAATATATTTAAAAAGGAGAGCCTAGCCTGTCATGTTCACACACGTGTTTACTCCCAGTACAAGGGAGGCAGGCAGACAAGCAGATCTCTGTGACATTCAGTCCAGCTGGTGTACCTAGAAAGTTCCATACCAGCTGGATCTACAAAGAGACCCTGTCACAAACAAACAAACAAACAAACAAATAATAGCAATAAAAAATAGGAGAGAATGCTATTAAGAATGTTATGAATCTCCACTTAGCTTACAAATGGCATCACCAAAAACAGTAAATCAACGAGATTACAAGAAATAAAAAGTGCTAAAATCGTTTAGTATATATAAAGAATAAATGAAAATTAAAAATGGCAATATATATTTTGGAAAGATTTATATCTTACAACAAAATGTATTATACTCAAGTTTGCATGATATTTGAATATCAACTGATGTTATTACTAAGGTAAAGGAGGAAAATATTTGATTATTTCAATAATTGAAGAAAATTATTTTGAAAAATCCAATATCGGGCTGGAGAGATGGCCTAGCGGTTAAGAGCGCCGACCGCTCTTGCAGAGGACCCGAGTTCGATCCCCAGCACCCACATGGCGGCTGAGAACCGTCTGAAGCTCCAATTCCAGGAGAACTCCAGTTCCAGGGGAATCCGAGACCCTCTTCTGAACTCCGCGGCGTTGCACGACATGGGTGCACAGACTTGCATGCAGACAGTACATTCATACACATACAGAAATAAATAAAATTAATAAAAAAAAAGAAAAATCCAATATCATTCTCTATAGAAATGTTCAGAAAAGTAGGAATAGATGAATAAGAAAAATATATTAATGAAGAAGATTATAAAAATAAAACTTACAATTAATGATATATTATGCAGTGAGATTAGAACATAGGCTGGAGATTTGAACATGGAGGTTTTTTAATTTATTTTTATTATATTTTAAGGGATTCACAATATAAGAGCACAGTTATTTTCAGATCACATTGACGTTGTTCAGTTTGCCATACAATTAGGTAATTGGTGCTAGCATCCACAGATGAGGGATACTATTCCTCCTGTTTTTCTGGGACTGTTACTTCACTCAGCATGATATCTTCTAGCTCCAGCCATTTGCCTGCAAAGCTCATGATGTCATCATTCTTTGCCGCTGCATAGAACTCCATTGTGTAGATATACCACATTTTCTCTATCCACTCATCAGTTGAGGGGCATTTGGGTTGGTTCCAGCTCCTTGATATTGTGAAGAGAGCTGAAATAAACATGGCTGTGCATGTATCTCTACGGTAAGATTAGTCTTGTGGGTACATGTCCAGGAGTGGTATTCCTGGGTCAGGTGGCAAGTTCATTCCAAGTCTTCCAAGAGTTCTTCACATTGCTTTCCATAGTGGCTTTATGAGTTTACATTCCCACCAGCAGTAGATGAGTGTTCCTCTTTCCCCAGAACCTCTCCAGCACTTGGAATCATTTGTTTTCTTGATCCTAGTCAATCTTATTGGAGTAAGATGATATCTTAAAGTGGTTTTGATTTGAATTTCCTTAATGATTAATGATGTTGAATACTTCTTAAGATGTTTCTCAGCCATCTCTAATTCCTCACTTGTGAAGTCTCTTCAGCTCATTGCTCCATCTATTGAGTGGGTCAGTTATTTTCTTTCTTCTTTATTTTTTGAGTAGTTTATATATTCTTGAAATCAATGGTTTGTCAGATGTATCTGCGGTGAAGGTTTCCTCCCACTCTTTGGGATTTCTCTTCACTTCCTTGATTGTGTCTTTTGATGTATAGAAGCTTTTGTGTTTAATGAGGTCCCATTTGTCAATTGCTGACCTTAATTCTTGCGCAGTTGCTGTCCGATTTAGGAAGACTTTTCATACACCTATGTCTTGTAGTTTGCTGCCAACTTTTTCTTCTATCACCTTCAGAGTTTGGGGTTTCACATTGAGGTCTTTGATCGATCTGGAGTTGACTTTTGTACAGGGCGAGAGGTAGGGGTTTGATTTCATTCTTCTACAAGTAGTAATCCAGTTTTGCCATCACCACTTGTAGAAGATTCTGTGTTTCCTCCATTGTGTCTTCTTGGCCCCCTTGTCAAATATGAGGTGGCTGAAATTGTATGTACTCACGTTTGGATCTTCAGTTTTGTTCCATTGGTCAACAGGTCTGTTTTTGTGCCATTACCAAGCTGTTTTTATGACTATAGCCCTGTACTATAGTTTGAAGTCTACTATGCTATAAAATTTTTTTTTGGCTGATGATATGATTGTCTACTTAAGGGATGCTAAAAACTCCACCAGAAAACTCTTAGAAATGATTAAAGTGGCAGGTTAATCTAGACAATTCAGTAGCCTTTCTTTACAGCAACAACAAGCAACTGAAGAAGAAATTCAAGGAGAATTTCCCACTCACAATAGCCTTAAAAACAATAAAATATCTAGGAACAAACCTAACCAAAGACACCAAAGATCTCTACAACAAAAATTTTAAACCCTGGAAGAAGGAAATTGAAGAAGATATCAGAAGATGGAAAAACCTCCCATGCTCATGGATTAGGAAAATTAACATTGTAAAAATGTCCATTCTACCCAAACTCTTGTATAAACTCAATGCCATCCCAATTAAAATCCCCAAGAGTTTCCTTATTTCATTTGGAAAAACAAAAGACCCCGAATAGCCAAAACAACTCTTAGTGAAAAGATCAATATGGAGGGGAGGGGGGAGCAGCCTTGCAGAGTTCCTACCTTTAAAGGGAATGCTTCTGTCATTTCCCCATTTAAGATGATATTGACTGTGGGTTTCCTGTATATGGCTTTAATTACATTGGGGAATGATCCCTCCAATCCAATTCCCTCTAGGTCTTTAAGCATGAAGGGATTCTGGATTTTGTCAAAGGCTTTTTCTGCTTCAATTGAGATGATGGTGTGGTTTTGTCTTTCAATCCAGTTATATGCTTGATGGATTTATTGATTGTTGTATGTTGAACCATCCCTGCTTCTCTGGTATGAATTCATGTTGTTGCCTCTCAAGTGCTTTTAGCTGCAGTGTTAGATCATTCACTTGTGTTTTTCTAATGTAGGCACCCAGGGCTATAAACTTACCTCTTAGTACTACTTTTAAAGCATCCAATACATCCTCTACAGGTTGGGAGTTGTTATAAGCCACAGTAAGACCCTGTCATATTTAACAGGGGAGAAAATTGTAATTCATGGATTAACATATCCAAACATGTGTCTATGCTAAAGTAACCTACCATAACTATTAGTGCTGCTTAAATACCTATATATCTAATTGCTTGTTCTTCATTAGTAGGATCGCAAGGTTATTCCTGGAAAAACTGTCAGCCCATGAAAGGAAACAGCCAGAATTGACCAGAGTCCAAGTCAACAGCTCCAGAGAGAGTGGACTGTTTTACCTCTCATCCACCTGTGCCCCTTTTCTAAGCCTAGGGAACAACCTGCGGAAGAGGGGGCGTGGTAGAATGTAAGGGCTGCGATTGGGGTGAATGGTGAAACTACAGCAATGTAGTCTGGACACTCATTTGATCAACTTGATTGAACAAACAACCTGTCACCCCCCACTGGATGGTGGGGCTGTAGGTGTTTGGGCACAACAGCCTGCAGATAGGTTTTGCATGAAGGATGCTTGTACTCATGGATTATCACTTATAGCTAAAAAATGGCTTAGACAAAGGGGCACAGTGGAGAGGAAGCAAAACAGTCTAATTTCTCTAGAGCTGTTGTCGTGGACTTGGTCAATTCTGGCTGTTTCTCTTTCATGGGCTGACAGTTTGTACCAGGAATAACCTTTTAGATCCTCTTGACTAATGAAGCACACGCAATTAATATAAGGTATTTAAAAACAGGAATAACAGTTTATGGTAGGTTACTTTGGTATAGCATCTAAATTTGCAGTGTAAATGGATGGAGTTAGAAGGGACATAGTTAGTGGAATTAGTAAGTGAAGTAACACGTCCCAGNAAAACAAACGACAAATGGTGTTCTTCTGTCCTTTGAATTGCTTCAAGTATTCTCTGAAGGGGTGGTTTTCTGGACATGTATTATTTCATCTTGTTTATGTCATGGAAGATTTTTCTCTCTCCTTCAACTATAATTGACATTTTTGCTGGGTATAGTAACCTGGGTTGGCATCTATTGTCTTTTAACACTGGGAATGCCTTGCTCCACATTCTTCTTGCTTTCATAGTTTGCACTGAGAATTCAGTTGTAATTCTGATAGGTTTCCCCTTATAGGTCACTTGTTGTTTTTCTCTTGTGGCTTTAAGGATTTTGTCTTTGTTTTGGGTGTCTAGCATTTTAACTATGATATAGCGTGGAGAGTTTCTTTTCTGATCTTGTCTGTTTGGAGTTCTATGTGCTTCTTGTATTCGTATTGGTTGGTCTTTTTTTTTAGTTTGGGGAAATTTTCATCTATTATTCTATTGAAGATCCGATCAATACCATTCTCTTGGGATTCTTCTTCTTCCTCTATTCCTATGATGAGGAGGTTTGATCTTTTCATAGTGTCCCTCAGTTCCTGGTTGTTCCACTTTTGTGTATTTTTAAATTTTTCATAATATTTACTTGAGGTTTTTAGTTGTTCTGTGTTATCTTCCAGATCTGACATTCTTTGTTCTGCTTCCTCCATTCTGCTTCTGAGGCTTTTCCATTCCTTTCCTCTTGATTGGATGAGTATTTGATTTCCTTTTTCATTTCCTCTTCTGATTTCTTTAGTATTTTCACTTCCTTTTGGAGCTTCTCAATCTCTTCCTAAAGGGTAGCTCTTTGCTTTGCTGGTTGGTTTCCTTATCTTTTTCAAAATGGGATCTTTTCAGTGTTTCCACTTCCTTCTGGAGTTTGTCATTCTCTCTCTCTAGGTCCTTCTTGATTTTTTCATTCTCTTTTCTTAATTCTTTGATTTACTCTTTATAATCTTGTACTTCTTTAAGTATGTTCACAATTGTACTTCTAATATCTGTGTCCTGGGTCATCCCCAGGGGGATCCCACTGTAGGAATCTTCCACAGGGTTTATAGAGCTTGGTGTGGAATTATCCTGCACCTTTCCCATGTTGTCTCTTCTTAGTGTCCCTGGCATATGGGTTTCTCTTTGCCTGTGAGTCCAAAATGCCTCTTCACTGTGTTGAAGGCTTGCTTTGCTTGCCTCCTTCAGATGCCTTTGTTGTTTGTTTAATTGATTTGTTTTTCTCCTTTACTCCTTGCTTATGGAGTGTTGACTTCCCTTAGCTTTAGGCTTTCTAATGGAAGTCTAACTTACTCTTCCCTTTCTGTTCTGAAGTTTCTCCAAAGAATCCACTTGGACACTCCTTTGGCAATCCCAGTTGGTGGGGGATTGCGGGGTGTTGCTACCTGTGCTTCAGGTGATCTTGGGAGATCCCCGATCTCAAGACTCACACAAACCCACCTTTTATACCAGCTGGAAGGACAACTCTGCCCCCATAGCCATACAAGCCAATCGGGCCAAAAACAATGAAATCCAATCAATCTGCCTGTCTGAAGTACCTAGCTCCTACCTGTGCTTCAGGTGATCTTGGGAGATCCAAGATCTCTGAACATGGATTTCTTAAAAGAAGAAATAAAAGTGGGTAAGAAACATCTTAAAATCAGTCCAACATCTTTACTACTTAGAGAAATGCAAATTAAATCTACTTTAAGATTTCATCTTATCCTAGTCAGAATGGCTAAAATCAAAACAACTGACAACAAATGCTGGTGAAGCTGTTAGGAAAGAAACCTCGTTCATTGCTGGTGGGACTGAAAAGTGAAAAAAAAAAAAAAAGGAAAAAAAAACAGTATGCAAATATTCCGTTATAAATTTAGTTCTTATCCTCATAAAATATGTTCCCTTTTGCAATAGATGGAGACTATTATAAAGATCCACAGTGGTCAAAACTCATAGACTAAGTAGCCTTGCAATGCCAAGCCCAGATTGATACAACTTTAATGAAATACCTTATTCCTAAAGGTCAGTGAACAACCTGAAAGAGAGGAAGGCAGAAAGATTGTAAGAGCCAAAAGATGAGGACACCTGCTGTTACTGTTTCCTACACATAACGGGGGAGCTGCACCCACAAAATATTAACACACTTGCCTAAACAAAACTTTCATAACAACACCAGTTGACATGTAAACGTGATTAAGAACTCCAGGCATTATCAATGGCTGCTGAAAGAGGGAGAATCCATTTTCTCCAGGGATAAGCCCCCAGAGAGGTTATTTGTTATTTGGATTATCGAATCCCAAGTGGTCAGCTTTAACATGACATGTACATATGAGAACACTAAGTGGACTTAGTAAATTATGTATCTGTTTATATGTAACAATAATAAAGAACAGGTCAGGAAGTTGAAAATACCTGAGGGGACATGGGAAGAGATGGAAGAGTGAGAAAGAGGGATGGAAAATATCTAAATACAGTATAGTAAATATGTATGGAATTTTCTAAATTTGTTGTTTTATATTTTTTTTGTCTTTTTGAGACAGGGTCTTCTTGCAGCCCCAGCTGTCCTAGAACTTTCTCTGTAGACCAGGCTGGCCTTGAACTCACAGAGATCAGCCAGCCTCTAAATTTGTTCTTTAAGAAAAACAAAAAATAAGAGAATAAAATCTTAATTAAGTATCCACGTAGGTATATATATATATATATATATATATATATATATATATATATGTATCTTTTCCCAAATTACAAAGTAAAGGTGATGATAGAAAACAGACTAATTATGTAAGATGGAGATGGGAAGTTACCAGAGGCGCTTAGGAACTACAGGTAAAAAATTTGGTAAACTGGACACTTCTGAAACATGTAACATGTAACTGATGCAGTGAAAAAGAATCAAAGAAATGAGGAAATATTTGGCTAAATCCTAGGTGGTGGTGAGAGTGGGGCAAGTAGTCAATCTGGCTATGCAGCACACTCTGTTTGCCCTAAAGACAAAGAAAAGCAAACCTCAAAGCACAGTTTGGGATATAAGCATAAGACTCATTGTCTCCCCAACCTCCCAGAGGCTCACCCATGTGTGGATCTCTACATGCTTTTGTGTATAGTCTTCATCAAGAGACATATTACATGTTGAAGTGTCTAAAGCAAGATACAATGGTTCCGGGAACATCTGTGCATTTTCAGTGTCAGTTTCTCTACAACCAGATGTTCCCATTTCATGACTTCCGTATGGTTTATAACTAGAGAGATGGTCTAAAGTATTTCCATGTTATATTATATTTTAATTGCCATAAATAATAAGGAAATATACTTTTATTTTAGTTTTTTGCATTTCATACAGCATTTCTCAATCCAATTTAGACACATTCCCATTTCCATGCCCCCCACCCTACCCAAGTTCACGCATTCTGCCATACATGTCCTGGATCTTTTTCTCAGTCTTTTTAAGTTTTTTGTTTTTTTTTTATGGAAAGGTTTATTGTTTGGGGCAGAAGTTTCCTGCTTCATTCAGTTCTTTGCCCTAATCCTTTTGTTGTTGTTGTTCCTTCCAGTTTGTATTGCTCCAAAATATGCATCTATATTTAAGTCACACATATACCATAATTATGATGTCTGAAAATAAATTGTATGTTAGTTCCAAATCATATTTAGGAATTTATGATTTTCCCTTTTAATTTTATATTACTCTAAAATACGCATATATACATGCCACCCATATATCAAAATTACAAAGTCAGAAAATAAGTGGTAGGTTAATTCTAGAACCTGTTGCGAGATTCACATCATAAGAGCACAGTTGCTTTCAGATAAAAAGAAATATAACATTAACATTGTTCAGTTTGCCTTACAATTATGGATTTGGTGCTAGCATCCACAAATGAGGGATAACATTTGTCATTTGTTTTTCTGGGACTGTGTTACTTCACTTAGCATAATGGCTTCTAGTTCCATCCATTTCCCTGAAAAGTTCATGATGTCATCTTTCTTTATCTGAAAATATACTTTAAGACTGATTGATAATTCTGAAAGCTACAGCTTACATTAAGATATTTACATGCTTTTCAGTACGTTATCAGACAGCCACAATGCCATTAGGCAAAGCTAACTAAAGTCCCCCATAGAATTTTATAATTTTGGGACTGGAGAGATGGCTCAGCGGTTAAGAGCACTGATTGCTCTTACAGAGGACCTGGGTTTGGTTCCCAGCACCCACATGGAAGCTAAGAACTGTCTTTAACTCCAGTTCTAGGGGAATCCAACATCCTCTTCTGACCTCCGCAGCATTGCATGACACGGGTACACCTACTTACATGCAGACAGTACACTCATACACATAAAATAATAAATAAAAAATTAAGAAAAAAGTAAAAAAATATAATTTTATAAATTTTCATCATATATACTAACTTTGTAATGTAGGTACTTCAAGCCCAAGACAGTATCCAGAAGGGTACTGCTATAGAATACTGTCATTTTTAAACTTATAATCATGCAGAGGTGGCATTGTTCTTTTGCAGAACCAAATCCAGATCCAGGCACTAATAGAAAGTTTTTTTTTTTTCCAGATGAACTTCCTCTAACTACTTTACCTAATGATAATATGTAGGCATCACCTGTCACCTTTTCTTCCTAATGAGGTCTTGAAAACCATCTGTGGGTTTCAGCCTAAGGAATCAAACAGCTGTCATTCTACACTAAATTACATCCTTTCCTCCTGAACTTAGAAAGACAAAAAAATTGTCATTGTTACCACATTTTATTAATTACAGAATGTTTTCCAATATTACATAGATTGAATAATAAACATGTTTCTAATTTTATCAGCTATTTACTACTTCAAGTATGTTATTTCATTGTAACTCTTACTAGATAAGATGATTTTTCTGGAAGCTAATGAGTTTTGAGAAGTAAAAAAGTCATATAATGTGAGTTATCATTACATTTCTTATGCCAGCTTGTAACATCAAATTCGATAAAATATAATCAAGTGTTTTTTTTTTTAGAAAAAGATGAGTAATTAGTAAAACCTAAATGTTTATTTCTCAGTGGACTCATGGATAGAAGAGCAGTACTGGAACCATTTCAGAGTAGCAAAGTTGTGGGTTCCAGTTCCATGAATGCACATTCATTAAATTTCAGGCTCATCTATTGAGGGACACACCAACACTATTGCCTAGGAACCAATGGACATGAACAGGAAGAAAATTTCCTTCTAAAATATAAAGAATAGTTATAGAACCAATATCATGGTCTACATAGGAATTGGATATAAAATGGATGTATTTTCCCCTTTAATAGAAATTATTACAGAATCAAAGTTTCAGAATTTGTCCCTCCTAGAACCATATTCTTTTCAACTAATGTCTCACAAAATTGGAAAATCAGTATTAGTTGTAGTATTTTACACCTAGTTTCCTTTAATTGCACCTAATTAGTCATCATTCAGAGTAATGTTTTTTTCAATCGCAATGAGGTTAACTGTTGCTTTTACATCTCATTCTGGTCCTTGCTTAAAAATGCTCTGTTTCTAAATGGATGACCTCATAAGCTTGTGTGTTGTAAATCCATAACATTTATAAATATGCAGAATATTCACATACTGATTTATAATATTTCCTGTAAAAAAGATTTTTACTACTAATTTACAAATGCAAAAGGAAAATAAGGGAGTAGGGAAAGCCTGAACAAATGAACCATTTGTGATTGTAATTAAACCCACATTTAAGGGAAAGTCTAAGGTACATTTTGTTTGGAATAATCTTCTTTGATATATATTCCACTACTGTACATGCTACACTAGCTTTAAGAGATGAATTTATCTGATCCCAATATACACTATACAGAAGGCAGCTTTATTGTAATTATGTGAAGAGAAATGTGACTTACTACCAATATGCTTAGTTAAACAATATTCAGCATATTCAGTGGAATTATCTCTTTTGCTGTGTTTTGACGCACATTTTAATTAGCATGTGTCTCAATGCAGAGAATAATTTCCTTCTTCAGCTGACAGGTACTGAATTAAGCCAATTGTTATATGTTAACTTGATGACTCTAGTAAACCATGTAATGAGTCCTCATGGGAAAAGTTAATGCTGAAATAGGTTATTATAAGTCAAAATGTCTTTGGGCAAAAAAGCCCCTTCTTTCAGAGACATCATGGCTGCTGAATAAAGTTTTCTGCCTATTAAAATGACTCATTATTTATAATAGTTTTCTTAGTTCCTTTTTAGTTGTAACTTTCATTTAATCATTCAATCACATTAATATTTGTTTTCTATGTAAAAGGTTTATGCATTGATCTTAAAATGTTTAAGAAGGGATTAAAGAATGAAAAACAAGCACTGTAAGGGGCTAGACAGAAACAGAATAAGGAATTAGGAACAAGCTGAGCCTTAGATCAAGATGTGTTACATAGACGGATAGCCCCAATTCTTCCTGAATCTGCCAAAGTTCTGGTTCTACCAAGAATGTCCAGAGCTATATTTCTATATCCTGGGTCCTATTGTCCCACTTTGTGACACTTTAGGTATTTGCCAAAAAGCACATTACCTTTGAAAAAATATTTATTATTTTTCTATTGCAGTGTCCATGGAAGTCAGAAGAGGGCCATGGATTCCTGGAAGTAGAATTAAGGATAGTTGTTAGCCATCATGTGGGTGCTGGGAACAGAACCTGGTCCTCTGCAAGAGAATCCAGTGCTCTTAAACAGTGAGCCATCTCTATATCCACCCATCTGATATTACCTAATTTTAAATTTGTACTCTCATTTGTAAGGACAGGATGCTGGTTCTCTGATTCACAGCTAATAAATAAATTTCTATAAAGGAAATGCAGGAACAGCAGCACAGTGAACAAGCTAACTTCAGTGCTCTCCAGAAGCTGAGTATCATAGGGAATGATCTGACAGAAAGGCAAGCTACCACTGCCAGAAAAAAATACAATTAGAGAAACAAATTGCAAGCCATGGCATCTGTGAAGACTTAATAACTAATCATTTTTGTTAATTTATTTAACAAATTCTTTAATAAACATTTTTGAATATTTGTCAAATGCCCTATTGGCCATTTGGACTAACCACATTCCACATTTGGAAATACTGGCATCTGTCTGATTCAATTTGCACTCTCCTTAGGCAGTGGTGATTACTTTTAGTCTCTTTTTGATATAACATTAAGGAGATTAAGATGCACATGAAAATAACTTCGTGCAGAATAGATAACACTAATTGTGTTATAAATTATTATAATAAAGTTGTGATTGAAGTAAAGAAATATTTTTGGCATTGAGAAATAATAGGTTTCTGAAATTAAATATTTCAGTAAGATTTTCAATAATGTTAGAATTAGCTGAATACATTACATGCTGATGACAGTAGAACAACATTTCATAATACATTTTTGCATGAAAAAGGTTACAGGTGTTAACAATATTTACATATAATGATAATATACATTTACATGATCCTGCAATAATGAGTTTTTAGCTCATATTATTTTGAGGGTATTATATGGTAATTCTATTAGAAACAATACATATGATGTTGAATTTTGCACAGATTGTATTAACTCTTAGCAAGCCTAGTAAAGAATGTAAGGACAGTTGAAATACTAGCAGAATAAGAATGAATGAATGAATGAATGAATGAATGAATAAAAAAATGCAAGAAATTTTGTGGACATGGGCTAGAACTAAATACCTTCTCTGAAGTAATATTTCATAGGTAGAAGATGGAGATCAGTGAGGACAGGGTTTCTCAGATAGGAGAGCAGTAAATTCGTAATGATAGATCCTAAAGAGAAGATTTTTATGTCCTGGAAATCAAGCTGGAGCAGCAGCAACTGTGTACTAGAGGAAGCACCATTTTCTATTTTCTCCACAGCTGGGGATGACTATAGCTTGGAGAACAGCTGAACAATGAGATGTATGATTGAAAAAAATACACAAAGCTCATTGTTTTTCAGACAGTGACTTGGTTGGCTGGTTATCTGTAGAGAGTGTATGAATGGATATTAGCACTGCGACAAACTCAGTGGCATCTCAGAGCATAGGGGGCTATGGTAGGCAATCAGGGTACCTGCATTTATATATCTGCAGCTACAGATGGCCTCTCTTCTAGAACTCTGACTCACAGGGAGTCTAATTGGAGAAACCAGGATATTACTGCACACAATTCAATGCATAAGAGGTGTCATTCACACACAAAGCTGTGTTGTGACCTCAAAATAGGGCCCAAGTTGTGCATAGGTTCCTGAAGAGGCTGTAACACACAATGTTGTGTTGGAAACCAAAGGAACTCTTATGTTCATGCACATTGTCCACTTCCCCTAGGATAGCACAGGCTGCTCCATGTCTCCATGTTTCAAACCTCACACATATGTGGAGGATTCGGACTTATTTGAAGTCCCTGGGCATGATGACAAAGCACATAGGGTAGCAGAGGGAAACTTAGTCTAGTGGGTCTCAGGGTCAGATGATGGTATATCAGGTGGTAGCTTGCCATCTCAATCCAAAACACAGAGCTTATTTGCATGTGAATGTCTGAAGCACTCATTGATTCATGGCTGTTTACCAGGCAGGCAAGACTCAGTCTTGAGACAACACTGGTTTTGGGAAGGAACAAGTCCAGTTGCTCTTCTATTCATCAAACTGATAACTTCTAGAGTCAGAGTCCAGGGAGACAAGGCATGTCCATTTCCTGAGCGAAAAGACTTTTTTCTTTAATGTTTTGACTCTCTTTGATCATTTTAGTTTGAATTGTATGATTGTATGTTCCATTACCATCTATATCTCACAATCTTTCTTTCCTATGTTGTTTTCCTTCAATGCCCTTAATATATTAACAATAATTTATCTGTATTAATTTAAATATATTTTATTGATTATTTGAGCATTTCTTTTTTTTCTTTTTAAGAAATTTTATTGATTCAAGAATTTCATACAATGTATTTTCTTTTTTTTCACATAAATTTATTTATTTATTTATTTTTAACAAATCTAGACCCGCGTTCCCGCTCATTCCCCCACCCCGCCAGAGCTCATGCATTCTGCCAGACATGCTTTCCATCTCTTAGTCATTCTCAATATTTTCCATGGGGAAGTTGACTGTTTTGAGCAGAAGTTCACTGTTTCAGTCAGTTCTTTGATGCAGTCTTTTCTGTTGTTGTTGTTGTTTCCAAATGCGTTATGCCCAACTGCTTTGAGACAAAGCTCAGGTAGGGCCCATACACAGAAATGCACTTTTAACAATTGGGTAATTCGGGCACTAGCATCCACAGACGAGGGATAGACCATCGTGGTCGGTTTGTTTTTCTGGGACTCTGTGTTACTTCACTACAGTCATGAATGTCCTCTAATGCTCCAGCCATTTTCTGGCAAAGCTGCATGTGATGTCGTCTTTTCTTTACTGGCTGGCACAATAGAAACTCCATTGCTGTAGATATACCACATTTTCTCTATCCACTCGTCAGTTGAGGGGCATTTAGTGTGGTTCAGCTCCTTGAAGCTTCATTGTGAAGAGAGCTTCAATAAACATATGGCTGTTGCCATGTATCTCTGTGGTGGGCGTAAGTCTTGAGGGTACTCATGACTAGGAAGTGGTATGGTGGGTGGGTGGCAAGTTCATTCCATCTTCCTAACGGTTCTCGCACACTGCTTTCTAAACAAAGTGGTGAGTATGAGTTTACATTCCCACCAGCAGTGGATAATGTTTCCTTTCCCCACAACCTCCTCCAGGCACTTGGTATCATTCTGTTTTCATTGATCCTAGCAGTCTTATTGGAGTAAGATGATATTTAAAGTGGTTTTCATTTGCATTCCTTGAATGATTAGTTGATGTTGAGCAGTTCTTGAGGTGTTCTCTAGACATCTGTTAAATTTCCTCCTTTTGAAGTCTTGTTCAGTTTCTTTGCTCCATCTATTGAGGTGGTCATTTGTTTTCTTCTTTCTTTGTTTTTTGAGTATAGTTTATATATTCTGGAATCAATGCTTTGCCAGATGCATCATGTGGTGAAGGTTTTCCTTCCCACTTGTGTGGGATTCTCGTTCACTTAATCTTGATTGTTTCTTTTGATATTGTTACAGAAAGCTTTTGAGTTTGATGAGGTCTCATTTGTCAATTGTCGACTAATTCTTGTGCCAGATCTCGCTGTGCTGATTTTAGGGTAAGTCTTTATTCTACGCCTAATTCTTGTAGTTCTGCTGCCAATACTTTTTTCTTCTTCATTTATTTTTTTTTTTTTTTTTTCAGTTGAGGAGTCTTGTAACCATCTGGGTTGACTTTTGTACAGGGTGAGAGGTTAGGGGTTTAATTTCATTTCTTCTAGTCAAGGGTGATCCGTTTTGCCAACACAACTTGCTGAAGGATGCTTGTTTTTCTCATTGTCGGTTTCTTGCCCTCTTGTGACAATATCGAGAGTTGGCTGAAATTGTATGTGCTCCAGACTTGGATCTTCTGGTTTTGTTCCATAGGTTCAACCCGGTCTGTTTTCTTGTGCCAGATTACAGGCTGTTTTTTATGACTATCACTAACCATATGCACCTAGTAAGTCTCACAGCCAATAATACTAGAGTAGTTTATTATAAGTCGCCCTACCAGGAATTTCGGGTATGGTATCTTCATTGACTCTAGCAGTCTGGTTCTATCTGTTTCGAGTCCATCCTGTGTGTCTCCTTTTTCACTCCAGGGTTGATTTGGGGCTAGTTCGGGAGGTCTTTTTGTTTTCCTATTAGTGACTTAGGTAAGAAGCTTTTCGCTTTCCAAGCCTGTGAAGAAACTCTTGGGGATTTTGATTGGGATTGCATTAAATCTATACAAGAGTTTTGGTAAAATGGACATTTTTACAAAGTTAATTTTCCCAATCCATGAGAATTTCATAAAATATATTTTGATCATGTTCAGCCCCATCCCTTATCGCTACCTTCACCCTAATTCTATTCCTCTGTCTTCATGACTTCTATTTTACTTCTATTTTTTTTAATACCTATTGATTCCAGTCGTGTTTTCTACATGTTTTTGGATGTGGGTCCATCCCTTGGAGTCTGATAAACCTACCAGGTGTCACGTGATTTAAAATAAATGAGTTTCCCTCTCTCTGGAGCTATCAGTTGTCAGTAGATTCTCAGCTAGGGCTGGGGATGCTGCCTAACTTCTTCATTCATACTGGGTTTTTGCCTGGCTTTGGATTGCGTAGATCTTTTGCATGCTGTCCCATGTGCTGTGGGACATACGTGTAGCTGACTTGTACTGTTCACACTCATAATTTCCTTGACCACAACTACTGACTATTACAATCTTTCTCTCCCTGCTTTAGCAATGATTCCTGAGCCTTGAGAGAGATGCATGTGTTTTACTTAGGGCTGAGTTCTCCACTGGCTCTGATTCTTTGCATGTGGACTAGTTGTGGATTTCTATATTAGTCATCATTTGCTGTAAGAAGTTTCTCCAGTGAAATTTGAGAGATGAATAAATCTATGTATTAAATACAAGATGGAATTCATGTTTGGCACTATTATCAGAGGAAAGAACATATGGCTAGACATGTCACAGGCCATAGGAGAAAATCATTACTATTATTATCCTAAATAGATACAGTATTTAACTGACTCCTAATGACTTATTGTTATACCCATAGATTTCTTCCGCTAGCCTTCTATCCCTCATATTTCTTTTGTTTTCTCCTCTCTTTTCATTTCTCACTTTCCTTTCTTCTTTCTCTTTTTCCCCTAACTCTCATTCTTTGTCTCCCAAAGTATTGTGTGATAATAATAATAAAATATATAGCAATCTGGATGTTTGAATTTAGTGATGGTGATGATAAAACTGTGAACAGGAAGGTACATTCTCAATCAGAATATGGATGCATCTTTAAAAGGACAAACTTCTCCAGTATGAGAATTCAGTGCGAACTGAAATTATCTAGTCAATTCTCCCCAAGTAGAAAATTATAATACATTGGGTACTGAAAAATAACTACAGCCACATAAGTCTTACTGGATTACAGCATGTTGTTGAACCAGCATGTAACTTCTATGTTATCTACTAAGGATGCATTATACTTGGGACTGCCAGCAATCACTGGCTTTGCTGGGATATTGTTGAATTACATGCACAAAATATTTCACCTTCATTTACCTTGTTAAGGCAAAACTTCTCCTTGTGTATAGCCCTTTCTATTTATGATATGGATCACAAATATTTTCACATGGCATGCCTCTCTTCCATCTCTCTATGTCATAAAATTGTAAATTTTATTTTATCTACATTTTCACTGATCTATGTTACTCATCATTACTAATTGCCCCCAATACAGTAATATCTATCAACAGAATAAATAAACATTTAGATTAATAAAACCTTCAAAGTTTTTGTAATGGAAAGCTATTATATTTTTTCTAAAATTATATCCTGAAATTTTCAAATAGAGTTGCAATTATTTGTATAGTCAATTAAATAAAATTTAAAATGCCAGTTAAGAGGCTATGGCTACAGGCATTAAACCTGCACAAAATCAAGCCAGACAGAATAGTGCACAGATAATGTAGAGGCTCATCAAGTTCCTCACCATGCTGAGGATGACGAATGGAGAATCAGTTTTCTTCGGGAATGCTGATCTGGAGAGCTGTCTGTGTTTCTGTAGGTGGTCCTATTCCTTGCACATACAGACAGCACTGAGTGAGCACAAAGGATTTAGGAAAGAGTGCATGAAGTTGGGAAGGAAAATACAAGAGGAATTGGAGAATAGAGAAAGGGAGTGGACATGATAAAGCATTTTACATACAGGTATAAAAATCAAACAAAATTTCAACAACAGTTTTAATAGATAATACTAATGACTTTTGTAGTGCTTGAGAACCACAATGAAATAAAATGCAATCAGCTTGTGATTTTAAACATTTTCTACTGAAATATACCCATAGTTCTTGCAATCTTATTTTGTCTTTCACAGAATGTGAGATAACTTGCAAAAGCACATTTAATTATAAATCACTATAGCTTCCAAATCACTGTTTTCAAATTAAAATAAACTTCAGACTTGGCTGTATTCCATTCTAAGAAAAACTATTGCTCAGACAAATTAATACATTTTAGAACAGGAAAAGAAGGAATACCAGATGTTCCCAAGGAAGGGGAAAATAATTTAAAAATCAGTAGGATGTGGAACACGAGCAATGAAACAAAACACTGAGCAAAGTGTGGAGCAGCTGTTGAGCTGTATATCTCAAGTGGTTATGATTTCAATGAAATGTGTTGAAATAATGAGTAGGCAGTCAAAATTCTTCTGTGGAGAAATATTCAAAATCAAATGAATGCGAACTAAAATTACCAAATTGAATTAATACAAATTAGAGACCATTCTACTGAAATAAAAGCAAATGTGATAGTTGGATTATAGATCAAACATGGTAAGGAATCACCAGGGTAGTATCAATGAAGAATTCCCTGGATTAGGTTTACATAGATTAGGTTTGTCTGTGGGCATGCCTCTTGGGAATTTTCTTAATTGGGTTAATTGGAATTGTAAAGATTCACACTGAATGTGGGGAGTACAATTTCATGGACTGTGGCCTGGATTTGATGAAAATAAGAGAGCAGTCTGTGCACTTGCATGCACACATTAATTCATCGCTTTCTGCTCTTGACTGTGACTATAATGTGACCAGCTGCTTCAAATTTCCACTACCTTGACGTCTATACATCATGGGCAGTGGAAGTAACATGGAACTGTTGGCTAAATGAACATTGTTCCTTTAAATTGATTTTGCAGGATTATTTTATCACACTAACAAATACAGAACTAAGACAAAAATTGTTACTGAGAAGTGGATCCATTGATGTGGTAAATCACAGGATTTTAGGCTTTTAGGCCTTTGGAACTGTAGTGTGACAAGAATACAGAAAAGTTAGGAACTTTTGAGTGAGAGAAGCCACTGGATTATATAAGCATAGTTTAATGAGTCATTCTGGGGAAGTTCAGGAAATAGTAATATTCAGATTAATAGGGCCACTGGAGCCCTGGTTGATGAGGTTCAGAGGGGGACAAGGCTAGCAGAAATGGGGCTAGCAGCCATTACTGTGATATTTTGGCCAAAATATGGTTTCTTTCTGTCCATGTCCTGAGAATTTGAGTGATGTTGAACTTTAAGATATAGGCTAACTTGTTTGAAAGAGGAAAGTGGTGTGGGCAAGCTTAAAATTTCACATAAGTTTAACGCAGACTGCAAGGAAAGTGTAACTGTTGAAGAGATTTGTTTCATTAAAGATGAACGAAACACTCTGTACTGGAAGAATAGCAAAATGTTTCCTTGGGGTGAATATATAGAAACTGATCTATTTATGATACATGAGTCTGGGCTACATATTGATAAAGGTAGCAGAACTGGGCCATGTCATACACTTAGTACTGGAGTTGAAGTTATAAAAGATGCAACATTGAAGGGATTGAGAAGGGCAGCTGAGGCT
The DNA here is from genome assembly GCA_009823505.1 of Rhizomys pruinosus. Classification (NCBI taxonomy): domain Eukaryota; kingdom Metazoa; phylum Chordata; class Mammalia; order Rodentia; family Spalacidae; genus Rhizomys; species Rhizomys pruinosus. The sequence continues at coordinate 1,817,622 of VZQC01001350.1, forward strand.
ATGCATTGTGTGGCAGTATTGGAGTCCCTATGGAGAGACCATGAGAAGCTACTGATGAAGCTATGAAAATGAATGTAATGTACAGGGGAGACCTCATAATGCTGGAGATGATGCCAGGATCACAGGACACCTGCAAATGAGGACTGCATGTGAGTAGTGGTACTGGCCTAAGCCTAAGAGAGAAACTGCATATACACTGTCAGAGCTGGAACAGGGAGGCTACAACAATGCTATGGTACCCAACCAATTTCAACTCTTTTTATTTTTTTGAAGTGGAAAATATATTTTACTTTTTACTTCAAATATCTTTTTTTGTTCATTAAAATTTTTGTTCCCCCTAAATCACAATAAATAAAACATAACAATTTCAGTCAGTAAATCCTCACTAAAGCCTTTCTTTGAGCCAGCCACTGTAGTCTATCCATATATATATATATATATATATATATATTATTAGCACCCCCTCCCCACAATTTATATTTTTATAGAACAGGAAGGACAGTGCAATGGTCATGAAAGGAGTCTTTTCATGCTAGTGCAGGGTTTAATTCACTTGCAGCATTTGCCAGGTGCTTTTGATGACTTCCCTGAGATAATCAGGGTCCACAATATGTAATAATTATGTTTAAGAATGCTTGAAAGTCATTGAAATTTTTCAGTTTATATAAAGCACATGCAATTTTATATTTAAGATAAATATTTCCTACAAAGTGAAAATGACAGATACCTAGAATTATATTGTACTTTCCTTAATATCATAGATTTCCACTGTCCCCTGCCTATTTCCAGCATGGATAATGTATGTGTACTCTGTCCATATCCAGAATTTTATTTAGATTAGGTTTTGAGTAGAGTTTGAGATCAGTGTCAGAAAAAGGACAATATTTTTGAAGAGGTCTAACATTTCCCTGCTGTGGGAAATATTTATCTTCACTATAAAACTGTATGAATTTTAGAAGAATTGACAAAGGTCAATGGTTTTGTCAATATATTTAAAACCAATTGTTATACATTAAAAGAAATAAATACTCTAAACATTAAACAAAATTAAAACATAATTTGTAACTGGGAAAATCTAAACAAGAAATATGCATAATGCTTGGGAAAGCTGATTGTACATTGAGTGGGCTAAAGAAATGTTGAATTATACACTGAATCTTAATTTAAGGCTGGTAAACATAGCTTAAGTATCAGCTAAGTAATGGGAGAGTGACAGCTTACTTGAAGAACCTGAAGGGTGCTCAAGGGGAATCTCTGCATGTTTAGATCACAGACTGTCCCAGTGTTCACTGAGCTTCTCCTTGAGAACTTTACCTCTCCATTTTTTGACTGTAGCATCATCTATAAAATAAGAATAGTTAAGTCCATTCTGTGTTTGCTATTACTTAAGTAGCTCAAAACAAGTTTTCTTTACCTCTTTACAGACTCTAGAATATCCCAGGCTCTCATCCTTGTTAGCTCATGCATCACATCTGTGAATTAAGACCTGGTGCACACTTTTTCTCCACAGTTTTACTGAAAGATTCCATATGGTGTTGAATAAGAACTAGGAAGTTAAAATCTTCCTTGTATATTTATGTACATGTTTAGAAAGAACATAGATTAAAGTATGTTTTCTTTTATGAGTACCTTTAGCATTAATATTGACTCGATGTTTATAGTTACATTTGTAGCCTCTTAGCCTTTAGATTTTTACACATCCATGCTTTCTTTTGACTTGATTTTCATGAAGACATATAAATATTTTATTATCATTGACAAAATTGCTAAAGTACTGTTAGAATACTATGGAAGCTATAATAGATATGATATCCCTGGTCATCCTCTCTCTCTCTCTCTCTCTCTCTCTCTCTCTCTCTCTCTCTCTCTCTATATATATATATATATATAAAACTTTTACTCTAGTTTCCTCTATATCTCTACATCTTCAAATGGCTTCTGGGAAATTTGAGACAAATGGAGCCATTAAAAACAGTCACAGGGTAGACTTTTTGTCATTGCTTTACTGGTCCTGTAAATTCTTCAGCATATCTAACTACCACTAATTATAACATTAACTGCCTACAGTACAATAGGCCCTTGACATCCAACAATTTTCTTTCCACCACATAATAAGGGTAATTTGAATAATTATGATACAATTATTAGGATATGAGTTCAGTGCACATATTGCTGAACCCAGTACCAAATCCTATTTTGAAGGCCAACTCTAGAACATAGAGCTATCAATCACTCTCACAAAAGATTAAATTTACCCAAAGTTATACATAGTCATCCCCTCTCCCCACATACACACATACAGAAGCACACACTTGTGGGTACACACAGGCACACACATATACTCAGACCACATACAGATTATAAGAAAATTTGGAAATCAGAGAAGTCCTGATGAAATGTAACTTGAAATGGACTGTCAGCTGTGTGTGAAGCTGCTAAGTCTTTCAGAAATAAAGAGGCACAGGAAACAAATAGTATTTCAAGAGCTCAGCGAGACATGAATAGTTGAAAAAGTTCTGCTGGCCCATTATTGGCTGTCTTAGACTTATACCACCTTCTGGAGAATTAATCCACTTTCATCTCTTTTGGATTTTAGTTTTGTTTAAATTTAATCCACACCCTGTGCCTTTCATTTTGGAATAAAGATATTTACTATATGCCAATAGATGTTGCAAATATTTGGCCTTTTTTGTATTTTTATAGGTGCTCACAGTTAAAGAGATATTTGCTTTTTAAGTTTTGAATTTTAAAGACTTTGGGGTCTTCTTAGTTAGATTGCATTTTAAGTTATGAGATAAACTGGAAACTTTGGGGGCAAGGGACAAGGGATGGTAATTTGTGACTTTGAAGTGATGTATTAAGTGTTGAGGCATCAAAGTCTGGGTTGTGATTACTGATTTTGATTGGCGACAACATGGAATCACCTGGGAAAGGAGTCTCAAGGAAGAGTTGTCTAGAATAGGTTGGTCTGTGGGCTTATCTGTAAGGAATTTTCTTAGATTAATTGAGGTAAGAACACACACATTATTTGTGGGGCTATTTAATAGGCTGTGATACTAACTGTAAAGAAGAGAATGAGCTAAGAACTAGCAGGATTACCTAAAGCCATTGCTTTTTGCTATTGTGGTTATAGATTTTGGATATGCCATGACTTGCTAATTCAGGTTCCTCCTACTTTGACCCCTGCAATGACCTGGAATTGTGAGCCAAATGAACTTTTCCTTTTTTGAGTTGTTTTTGTCAAGATGGTTTGCCATAACAGCAATATCTTATATGCTAAATATTAAAAATTTTAAACCTAAGAATTTATAAATTAATAAAATAGCATCATTATGACTGTTACTATTTGATTATGAAATGTCCCTGAAAGGTTCCTATTGCAAATTCTGGGTTCCTAGACAATGGAACCAATTTGAAAATGTACACAATATTTAAAATATGGGGACTAGATGATAGAAGTAAGCAACTAGGACAGGGCCTTCCATGGCTGTACTTGTGACCCATTTCTGCCTCACATTTTCCCAATTCCTCATGATATTAGTAGCATCTTATACATGCTCCCACTCTCTGAGCTGAGCTATTCCAACATTATAGGGCAGACATTCCTGCCATGATATAAAAAAGTCATCTGAAACAAAAAAAAATCTTCCTCTCATAAGGTTGTTTTACTTTGTTTTTCTTTATGTGGCCTTGTAGTATAAAAGTAACTAATACAGAAAAATTTGTACCAAGAATGTGATTGTTGGGCCTGGCTTGGAGACACACATTTTTAATCCAACACTTGGGAGGCAGAGGCAGGTAGATCTCTGTGAGATAGATACCAGTCTGATCCATATGGCAAGTCTGCATAACTGGCCTAGGCCAGCTGGGGCTATGGGGAGGCCCTGTCTCAAGTAACCACACACAGCAGAAGAATTTGATTGCTGTGGAACTAAATCTAACACTGTGGATCATGGGCCTTTGGAAGTATTTTTGGAGAAGAACCTGTCAAGATTAGAGATGTATTTTACAGAAATTGGAGAATGCTATAAGCAGAGCTTCATGAGTGATTCTCTAGAGGATTTAGGCATCAAAATGATAATAAGAATGCTAATAATATGCTAATAATAAAGAGTATTCAAGAATTTTTCTGATGGGAACAGAGATTCTTGGGAACTGGACTAGATGTCATGCATGTTACAATATGACAGATAATTTTGTTACAAATCTCAGTAATCAGAGTTGTGTTGGATTCAAAAGTAGAGGGTTAACTAACTTGTTTGACAAAATGCCAAGACTATATAGCATTTAGTCTTAGGGATGGTCCTTGTTAGCTGCTTTTAGCCAGTTTAATAGCAAAATCAGAATAAAAATGTGGAACAGAAAGATCTGAAAGTCATAGTATGGACCGAAGAGAAAGCTTGACCACATCTAAAACTGTAGAAAAATAGATTGGGATGGGAAAGAGATTAATCCTATTAAAAAAAAGAATCTTAAACTTTTCTTAGGACAATAGATGATGAGTGTACTTTAAGAAGACCCTGTCAATGATAGGATCCAAAGTGTCCGACAGAATTCATTCAACAGACTTTTAATTTTCAACAGATGTGAGTGCTTCTGGAGTACACTCCTAATATAATTCTGTCACCCAAAATGCTTTCCAAGATTCAGCTCTCCATGATGGACTAGTACCAAACATGTAAGCATCCACTGTTAGTTAATTTGCAATCAATCATTCAAAATGATGGAGTTATGAAACCATGGAGGTTTCTGCTGAAAATTTAGAGAGAACCATGTGAAGCCATGCAGTGTGCAGAGGGATTTAATTCTCTACAGTGAGACCCTGAGAGGGCTATGTGTGAAACTCTGAGTATGAAGCCAAAGTTAAACAGAAACTTGCAGATATCAGAGACTAGGGACATGAGATGTTTGCTATGGGAAGCTGCACAAAGACAGCGGAGTTAGTCTAAGAGCAAGGCATAGGCTCTACAAATATCAAGGTAACGTCAGTGCAGCTGCTGGGTTCTGTTGTACTTCACTTCATGACTCTGCATTGATTTAATGTTTGCTTTGCTGGTTTTGAACTTGCTTTGTTTTCATCTCTCCTTTCTCTTCCCTCTTCCCTTATTTTCAGCGTAGGACTGTTTATGGTATTTCACACTGGAAATATGAAACTTTCTTTTTTTATATAAGTAGTTAATACTTACAGAGTTTATTCACTTTGGACTTTTGATTGGTTTTGGAACTATTTAGAATTTGGGGACTTTTTAAATGGTTTCTCCTATTTCATCAAAGCAGCATTTCATCTTACAATGGAAAAATTAATTTTATGTATCTAAAAATATTTTAAAATTTAGTGAACACAATTGTGTATGTTCTCTTCTACCTGGTTTATAAGTGGAATTTTCAAACTAATTTGTGATAATTTAACTGTGCATAGATTTTTACCACTCCATTCAATTTCAACACATTTTTGGTAACAACCTCTCAAAAGTGATGTAAATTATATATTAATTTGCCATGCCTAGTAGGTAACTACATACTTTTTTCTGTAAGGTGTGCTCATTTACTTCTGTGCTAAGAAATAGGTACCGCTTTAATAAAACTCACTACAATAAATTAAAATCTTATTTTGGTCTTTGCTTGTACTTACTTATTTATTTAGTATGTTTGTGTCTGAAAGAATGAATGCATATGCCATGGTACCAATGTGGAGGTCAAAAGATAACCATGTGTGTTCTAGATATTGAGGTTATCAGGCTTGGTGATACGCACCTTTACCTACTGAGTCATCTCAGTAGCCCAATCTTTGTGTTTTCATGTCCACTCCATCTATGCTTCTAAGAATGCTAGTTTACAATATGCTGTAATTCTTTTCCTGTTCATATTATATTGTAGACAGAAATGCCTCTAAAAGTTTAGTAAGTAAAGACCTAACCTTGATGATTTGAATCCATGGGTTCTTAGTCTCTCAGGAAGTTATTTCACATATAACTTAGGCAAGATTTCTTTCTATCTGGTTATTACAACTTCATCCTCTGCAATCAGAAGTAATGATCATTAATCAAATCCATGTTTAGTTATACTGACTTCTTCTATAAGCTAAAGTGCAGTTTATACTGTGGTTAGGAGAAACTGTCAGAAGACATTATTATTGTGTCTTCACTTAGCTTTATTAGATGTTCAAAGTTCAAGTTACCTACATTACATGTTGTAGTTGTACATCTAAATGTGAATTCAGAAGACATATGTGAGATGACCAAGGAAAACAGAACTCTTCTATTCATCAACAACCGTCTTAAATAATAAGATTGTCCAGGAGACTCTTTTTTCAGTTTTCAAGTTTATTTTTACATCCTATGTGCTTAACGTGTAAAAGTCATACCTGTTTTGATATCTACTTTATCTTCATATATCTTATTATAATAGGGGCATGTACTTTATTAGTTTCTACTATGCCTTTCAAGTTTTATTTACTGACCCCTATAATTTAATTTTATTATAAAATTTTTAGATGCATATAAAAACCAACAGGGAAGGAAAACAAATTAATTGGAGCTGTATTTTTAAATGTTCATTTTTGTCAACAAGGAAAAAAGTGCAAATAAACAAAAGTAAAGAACCACCTCATTTGTCTCTCTTCAGCATTTCTATTAGCACATTAAATCAATCCTTGAGATTAATCATTATTTTGCATTTTCATTAAAGTTTGATCAGATTCTTTGTGGCTGGAGAGAGAGCTCAGTCGTTGAGAGAGCTGGTTACTCTTGTACAAGACCTGGATTAGAATCCCAGCACCCACATGGTGGCTAACAACTGCCTATAACTCCAGTCCCAGGGGATCCAACTCCCTCTTCTAACTTCCATGAGCATTGCATGACATGGATGCACTTGCATACATGCAGGCAATATATTCATACACATAAATTAAAATAAAAATAATAAATAACATATTTTAAATTGTACTAATTTCCAGGCCTTGTCTCATGTCACACACCTTTAATCCTGGAACTCTGGAGGAAAGACAGGTGGATATCTGTGAAATTAAAGTCAACCTGGTCTGCAAAGTAATTTCTACACTAGATGGAGGTACAGGGAGACTCTATCCGAAAATGAAACAAAAACTAAAAATTTACTACTTTCATTGGTTTTTCATGATGCCATTGAGTAAGTAGGTCTTGTTATTCTCCCTGAGAAAGCCAACTTCTGAGTGAGAATGGTAGTGTTCCATTTGTTTTCTGTGTAGAACGAGGAGTGGTAAGATTTACAATCAGTAGTTTTCATAAAGACATTAAGGTATTAGATTAAAAATAGTTTGTAGTATATAAATTTATAGTCTCATAAATAATACAATTTACATGGCTTCAGTACAGAGATATCTTAAAAAGGGTAGTTTTTAAAGAAATGCATTGCTTGCTTGGGTGAATTTGATGAAATCTGTGCCTTGATTCCTGCATAAAGGTATGTGTACTACAACTGCCTTTTTGAGACTCATGGGTCAAAAAATAAAAACCTCTAATAAAAAGGGGGGATACAGATATATATGAAACCTTTTTGTCAAAAGCTTTGCAATTTAAATCTTAAAACTAACTACGGGAAAAGATTTGTATGTTCCCACAGGTCAAAATGTCACCAACTTAACGTCTGAGAAAGAAAAAGATACAGCTTTGCATTGTGTAGGATGTACCAGGAAGTGCCAGCAGAAAGATTGGCCCATCTGAACATTGAAAGGAAGAAAAGCTTCAGACTGCTACGGGCATCAAACCCTTCTGTGGATCCTACTTGTAACAACTGTTTATAATGTGTCCTAATGAAACTTACCTTTTAGGTGCAGCAAAGTTTTAATATGAGAGACTTTCTTTTTTCATTATTTATTTCTGTATGTGTATGAATGTACTGTCTGCATGCAAGTGTGTGCACCTGTGTTGTGCAATGCCGTGGAGGTCAGATGAGGGTATCAGATTCCCCTGGAACTGGAGTTCTCCTGGAACTGGAGTTTCAGACGGTTCTCAGCCACCATGTGGGTGCTGGGGATTGAACCCAGGTCCTCTGCAAAAGCGGTTGGTGCTCTCAACTGCTAGGCCATCTCTCCAGCCCCTACAAGAGACTTTCTTATCTCCCCTTCATAGAACAAGGAGAAATATGATGATGAGGAGGTCATTCTCTAACTGTAAATTGGAGCCAACTGGTATAGAGGTAATCTCTTATAAAACCTATAAAAACTGTCTTCTTTAATTGACTAATAGACATAGGAACTGTGAAAAGGATTATTCTCTACTCAGAACCAAATATAATACTAAAGTCTCCTTAAGCTGTGCATTTAAGCAAAATATATTAATACAGGAGAGCTCTGATATCAGCAATGGATTATTCTACCAAGGAGATGTAGGCCAGGGGATCCAAGCCCCCACAAAAGATAAAGGCTTCTTGCCTGTAAACTGGGATACCTGCAAGAAGAGAGGCAATAAGACCCTGCTGTCGAAGACCTGATGTAAGCATGGGAAAGATGTATTGAGACTGCACTTGCAAGTGTACAGTTGGTCTCTGGAATACCAGAGAGTGTTACCAAACACCACTAAACCAATAAAGCAAATATAGGTCTCAATAAAGCAAGACTCCTCCGTCAGCACCAGCTACACCTCAGCTGCCTGGAAATACTGTGCAGCAATGGCAGCCATATGTCTGTATATCCCAAATCTAATTGGTTAGTTGCTCTCTCCTTGGAGGAATAACCCATGGCTGATGCCACAAGCTTCCATCCTCTAGTGGTTAGGAGATGATATAAGCCACAGTAAGACCCTGTCATATTTTACACAAAAACATAATTATACCATCCAAATATCTGTGTCTGTACCAAAGTAACCTACCCTAACAATTAGAACTGTTTAAATACCTATATATCTAATTGCTTGAGCTTCATTAGTAGGAGTGAAAGGTTATTTCTGGACAAATTGTCAGCCCATGAAAGGAAACAGCCAGAATTGACCAGAGTCCAAAATGACAGCTCCAGAGAAAGTAGACTGCTTTGCCTCTTGTCCACCTGTGCCCCTTTTCTAAGCCTAGGGAACAATCTGCAGAAGAGGGGGCATGGTAGAATGTAAGGGCTGTGATTGGGGTGAATGGTGAAACTACAGCAATATAGACTGGACACTTATTTGATCAACTTGATTAAATATACAAGCCCCCTCAGCTGGATAGTGGGACCCTTGGACTGTGTGGATTTGGGCACAACTGCTTGCAAATTGGTTTTACATGAAGGATGCTTGTACTCATAAATTATTACTTATTGTTAAAAATGAAAAAAAAGGAAAACAAAGAAGTGAATTGCAAGGGGCAGGAGAGATAGATCAATAGTTGAGGACACTGGCTGCTCTTGCAAACAACCTTGGTTTGATTCCCAGAAACCAACATGGCAATTAACAACCCTCTTCTGACCTCTGCTGCCAATGCATGATATAGGTACACTCATACACATGCAGGCAGTACACTCATACACATACAGTAACAATAATAATACATTAAAAATAAATACATTGCAATTCAAAATTTTTTCAGCTTCATTTTATATTATAAATGACAATGAAACAAAAATTAAAAGTTCATATTACTTCCCCTCAATTTTTATTCACTAATAATTTGACATCTTGAAACATATTGTAATAATATATTCTACTTCCACTGAATACTGTGTGGTATTTTTTCCAACAGGGTATTTAAACTTTTTGCCACTTTTAATCTCACAGATAATCCACCTGCCTCTCCTTCCAGAGTGCCAGGATTAAAGAATAGTGCATCCAAAAAAGAGAAATTTATATGATAGGTCATTCAGTAAAATAATTTCTTTTTCAAAATGAAACTCTTTTAGTTATCAGAAGAGATTTAATAAAGATATTTGGTTGTACCCCTTATTGTATAACATTAATACATTAGTAAATCAAATAAATTTTGAGAGCCTGCACCCCAAATTGAGCTCTGTATCACTGTCTGTCAGGGGATGTCTTATATAGAAGTGACCTTAAGCCAGTGAACTGAATCTTTGCTTTCATTTTGACTTATATTATCTCTCGATTTGTGTTAACCTTAACTTGAAGAGATACTAAGTAGTCTTTCCTCATTCTTTGTAATTCTTTTTAAATATGCTGTACATATTTTGAGCCTTATCTATATTTTCTAAAAGATTAAACGTCAAGTTTGATTTTCATGCATTTCATTAAACAATCTGGAAAAAAATAATCTGCGGGTAGAGAAAAATATAAATTCACTCCACATGTCTACTGTCACATTCTCCTAGGGAATATTTTAACACTAAAATGTGCATAAATATCTACTAAGAAAAAAAAGTACATTTTTCTAAGAGTGACAGGAGAAGAGAGAGAAGACACAGCGTATGCATTACAAGATAGCAGCAAGGGCAGACACAGGAGCAGAAAACCATATTGAGAGCAGATTAGCAAACAAAGGCATGCCAAGAATTGCATGCCCGGTTTTAAAGCAAGAATGCATACAAAATACATATCAACACAAGATGAATTGTTTACAAACCTCTAAAATGCTTACTATTTTAAGCAGAGGTTAAATAAAAGCACATGCACAGAGTATCATGACATATCAAAAATCTACCTAATTCAGAAATTCTCATTATGTTTTCACTCTTTTGAGAAACATAAATTTATTTTCAATGAATGGAATTAGCTTCACATGATAGAGAACAAGTGATGAATCACAGGCCCTTTTTTCCTCAAAAATGGAGTTGAAAAGTTTGATAATTTAAAACAACCAAATTAAATCAGCTGTGATTCTAAAAATCATATGCAAAATCTGTTATCAGAAAAACTCTACATAACACCTAACACAGAATAAAATTGTTTGAAATATTTAGAAGCATAATTTTCCATTTCCATATATCAGTATTCATCTACAATAATTAATCCTAATTGAAAAAAATAATTGAATGTCCTTTTAAAATATAATTTATTTACAGAAACACCGTGGCAGTCTGGGGAAACCTCCCTTTGAGTTGTTAGGATAGCCCAAGAGATTCCCAAAATAACAAAAGTTTTATTGTCATGGCCCTCACAGAACTTAAAGGTAAGATTGAATTTCTGAAGAGAGGATATAATTCAGACACACTACTTGGAGCAAGGGAGGTGGAGCTGACCTGGAAGCCTTCTCCTAGAAGCTCTCATAATTCTAGAGGATACTATGCAAGTTGCTGAGAGGAAAAATAAATCAATGGTCCAACCCAGCTCTGAAAAATTTAGCTAAAAGATTTGCATGACAAATTATCTCTATTGGTACAGTCATGGCACTTGATCTAGTGAGCAATAAACAGCTATTCAATTGGACTGAAAACTCTCTCATTTGGAGGGAAACTATGGGTGGTACTGGAAATATAGTCAAATACACATGGGTGAAGAAATAGATCCTCAAGAAAACCCGACCTCTGTCAAACCTCTTGACAAATGAAATTTCTTACTGTATTGTGTAGAACTCTAGATTCCGAGACCCGGACCACCACTCTGATGTAGGACACGGACAATCAACTCGAAGGAAAGCTGACAAAGTTTTATTTCTGAATCTTAAGCTTTTATATCTCTCACAGGTTGCAGAGGTTTTCCAACTACAGTTACAGAAAACTACACAATGTAGACGTGCTAGAAGTAAGGAAGGCTTCAGGAGAGGAACAGAATTCAAGGTTCAGTAGGCCTAGCCATAAAAGTAAACAGGGAACATAGTGACATTGGGTGTCAGCAATAATATGTCTAACGATTTCTGTGTTTACATTCTAAGTATAAACAATCAAGGGCAGAGTCTTAGCTAAACTCTGCAAGCTTCTACCAAGCCCAAGCATTCAAACACAATCATACCAAGTCGACCCTCTGCCAACTTTTTGAGAGGCTTCTTTCAAGCCTTTGACATTCATCCAGCCAGAGAATTCATAACTCCACACTGTATGCTAAATATAGCTTATATTTTCAGACAAATATACTGTATACCACTCCTCAAAGAAGTTCATTTTTGCACTGTTACAGAGTTCCACAACTGGTCACATGCAGAATATATATCTAAGAGATGGCCAGCCCTGTGGAACTTCTCCACGTAAGGATCACGGAGCATAGTGGAATGGGGTAGAATGGATACTAATACAGCTCTAACCAGTGAAGCTTCCTCATATAACAGAGTGTGATGTACACAGAAGGCCACAACTAGCTAAGTTTTAGAGAATAAAGGACTGCAAAGTGCATGTCCCTGTATAGAACTGCTACATTAAATCTCACCTACTCATGTTCAGGATTGTTTAAGAAGTGGAAGAATTATAAGAGCCAGGGTTGGTGCATGAACATAAGGAAAGAGAGGCTTTCAGGCTACTGGAAACTTACTCCTATGAACTTGCAAGCCTGGTGACAGCATACACAACATACCATGCAGACTCCACTGAACAAAAACCAAACATAGAATAGAGGAAATGGCACCAATCCTAGAAACGATTGGCAACTAATTACTTCTAGGTGGAGAGTTGATCTTGAAGGGAGAGACTCTAGAAAAGCCGATTAGTTTCCAGTGAATGAACATGCACTAAAGGACATCTGGACACAAATGCTTGACCAAAAAGGACTTAACATACATGACAGAGTACATGAAATCCAGTGTGCATTGTGGGACAACAGAGAGGTGTGGACAGAGGAGGGATCTAAATTTGATTAATATCTGTTACATGAACTGTAAAAAAATTCAATAAAGATATTCATTTGCAATTTGGAAAAGGCAACATTTGTAAATTAGAAGAACTTGGCACACATATGTGGTCATCTGTGAATATGAAAAATGACCAAAGAAGAAAACTCCATGAATAAAACCAAGGGATTGTCAAGTTGTTACACTTGAGGTATGCTATTGTAAGTATCTCAAAAGCACCCAGTGTCTGGTGGGCAGCTTTACTAATTGTAGCCATTTTTCCCTTGGGAAGATTGCTCCTCTGTCTCCCAGACAAGTTTCATGGGAAGAGGATCCTGTCCACTGTTTTATCACAATATTGTCATTGATTGTCATGCTATCTGGTACATAATATGTACTCATGTATTTGCTAAGTGATTGAATATGTGATAAAGAAATGGCAATATAAAAATGGGCTTAGTTCTTCCCTCCAAAAATAATAAATAATTATTTCAAAAATCATATATTACAGATGGATCATCATGAATATCAAATTTTCTTACCATAGTTTTGAAGGTATTATTTAATGCATTTAAACAAGACAAAATTAAGCTAAAAGCTTGGAAAAGAGTAAATATAATGCTATTTATTTACAGATATTACATTTAATAATGAACTCAGGAGAATTTATAGACAATTGAAGTAAAAGGAACCTTTAGAATTTAGGTAGAAATAATAATAACATACAAATATAAAGTAATTTTTCACATTTACATATGGTTGTATTCTGTACTATCTTGCATATTAATATAATAATATATGGGTAGTGTAACAATATATGGGTAGTGTAACAATATAAGATGTCCATGTCTTGTTTCTAAATTGAATTATGGATCTAATAACATTACAATAAAATTTCACTATTGGTATTTAGAGCTAGAAAATATAGTTACATTTTTATTACATCAGAATTAAAGGCCAAAATTAGTATGTATCTTCAGAGGATGTTCTGGAAGGTACCACTTCTAGCACAATGTATATAACACTACTGCATGCTAACGATTATATCCTGGATTATATAATATCAAATAATATAATAAGAATGAGATACAAGAAACATACTTACATGTGTGACAGCAGTCCTGAATTCAGTCATACCTTGTGCATGTGCAAGCACAGTCTGCTTAGTATACTAGGCAATGCTATACTACAGGGCACATCCTGTCATGAGATACTAGCAGTCAGTTGGCAACATGATCTAACTTGTTTCTCTGCATGCCCATTTCTGGGTACACCACAGGGCCTGGGATGACATGTAGTGGTATGGAGGTCTAGGATTGGTCTCTGGGAGGTGGAACCATATGATGTAGAGGCTGCTCTCCCAAAACTTACATAAGCTGTTTGTCGCATAGACTAAACAGATTTACACCTTCGGGTGTGGTCCCTGGGATACTGCTGGAGGAACCCCACACCTTATCCTCTTCATCTTGTTTGATTTCAAGACTGATGCCCCTACACCTGCTGAAAAATACATATAAACATAAATTTCCATGTGTATAGCTAAAGGATATATAACAAGAAACAGTGTCAGGCAATAAAAACCTCACTTCAACTTGCTTGTCATGGTAGTCCAAAAGAGTCCCCAAATAACATGATCTATTGCCACTGCCATTAGTTTGTTCCCAGAACATGATGGTAAGAACTTATTGCTGAAAATAGAACAAACTTTGGGCACAGGACAAATGACATTGATGTTTATCAAGGTAGAGACTGAGATAGTACATGATCTGTGCAATTCCTATTACTTTTGTTTATGTGGAATGGAATAAAATGTTTACTGCTATGTCCTGTTCTATCATGACATAAACACTCTCAAAAATTGAAGATAAAAACCTGTCTAGAGTGAAGCCTATGAGCTGATTTCACCAGTGTTTATTTAGTAGCCTCTCATGTGACTATAGTAAATCACTGTAACAAGCACTGACAAGCACCCAAGTGACTGGCCAAGGAATAAAACCTTAGACAGCAACAGGCTAGTGGCTAGCAACAACTCAAGTAGTACAATACCAGTTGTATTTGGAGGACAGGACATGTAAGCCCTTCCACTCCGGAGATTAGAGTGCCAGATTCAAAGTTGGGAACCAGAAGACCTTGTTGAGCAATAGAAATACCATTGTCTACAACTATCATCCTTCATTTACTATATTTCTTCATAGTGTGTTATTCTAGAATATTTTGACCTAGTGGGTAATCAAGCCTTCCAAGTTACATAATTTCCTTCAATGACAGCAAACTCCAACAACTTATGAAAATGTCTTTAAATGTTATAGAGCTCTTAGTTAAACAAAAGCAGGTATAAATTTTCCAAAAGTCACATTGTCTTGGATTCTCTAATTTCAACATTAACAAAATAGTGTAATTTTACTTAAGTTTTAAAAAATGACTATCACATAAGTAAGTTGTACCTTATTGGTCAATTTTAAAAAGTGTGTTTTTCTTGAGACAGGGTCTTTCTGTAGGTCCAGTTGGCCTGGAACTCACTATGCAGACCAGGATGCCCTCTGCCTCCCTACTGCTGGAATTAAAGGCATGGACCATCAGTCCTGGACATGGTTGTTACTTTTAAATAAACTTCTGGTTTAAATCAGTTTCAGGTTATCAGAGCAAGTGAGCAAAAGACACAGAATCTAGATATCCAAACTACACACGCACAGACTCCCTCATTATCAACTTCCCCAACTAATGTGAAATATTTGTTACAGATTATTAAATTACATTAGCCTATCATTGTTTCTCAAAGCCATTATTGATATCAAGGATCACCTCTAATTCTATTGGTTTTGAGAACAGAATAGGTACATATATCCATCAATACAGCAGCACAAAAAATTGTCTCACTGTCATACATAGCCTATTCTTCCTTTTTCTTTTCCTTTCCCAGCATTTCAGTAATGAATGAACTTTTGTCTCCATATTTAGCCTATTACAGAATGTCATATAGTCAGAAATATATACTGTGCTTCTCTTCTGATCAGTGACTCTCAGTTTCTTTAAGGTCACTTTGTCATCAATTAATTGTAAAATCATCTGGGTCCTTGGAGGAAGGAGCTTATAGGTAATGACAGTTCCCCTGGAGTACCTTCCCAGACAAAGAAAGATGGCCAGAGGAGAGCAAAGGACAAAAGTCCCTGCAATGATGGGGAGTATAAAACTGTTGTCAATAATGAGGACTTCATTGAAAATACTGAAATTCAGTTTATTGGAACAACTGAAGAAATAACTCCATTTTATTACTATTGATTTTAGTCTTGTGATCAGCAAGGGCTGGTCTATGCTGCCCAAAATTCAGAAGGTATTCTCTCTCTCTCTCTCTCTCTCTCTCTCTCTCTCTCTCTCTCTCTCTCTCTCTCCTCTCTTTGTCCTAATGTTTATTTCTGGATCTTTAGTTTTTAATTTTAAGTCAGCTATAATCTCTCCTGTTCCAGAAATGGCTTAGTAGTTAACAGCACTGGATGTTCTTGCAGAGGACTCTGGTTTGATCCCCAGCACCCACAATCATTGGCAAATACAGTTCTCTAGGCAGAGTCACTCAAAGTGTAGAAATTTTAACTTAAGTGAAACTCATCTGGAGAGTTCTTTTCCACCAAAGTCAGCAAGGCACTGTGAAGTCCACTGCCTTGCACACCTCCAAAACACTGCTTAAATTATATTTGAGTGACTGGAACTGCAGGCCACCCTCAAAAGCAGCTCTGACTGAGATAAACAATCAAGGAGGACATTGATTGTTATTGGCTGACCACGGTTGATGGACTATGACTCTAACAACTGCCTCATTTCCAAGCATAAGAAATTGGTCAAGATGAATGAACTTTTTGTCAAAAGTTTGTGGAAAGTTCTAGAAACCACTGACTAAATTTGGTTGTCAAGAGTGAGGATGTGGTACCACTATGAGTTATGGCTGTGTGCACCTAACTAGACTCCATAAACATGAAGCTGCTGCCAGCCTGTCAAAATCCAGGCAAAATCTCGAGGCACTTCTACAGTGTCCCATTATAGGCATTTAGTCTGACCATACCTTCTGTAGCAACATGAGCAAGTCTTTCAGAAGGAAAGACCAAAGTATAGTCCAACTACCATCCTACAAGAGCACAGAGGACACTTTCCACAGCTCTGCTTTTGGAAATGAATCATTTTGGAAAGGGGAGATACTGGTTACAGCCTTTGAAGCACTGTTAGTTACCTAGAAAGTCTGATGTTATGAGCAAGCAGTACCTGTGACTGGTTTTCCCATTGCTTATAAATTTATAAGAATTTTAAACTATCAAGCCTATGTCAGTCCTGAGGCATATGGAAGGTATGGGTAAACTTACAGAAGCAGGACCCCTTCATGGGGTGTCTAGGAAGTGAAGGAGAGTAGACCACTACCCCAAGCAAAATGAATCCTGCAGTTTTGATCACTCCTCAACACCCCTGGAACATTTGTTTTTTTCTTTTTTATTAATTAATTTATTTATTATTTTCGATGTGTATGAGTATACTGTCTGCATGTAGGTTGATGTACTCATGTCGTGCAATGCTACAGAGGTCAGAGGGCATCAGATTCCGCTGGAACTGGAGTTAAAGACGGTTCTTGGCCGCCATGTGGGTGCTGGGAATCAAACCCGGGTCCTTTGCAAGAGCTGTCAGCTCTCTTAACCACTGAGCCATCTCTCCAGCTCCTGCCCTTGGAACATTTCTATATAACTGTATCTGTGATCATCTGTAGAAGTCAGTGGCTCTGATATTCATTGTAGCAGTTTTATCTCTCTCACACACATTTCTTCTTAAATGTTTGAGTCATTCATTCACACACACACACACACACACACACACCATAGAGTTTTCTAATAGCATTTAAATTAGTCCCCTGTGTGGTCATTAGAAAGCATGCAACAAAAGGAGATAAACTGCCTGACTTAGTGGCCCAGGTTCATCCTGAAGAGCACTGTAGATTCCCTCCACTGTCCTATAGTTTTGAAGTAATAAAATGCCTCTATCATGTCCAACAGTGTCTTTCGCACAGTTGCTTAAATGAGACATTTGTTTTCATATGTGATGTACTTTATCCATTGAATTATTGGCATATTAAAAATTAGTTGTTTTAAATTGTACCTGATTATTCCAGTATCCCTGCCATGTCTGGTTATGGGACTGCTCTTTGTTTTCTTTTAAAACCATGGTTTTCTGTTTCTTGTGCTTTTATTTTTCTTAATAATCTGAGGTGTCCTGAGTGAAATGAACTCTGACAAAGACTTTTTTTTTTTGACAAAGACGTTTATAATGTTGTCATAAGATATGGGAGGAAGGGAATTGTCCTATATGTCTGCTGATGAGCTTTAAGTCTTTAGGTGAGCAAAGATCTCAGTCATCTCCACAAGCACTTCTCGGTTTTCTTTTGCTATTATCTGCTTCCTTAGATGTGAAAGTCTGAGTAGAGATGCTGGATATTTTTATTCCCACAGGGAACTTAGACTGATGAAACTCTAACAGGGATTTTGATGAACTAGTTTCTCCTAAAATCAGGTGTTAATAATAGGATTCTTTGCCTTCTTTTCCTTTTTCTTCCACTTGCTTATGACATCACAGGAATTTCCCTCTGATACTCATGCTAAGAACCTAAGAACGATCTAGGAACAAAACCCATAAAGGTGGGAGGGGTGGGGGGCAGTTTTCTAGAACAGACTGTGTCCTCCCAGAATTTTTAATCTCTATTTTCTACCAGGGGAACTTTCAACAATTTGCCAGTTGTAACTCAATTTGTCCTACCCAGTGTTCCCTTCCTTTGACATTTCTGATTTGGTAAATTATGATTTACTATTTTTTGCTATTGATTTGTACTATTGATGATGTTTTGTAAGAAGAATCTAAGAAAAGTTGACTTTTCACACCTGGCTTTGATGGAATGTCCATGCTTTTTTACATTTAAGTCTAGAATTGAGAAGTCTGTTTTTTATTTTCTTTCAAGTAAAAGTGGTGTTTCATGCCATGGAGCACGCTGGCATGCTTTTCCTGAAGACCATGCCGTGTTTCACTATTCAGTAGAATTTCTTCGTGCATATACAAAAATTCATTAAAATAATGTTTATCCAATGTCCAAGATTTGATATAATCAATAATATTTCTTTATCAAGGTAATTTTAACATCAGATGCTTAGTTATTTCTCACTATAATTTCACAACTGTGACATATACAATCATTTTGTCCAGATGCCAATATGAAAAAAGAGGTATAATGGGTTCCAATTTGAGAAAAATGTTTTAAATTTAGTATCTCCTGATATTTGTTAGTAATTACCAGGATTCCATGATTTAATTAATTGTTACAACCTCTTTTCTTTTTTTAAATTTTATTTATTTTTGTATGTGTATGAATGTACTGTCTGCATGTAGGTTTGTGCAGCCGTGTCATGCAATGCCACGGAGGTCAGAAGAGGGCATCAGATTCCCCTGGAACTGGAGTTAAAGACAGTTCTTAGCTGCCATGTGGGTGCTGGGGATTGAACCCAGGTCCTCTGAAAGAGCAGTTGGTGCTCTTAACCGCTAGGCCATCTCGCCAGCCCCACAACCTCTTTTCTAAGAGTGTTAGCAACCCAAAGTCAAAGAAATTCACTTACCTAGACCTAGGCCTTTTGCATGAGAGAGCTACAATTCTTGGTACTTTAGAAACACATGCAGATATTCATGGCTTTACAGTTATTACTCCATCCTAATACAGAAATGTTTCTCATAGGTCAAGAGAACTGACATAAAAATGAATTGGATAAGAAGTTGAAAAATAAATTAGAATCAGACTTCCTATATCCAAATAAAACATTCAAAACAAATTTTACTTGTTATGACAGAGTCAGCATCATATGTTTAATAACCATATAGTCCTAGGGAAATTTCCCAGAAAATTGTAGAATATTAGAATAATTGTTTCTACTTGCTCATTTATAAAAGTAGCAAAATAAATAATTGAATCAGATGATGAGCTGCCAAAATTAATAGGAATGCTAGCAGGAAATAAAGTGAGTCAGAAAAAAGGGTAGACTACTGTGCTAAATACAGAATTAATGCACTGGACAACATGCTGTTCAGATGGACAAAGACAACTTTCAATGCAAGAGTGAGAAACATTGTGCAAAGCAGAAATCAAATGTTACCTTAATGTTGTATCTTCTGAAAGCAAACAGTGCTGAAGCAATGACAAACCTAGCTTGTATAGTACTACCAGGAAGAATAGGAGGAAAGATATATTTTCAAACATCTACATCCAGAAAGTCAATGAGTTCTATACACTCCATTTGTAACTTCCCTTAATATACCTGATACGAAAAATAATGCGCACTACAAGACATTTCAGGAATTCGGATACTGATTTACTTTTATCTCTTCTTTTGTCCTCAAAGAGGATTAAGATATATTTCCCATTTCTTTGTCCACTCAGAAAAAGAATGTCCTTCAGAATGGTAGAGCCATGTGATACAAAATGAATGGGTCCTTGTTGGATTATGAAGAATAAAAATTCAAGACGATCCAGTACATTGTTCTGTCAGCTCCGTATCAGTAAAGAAGAGTCCCTCATCAATGGTCAGTCAACAGTAAGTCTCTGCAATAGTAGCCTAGCTTGTGTACTGTTTCATGCTTCTATAAAAACATTAAAAGAAGAGTCCCTCATCAATGGTCAGTCAACAGTAAGTCTCTGCAATAGTAGCCTAGCTTGTGTACTGTTTCATGCTTCTATAAAAACATTAAAATTGGCACAGCCAAGAATCAGAGCAAATGCAAAATTAATTATTGAAATGTATTAGATATTTTAAAAGCTTATGAAATAGACACAGTAGTATAAAATCTAAAAGTAAAGTTGGTTATGGCTTCATATAAGTTAAAGAATAAGAGTTACTGAGGCTTACGTGTATCTAACAAATGGGCCTGATTTTATTTATCTGTACAAAGGTCTGTGACTGGGGTGGGTTTAGTAACAGATTTAGTGATGCATAGGGAATCTCTTACAGTATTGTCCACTTATCAAAACAAAACAAAACAAAACAAAACACGAATATCCAATTTTGAATTCTTCTAAAAGTTGCTAAAACTTAATGCTTGAGTGAGANTATAACGAAAAAAAAAAAAAAGGTAAGGTGGATATCTTTTATCTACATTGAAAGGAAATCTATGCTCTTAATTTGACATAACAAAAACAACATATATTCCTAAATATCACTAATGAATGGGAGTAATAACCAATTAGGAACACCTGCAAAAGGGGTTATGCAATCATGCTGGATAAGTCTCCACTAAGAGAGTACATTGACCATTTATCGATAATATAAAAATACTATGATATATTTCTGTTTGAATTGCAGAATAATCTTTTATGTGCTGGATAGCTGTAGTTGTCACTTCCACACCACTGGGGTCAGTGAAACCTCGGCTGGGAAATTGTCACTTTGGACTGGCCTGTGGCCATTCTGTGGGGTATTTCTTGATTGTTGAGAGATGTGAGTTCCCACCCACTGTGGATGGTGCCAATGCTAGGAAAGTTATTCTGTATTATAGGGAAAGCAGGCGGGAGCTGAGGCAGGGGAAAAAAAGCAAGTAGCAAGCATTCCACCATGGCTGTGGCTTCGGCGTTTGCCTCCAGTTGCCTAATTTTGCGTCCGACTTTGGCTTCACTAATGATGAAATGTGACCTTGGGAGAGGTAAGCCAAATATACTCTCTAATATTATACCCCCTCCCCACATTCTAACTTGGTTGGTATTGGTTTAAAGTGTTTTGTGCCACAGGCATTGGAGGCAAATTAAGGACATTTATAATTTTTAAGTATCAAAAAAGTTATTTAGGAAAAATAATTATTTTATGGAAATATAACAAGAATGGCTTACTTAACTTTTTTTTAATTTTCCTCAAGAAGGAGAAATATTCAGGATGAACAAAAATAGTCACAGTCACTTATCTTATGTTGTTTAAGGGAAATACTCAGATTATCCATGATTTATGTATGGCTATTATATACTCAAGTGATCTCTCCGGAAATAAAAAGGAAGAAAATCCCTCACTAAGTGGTGACCTATTTTTATCACTTCTTCCATTCCTTCGTTGCTAAGCAACCAAAGACTCTAGGGAGAAAAGACTTGTAACACTTTTACATATATCATAGACAGTAATATAAGCCAAATGTGCTTTATATATCAAGTAAAAATAATGTTTTTGTACTTCTGTTTTACAAGATTTACAGAACTGTCACAACATAATACACAAAAGTTTTCCATCACTATATATTATATAGACATTTATTTTCAGGATTATTCGTTTTCATCCAAGGGTTCATAAGAATTCAATAATAAAGAAAGTTTTTTTTTTTCCTGAACCTTAATATGACAATTGGGATAAGTTACCAGGATTCAAAATCTGTCTCCACCTTTTCTGATAACTTTTTTCAAGCCTTCCTGCTACCATTTTCCTGCTTGATTTGAACAGATTTGTCTGTTCTCTATTCTTTAGAGTGTAGACTCTACAAACAAAAGATTGAAATCTTACATAGCCATAATTCACTTAAAATATTAGTGAATATGAGATTCAGAAACTTAACAGTTAACGGCGTTTTGCAGGGCCTGCTGGTTCAGTACTCCCCTGTCTAAGCATGCACTATGTCTCACCATAGTCATTTGATACATTTTTTTTCTAATATAAATTTAGTATTTAATCCTTTCCTAAGAGGGTTTAAAAATAACCTGTATTTAAGTTGAAAACAACAAAAAGAAACTGTAAGTTGTGGAAATGTTATGCTAAGCCATAGAAGATAGACCCCACGTTATTTAACGTGTATTTGTTTTATTTTTTTCTTAATTTTTAGTCGGCTTTTGTGCATTTCATATAAACTTTCCCAATCAAATTTAGACCTTTCCCCATCTATACCTCCCCAACCAGAGCTCATACATTCTGCCATAACTACTAAGTCCTAGTATTGCTCTGTTTACTGTTTTGATCTAATCTTTTTTCAATGTAGAAGTTTTAACTGTTTCGGCCAGTTCTTGTTGTTCCCTTTAACTTTGTATTACCCAAAATATGCTTATATAGACAGACTCGCCATATACCAAAAAGGACAAAGATCCTGAAAAATGACCTAAAGTTAAGTTTCAAAACACAATTGGTGCTTCACATTGTTTAACCGTAAGTTTGCATTCAGGTAAAAGGAAATATAATTTTAACTTCCTAAGTGACATAGCAAGTTTTGTACTGTTGGCTTCCTCCACGTCATGAGGTTCCTGCCTCCAAGGTCACCAACCTTGAGGCCCTAGGTATGGCAGTGTGTTGCTTGGCCGTGGTTGGACCTGCCAGGAGTTGCAGGAGGGAAGTGGGAAGGAGCAGAGGACAATCCTTGAGATGGCAATGAACCCAAAATGGATCGAAGAAAGACCCAGGAGATGGCCAAAACTCATTTGTTGCAGGGATTTTAAGCACTTATATATAGTTTTGTTTGGTTCTTTGACCAGGAGGTGGGCAGAACAGAGGAAAAGCCCATGTACTTGTACTGGCTTTCTGCAATGGCTAAGTTTTTATGGCAGGAAAAACATAGCCCCCCGAGATAAGCTTAATGGGCTTTTGTCATTTTTTTTGCCATTCAGACGACAGGGGCAACATCTCAGGAGGGATAAGATTTGGGAATGCTAGTCTTCAAGCTACACTAGCTGAGGGTTGGGCTGGAGGTGTCTGATGTTCAGTATGGTGAGTGGAGTGGCTCCCATCTCCTGAAGGCCTTCTAGGTTTTCAAGATGAAACTGACCTTCTAGGTTATTGGGGAAAGAATCCAGCTCTCTTATATTTGCCCATAATGGATTTATCTGGCCACACATATGTATGTTTTAAGGAAGAGATTTAGTATTTCTCATAAATCATAGAACTTAGAAAAATAGAGATATAAAACCTTCGAGCTATATCTATAGTAACATCAAGTCCATATGTATATTTTTATTAAATTAATAGGGAAAAATCCTTCACTTTGTAATCTTTGGATTAATTTTTTCTGTGAAAAAAATTTTTTTTTTTGCTTGTTTTTTTTTTTTTTTTAGACAGGGTCTCCCTATGTCTGGCCTGGAACTCACTAGAGGATAACCTGGAATGTTAAGTTTCCTAATTCATGAAAGCATTTAAACGAAATATTATCATTGTCATTGTCATATTCATTTCTTAAAATCAAGTCAAGGGCTGGAGAGATGGACTGGTGGTCCAGAGATTCAGTTTTTTGAATCTAAGGCACCCAAATGGCAGCTAATGATTAACTGAAAGCTCCAAATCCAGGGAATCTGAGGTCCTATTCTGACTTCAGTCCACATGTGCATAACATGGATATATATATTTATATATAATATATATATATTATAACATATAAAAGTGTTACAAAATTTGTTCATTAAAGTCACGAAGGTATTAAACAAAGATCTGTACTAAAACTTGAAGTATCAGACAGTGAAATAACACTCTGCCAGCTCCCCAACAAAGGCAAACTCAGGCAGGGTACATACGCCCCTCCCAACACTCTGCCAGCTCCCCAACAAAAAACAAACCACCACATTCCTCTGACCTACTGAAGCGTTCTCCCTCTTCCCCTTTCCCCTTCCTTTTTTCTTTTTCTCCCTTTTTTCCCTCCTTCCCTTTTCTTCTTCCTCCCCCCCCTTTTCTTCCCTCTTTCCCTTCCCCTTCTTCTTCCCCCTTTCTCCCTTCTTTTTTCTTTTTCTCCCTTCCCGTTACTCCTTCCCCTTTCTTCTATCCTTGGAGGAGGGGCCGGGGCAGTTAGTTTCCAGTAGGTTTTTCTAGAACAGACTGTGTCCTCCCAGAATTTTTAATCTCTATTTTCTTACCAGGGGAAACTTTCAACATCTTTGCCAGTTGTAACTCAATTTGTCCTACCCAGATGTTCCCTTCCTTTGACATCTTCTGATTTGGTAAATTATGATTACTTTTTTTGCTATATGATTTTGTACTATTGATGATTTTTGTAAGAAGAATCTAAGAAAGTGTTGACTTTTCACACCTGGCTTTGATGGAATGTACCTATGCTTTTAATTATACATTTAAGTCTAGAATTGAGAAGTCTGTTTTTTATTTTCTTTTCAAGTAAAAAAGTGGGTGTTTCATGCCATGGAGCACCGCTGGCATGCTTTTCCTGTAGAAAAAAGACCATGGCCGTGTGTTGTTGTGCACTCATTCAGTAGAATTTCTTCGGTGGGCATATACAAAAATTCATTGAAAAAAAAAGTTGTATCCAATGTCCAAGATTTGATATAATCAATAATATTTCTTTATCAAAGGTAATTTTAACATCAAGCATGGCTTAGTTATTCTTCTCACTATAATCTCACAAACTGTGAATATACAATCATTTTTGTCCAGATTGCCAATATGAAAAAAGGGTATATGATGGGGGTTCCAATTTGAAGAAAATATGTTTTTAAATATTAGTATCTCCTATATTTGTTAGTAATTACCCAGGATATTCCATCGATTCTTAATTATATTGTTTTACACCTCTTTTCTTTTTTTAAAATTTTATTTATTCTTGCTTATGTGACTTGAAACTGTCCTGTCTGCCATTTGTCTAGGTTTGTGCAGCCGTTGTCATTGACATTGCCACGGCAGGTACAGCCAACAGGGTCATAGGATTCCCCGTGGACGGTGAGGTTAAAGGACAGTTTCTTAGCTGCCTTATGTGCGGGTTGCTGGGGATTGAACCAGGTCTGCCTCGGAAAGAGGCAGTGCGTGCGTTACCACTCCAATTCTGACTTAGACATAGAGCCATTCTCGTCAGCCCAACACAACCTTCTTTTAAGAGTGTTAGCAACCAAAGCTCACAGAAACTCACTATCCCCCTTAGACCTAGGCCATCTTGCAATGAGAGAGCTTGAACAATTCGGCGTCCGGTACTTTAGAAACATAACATGCAGATATTCAGGCTTTGGACAGTATTACTCCATCCTAATACAGAAATGTTCTCATAGTCAAGAGAACTGACATATTAAAATGAATTGGATATAGAAGCTTGAAAAAATTTAAATTAGACATCAGACTCCTACTATGCCAGATATAAAACATTCAAAACAAATTTTTACTTGTTATGACAGGGTGAGTCAGCATCCATATGTTTAATAACCATATAGTCCTAGGGAAATTTCCCAGAAAATTGTAGAATATTAGAATAATTGTTTCTACTGCTCATCTGTAAATAAGTAGCAAAAAATTAATCATTGAACTCAGAGATGAGCTTGCCAAAATTAATAGGAATGCTAGCAGGAAATTAAAGTGAGTCGAAATGAAAAAAGGTTAGTAGGACTACTGTGTAAATACAGAATTAATGGCACTGGAACAACACTGCTGTTCAGATGGACAAGACAACTTTCAATGCACAAGAGTGAGAAACCTTGTGCAAAGCAGAAAATCAAATGTTACCTTAATGTGTTCTTCTGAAGCAAACAGTGCTGTAAGCACATGACAAACCTAGCTTGTATAGTACTACCAGGAAGAATAGGAGGAAAGATATATTTTCAAACATCTACATCCAGAAAGTCAATGAGTTCTATACACTCCATTTGTAACTTCCCTTAATATACCTGATACGAAAAATAATGCGCACTACAAGACATTTCAGGATTCGAGATAGCTGATCTTACTTTTATCTCTTCTTTTAGTCCTCAAAGAGGGATTAGATTAATTTTCCCATTTTCTTTGTCCACTTGCAGAAAAAGAATATGTCCTTCAGAATGGTACGAGCTCATGACTGTATACAAAATGGATTATGGGTACCTTGTGGATGTATTGAAGAATAAAAATTCAAGACGATCAGTGACATTGTCCTCTTCAGCCCGCTATCAGTAAGGAAGAGTCCCTCATCAATGTGTCAGTCAACAGTAGTCTTCATGCATAGTAAGCCTAGCTTGTGTTACTGTTCACTGGCTCTCTATCAAAACACATTACAAGAAGAGTCCCCCATACAATGAGATACAGTTCAACAGTTAAGGTCTCTGCCACTAGTAGCCTAGCTTGTTACTGTTCACTGCTTACTATATAAAAACATTAAATTGGCAACAGCCTAAGATTATAGAGCAAATGGCAAAATTAAATAGTGAAATGTATTAGATATTTTAAAAGCTTATGAAATAGACACAGTAGTATAAAATCTAAAAGTAAGTTGGTTTGGCTTCATATAAGTTAAAAACTAGATTACGGTCTTACGTGTCTCTAACAAATGGGCCTGTATTTTATTTATCTGTACAAAGGTCTGTGACTGGGGTGGGTTTAGTAACAGATTTAGTTGATTGCATAGGGGAATCTCTTACAGTATTGGTCCACTTCATCAAAACAAAAAAACAAAACACAAACACGCATATCCAATTTGATTCGTTCTAAAAAGTTGCTCTATAATTAATGCATTGAGTAGAGTAGAATACTTCTGATACTTCCATTTCTAGTAGAGTATTACTACTGTACCCCCCTTTTAATTAAAAATTTTTTAACAATACTTTTTATTATTTTAGATATATATATATATATATATATATCCATGTTATGCAATGTGGACTGAAGTCAGAAAAGGACCTCAGATTCCCTGGATTTGGAGCTACAGATAATCATTAGCTGCCATTTGGGTGCTTAGATTCAAACTGAATCTCTTGACCACCAAGCCATCTCTCCAGCCCCTTGACTTGATTTTTAAGACATGAAATATTGACAACTGACAATGATAATATTTAGTTTAATGCTTTCATGAATTAGGAAACTTAACATTCCAGGTTATCCTCTAGTGAGTTCCAGGCCAGAATTTCACTACCTGAGACTGACTGAACAAAAACAAGCAAAAAAAAAATTTTTTTTTCACAGAAAAAATTAATCCAAAGATTACAAAGTGAAGTTTTTCCCTATTAATCTAATAAAAATAATACCATATTGACTGATGTTACTATAGATATAGCTAGAAGTTTATATCTCTATTTTCCTAAGTTCTATGATTTATGAGAAATAATAAATCTCTTCCTTAAAACATACATATGTGTGGCCAGATAAATCCATTATGGGCAAATATAAGAGAGCTGGATTCTTTCCCCAATAACCTAGAAGGTCAGTTTCATCTTGAAAACCTAGAAGGCCTTCAGGAGATGGGAGCCACTCCCACTCACCATACTGAACATCAGACACCTCCAGCCCAACCCTCAGCTAGTGTAGCTTGAAGACTAGCATTCCCAAAGCTTATCCCTCCTGAAGCATGTCTGCCCTGTCGTCTGAAGGCAAATGACAAAAGCCATAAGCTTATCTCGGGGGCTATGGTTTTCCTGCCATAAAAACTTAGCCATTGCAGAAAGTACATGGGCTTTTCCTCTGTTCTGCCCACCTCCTGGTCAAAGAACCAAACAAAACTATATATAAGTGCTTAAAATCCCTGCAACAAATGAGTTTTGGCCATCTCCTGGGTCTTTCTTCGATCCATTTTGGGTTCATTGCCATCTCAAGGATTGTCCTCTGCTCCTTCCCCCATCCCTCCTTGCAGTCCCTGGCAGTCAAACCAAGGCCAAGCACAACTGCCATACCTACGGCCTCAAGGCTGGTGACCTGGGAGGCAGGAACCTCATGACGTGGAGGAGGAAGCCAACATGTATCAACTTGCTATGTAACTTAGGAAGTAAAATTATATTTCCTTTTACCTGCATGCAACTTTACTGTTAAAATGTGAATCCCAAATGTGTTTTGAAATTAACTTATAGGTTATTTTCAGACTTTGTCATTTTGGTATATGTGCAGAGTGTATATATGCATATTTTGAAGAACTACAAAGTTAAAGGGAACAACAAGAACTGGCCGAAACAGTAAACTTCTACATTGAAAAAGTTAACAAAAGACTAAGAAACAGATGCAATACAGGACTTAGTATGTATGGCAGAATGTATGAGCTCTGGTTGGGGAGGTATAGATGGGGAAATGGGTCTAAATTTGATTGGGAAAGGTTATATGAAATGCACAAAAGCGCAATAAAAATTTAAGAAAAAAAACAAATAAAAGTTAAATAAAGTGGGTCTATATGCTATGGCTAGCATACACATTTCCACAAATACAGTTTCTTTTTGTTGTTCAAAATTAAATACAAGGTTATTTTTAACCATCTTAGGAAAGGATAAATACTAACATATTAGAAAAAAAATGTATCAAATGACTATGGTGAGACATAGTGCATGCTTAGACAGGGGAGTACTGAACCAGCAGGCCCTGCATACACTGCAGTCTAACTGTAAGTTCTGAATCTAATAGTCACTAAGATTTAAGGGAATTATGGCTATGAAGATTTCACTTTTTTGTTTGTATGAGTAGTACAATATAAAGAATAGAGAACAGAAAATGTCAAAAGCAGGAAATGGTAGAAGGAAGGCTGAAAAAGTTATCAGAAAAGGTGGAGACAGATTTTGAATCCTGGTAACTTATCCCAATTGTCATATTAAGGTTCAGGAAAAAAAAACTTTATTATTGAATCTTATGAACCCTGGATGAACGAATATATCCTGAAAATAAATGTCTATATAATATATAGTGATGGAAAACTTTTGTGTATTATGTTGTGACAGTTCTGTAAATCTTGTAAAACAGAAGTACAAAAACATTATTTTTACTTGATATATAAAGCACATTTGGCTTATATTACTGTCTATGATATATGTAAAAGTGTTACAAGTCTTTTCTCCCTAGAGTCTTTGGTTGCTTAGCAACGAAGGAATGGAAGAAGTGATAAAAATAGGTCACCACTTAGTGAGGGATTTTCTTCCTTTTTATTTCAGGAGATATCACTTGAGGATAATAATAGCCATAAATCATGGATAATCTGAGTATTTCCCTTAAACAACATAAGATAAGTGACTGTGACTATTTTTGTTCATCCTGAATATTTCTCCTTCTTGAGGAAAATTAAAAATAAAGTAAGCCATTCTTGTTATATTTCCATAAATATTATTTTTTCCTAATAACTTTTGAGTACTTAAAATTATAAATTGTCCTAATTTGCCTTCAATTGCTGTGGCAAAACACTCTAACCAATACCAACCAGTAGCAATGTGGGGAGGGGTATAAATAAGAGAGTATATTTGGCTTACATCTCCCAGGTCACAATTCATCATTTAGGAAGCCAAAGGTAGGAAGCCAAATTAGGAAACTGGAGGCAAAAGCTGAAGCACAGGCCATGGTGGAATGCTGCTACTGGCTTTTTCCCCTGGCTCATGCTCAGCCTGCTTTCTTATAATACAGAATAACTTTCCTAGCATTGGCACCATCCACAGTGGGCTGGGAACTCACACATCACACAACAATCAAGAAGATACCCCACAGAAATGGCCACAGACCAGTACAAAAGTGAAAATTTCCCAACTGAGGCTCACTAGACCCAGTGGTGTGAAGTTGACAACTAAAGCTATCCAGCACATAAAAGATTATTTTTATGCAATCAAAACAGAAATATATCAAGTATTTTATATTATGATAATGGTCAATGTAAATATCTAGAGCACTTGCTCCAGAATGATTTGCATAACCCCTTTGCAGGTGTTCCTCATTGGTTTTACTCACATTCATTTAGTGATATTTAGAATATATGTTTGTTTTTATGTTATGTCTAAATTAATTAGAATATATTTCCTTAAATTTTAGATAAAAGGACCACACTACCTTTTTTTTTTTTTTCTTATACAGTATATCCCTGTAGCCCCGGCTGTTCTGGAACCCACTATTTAGAGAAGTTTGCCTTGATCTCACTGAGATCTGCCTATATCTGACTCCTGAGTGCTGGTATTAAAAATGTTCCACACACAGCTTGACTCATTTTTTATAAGAAGGCATGTATTGGGTTTCTGCTGACAAATATTCAGATAATAATGATAAAATTATGTGTGTGCTTCTATAGTGTGTTCTTATTGTGCTTATGTGTGCATTTATATTTTTGAGTGAGGTCCATGGATGTAATAGAGCACATAAGGAGGTCAGGAGACGCAGGAGTCAGTTCCCTCCTTCAGCATATTTGAGGCAAGGTCTCTCTTTAGCTTTCTGTCATATAGTATACTCCAGTCAACCTGGTCCCGGAACTTCTTGCCAATTCTACTGTCTCATACTCACATTTCATTCCAGGAATGCTAGGATTACACATACTCATCAATAACTGCTTTTTGTGTGGGATTAGGAAATCAAACTAGAATCATCAGGCTTCTGCTACAATATCTTCTACCTAGTACCATTTTACCAATGTATTTTAAAAATATTTTTAATGTGTATGATTGCATTGCCCCCCTGTATATAAGCAATGCCATGCTTGCAATACCCAAAGAGGACATAAAAGAATGTGGGATCCCAAAAAATTATGAGTTGTATAATAGAAGGAGATAGCAAAAGATTACATGATAAAAATAGGCAGAAGGAATTTATATTCACCAAGCCAGCTCTACAGAAAGTACTACAAAGAATACTTGGTTCTAAACAGAAGACAAAACACAACTAAGAGGCCACAAGAAATAAATCAAAAAATGCCAGAATAATTAACTAAAAGAAGACTAAGAAAACAACAGAACAACAAAATAATAAGAATTAATTAACACCCTGTCATAGCAAATACCGCACTGGATTTCATGCCTTCTGTCATGTTATGTTAAGGCTTATTAGTCAAGTTAGTGTGCCTGGATGTCTCTCAGTGAAAGTTATCCACTGGAGTTCCCTGACTGCCTTAGACCTAGACAGGTTCCAGTTCCTCTACCTTAGATCTCTGAACTAGCTCTGTAGCTCAAACTAGGGAAATACCCTACCATAGATTACTAAGCCCTCCCCCAACCCAGTTGTTTCCCACTTTTAAATTCCAAGGCTCCCAGCTGCCTGACAGATCTACCCACCTAAGACCATGGTAATTTAGATCCCAACCACCTACTTCTCTATTCAGTACCTCCTGCTCTCCTCCACTATGTCCCCTGCCAGTGTTGGACCAAGGGAGGCTCCAATTCCTCTGCCTTAGACCTCTGGGCTAGTTCCCTAACCCAGACTACCTAAGGACCCTAGCACAATAAACAATCAGAAACAACATGAGAAAGTCTTACAAGCAGAATGAACGAAACAGAAAACAGAATATCAAGACTGGATGACATATTTTAAGATCTGGACTCCTTAAGCAAAGACTATGCAAATAAAACCAAAAAAGCAGGAATGGAATATGCAGTAAATTTGTGCCACCATGCCCGGCACTGTCTCAATTTTCACTCTCAAAAGCATTTTGAGGCTTAAAGTACAACTGTGTGTTACGGAGCTTGCATAGAATTTGTAAAGCCCTTCATTTAATCACCAGCACTCCAAAAAGAAAAAAAAAATATTTCAGGATAGTCTAAATGTGTAGGAAGCCACCATATCCTTGACTATTTTGAACAGAACTTGATATAATCATCCTTTCTTAGGTTATTTTATTTAGTATGTAATCCATTGCTGTGAGCAGCCTGTGGGAGCGGGGAACCAATCACAGTACAACCTGCTGAACTCTGCACCACATCCCCAGTTCCAGAAGCTATATATTTAATTTTGACTCTAATTATACAAAAATAATATGGCAAGTTCTATCTCATGGAATACACTACTCCTAAACACACAGCCTGGTCAGGTGAACACATCTCTAAGAGACAAAGAGATTAAAGATTGGAGTTCATTCAACATGCGCTTCTATTGTGTGAGGAAAAATGTGATATAATTCTGTTCTGTTTGTCACAACCCTTGATTACTTTGTTCACTTATGCTACCATATTTTTTTTTTAAATTTTTTTTAATTTCTTTATTTATGTGTATGAATGTATTGTCTGCGTGTAGGTCTGTGCACCCGTGTCGTGCAATGCCGAAGAGGGCGTCAGATTCCCCTGGAACTGGAGTTCTCCTGGAATTGGAGTTACAGACGGTTCTCAGCCGCCATGTGGGTGCTGGGGATCGAACCCGGGTCCTCTGCAAGAGCAGTCGGTGCTCTTAACCGCTAGGCCATCTCTCCAGCCCCGCTACCATATTTTAGCAGTACTTCAATTTGAAAATATTTTCCCTGCATACTAGGCACTTGCTGTACCTCTGAACAATCTCCCCAGCACTTTTTGTTTTGTTTTGTTTTTAGTTTTTGTTTGAAATAGGTTTTTGCTAAGCTGCTTAGTCTCCCCTTTAATTCTCTCTATAGCTCAGAAAGATTTTATAAAATCGATCTTAATTCCTCTTCTCTCCTTAGTAGATGAAGTTACAGTCCTGTATGCACTCAGTCTTGCTGGTGATAACAGTTTATGCATCAACTCCCAAACATAGAATCCCCATCTAAATCCTTTTAATATTCCATGGCTTCAACATACATAGCAATTGTGAAGTCTTTAATGATGTTTAAAATTAATATTAAATTAGAGAGTTGTCTAAAGTTAAAAAATATTTTATGAAAAGTTTTTAAATGTTTGTATACTAATGACTTAAGGGCAATATACATAGGTTATACAATAGGATTTAAAATTTCTGCTTCAGGGTTGGAGAGATAGCCTAGCAGTTAAGAGCACCGACTGCTCTTGCAGAGGACCCGGGTTTGATCCCCAGCACCCACATGGTGGCTGAGAACCATCTTTAACTTCAGTTCCAGGGGAATCCGACGCCCTCTTCTGACCTCCGCGGCACTGCATGACGTGGGTGCACCAACCTACATGCAGACAGTACATTCATGCACATAAAAAAATAATTAATAAATAAATAAAAATAAATAAAAATTCTGCTTCATCCAATTTCATATTGATAAGCTAGTATTCTATATCATCTTTAAACATAAACTTTTATTTAATGTAAGACAAAAGAACAAAGCATAATGATATATAAGCATGAATATGTCACAATGAAACCCATTTCTGTGTATGTTAACCCCCAGAGAAAAAATAGAAGCTAAGAATTCATCACCGGAACAGAAAAGGTATAGAATATCTTTCACATATGAAGGTATTACACTTATTTGGGTATATGGGTTTGAATTCTGAGTTGAACAAGCTGAAAAGGGTAGAGTGTGGGGTTAATTCAGTAACATCCAGGGACCACATCAGAGGGTGCAAATCCATTTATTCTATGAGACAAGCAGCTTATATAGGTCTGGGTTGGGCAGCCTCTATGTCATATGGCTGCACATCCCAGCTAACAAACCTAGACCTCCATACCATCAAGTGTCATCCCAGCCCTTGGGGTGTACTCAGAAAGGGGAGTGCAGACAAAAAGTCAGCTCATAGTGACAAGCAACTGCTAGCATCAGGTGACAGGGTGTGCCCTCTTCTATGCTAAGCAGATTGAGCTTGCACATGCACAAGCTATGCCTAAATCCATTTCCCTCTGTTTTTTCATATTACTTTATATACATATATGTATATATGTATAATTTATTTATTTTCGTATGTGTATGAATGTACTGTCTGCATGCAGGTTTGTGCACCGTGTCATGGAATGCCGCAGAGGTCAGAAGAGGGTGTTGGATTCCCCTGGAACTGGAGTTAAAGACGATTCTCAGCCGCCATGTGGGTGGTGGGTATCAAACCCAGGTCCTCTGCAGGAGCAGTCGGCGCTCTTAACCACTAGGCCATCTCTCCAGCCCATATGTATATGTATATTACCCTTTCTCCTCCCTCCCCAGTTTAAGTTCCCTCACTTCTCCCCTTAATACCTGTCCCAGGACTATTATCACACTCTGTTGAGATACTTCTTCTCTTTCGCCCCCCTGGTTCCTTGTATAAACCTCTTCCTTCCCTGTTAAATTTCACTTTTCCCCTTCCCCCACCTTGATAGAACCTGCTAACCCCAGCATTTAATGTCATTTGTTTTCTTGATCTTAGATAATTTGACTTGGATAAGATGAACTCAGCACTCATCAAAGAAGTTTAATTTTGCAACATTTGGAGACAATTACAGAGTTCCATAATTGTTCAAATACAGGGAATACATCTCTGTGAGATGCCCAGCCATAAGTGATGTATCTGCAATGCAACCTCTATACCTAAGGCTCAGGCACACAGCAGAACAGGGGCCAGATAAAATATTAATTCATCTCTCAAGTCTTACCAGTGAATGAATTTTTTTCATACAAAAGATGGTAATCAACACAGAAAGCCACAACTGGCAAAAATGTAGAGAATAAGACACTCCAAAGTCCTATCTTATCTGGATAGGACTCCTTTATTAAACCTCTGCCACCAGGGCTTAGGGAGTCTTGTAGAATAAGGCAGAAAGACTATGAGGGGCAGGAATAATGGATGACCACAAGGAAACAGTTTTCCAGGCAGCTGCAATCTTGCTCATATGAACTTATAGAAATGGTGACAGCATGCTCAAGAATCACCCACGCAAACTCAAACCTATGCAATAACCTAGCATAGAAGTAGGGAAATGGATAGGAAGCCTCAAACGTAGCTGAGGACTTATTGGCAACTGATCACAGCTGGGTGAGGGAGAGTTAGTGTTCTTTAAGGAAATTACACTAGATAGGTTGACCAGGCTCCAGAGGACGGACTCACACTGAGGGAACTAAACTTGACTCAATAGCCCTTTATGTATATGACGGAATGCATGAAATCCAGTGGGGAGGCTATGTAAGCAGCAAATAAGCGAGTGGGTCTAAATATAATTAAGAGCACTGATGGGACTTGGAGAGGACCCATGTTTATTTGCCAGCACTTATATCTGTCTATATCTCCAGTTCCAGGAGATCCAACACCTTCTTCTGACTTTCATGGGCATTGTGTAACACGGGTGCAACTACCTACATGAAATCAATACACTTGCACACATAAAATAAAAATAATAAAATGAAAAATATATAATTAGGATATATTGTATTAAATGCACAAAAAATCAGAAATATAAAAAAATTAAAATGCTAAGGATAAGATTTTTTTCTCAAATGATTATATGAATTTTTAAATTTATTTTTTACTACTTTCATATAATCCTTAAAATTATTTTCCCTCTTAGTTTCCCTTTTAGTTTCCAATCAAGATTCATTTATTTCATTTCAAGTTAATATTGCACTGTTTTTCTGTTAATCTTTGAAGTTTCATAGATGTACAATGTATTTTAATCATATTCTTTGCCTCCCACCCCTCCTTTACCTCCTTCTGGCCCTCTCTCCATTTCTTCCCACTTCAAGTACTTTTTTAAATACTCCGTGTTCAGTTAGTGCTACCCCTATAAACATGGTTGTAGATCTACCCACTGGTACACAGGAAAACTTGAGTGGTCAACCCTCTAAGAAAATGTCTCTATCACTTCCAGCAGCTATCAACTTCCAATAGCTCCCACATTAGGGCAACCCCCATGGTGGAATTTTTACCTGGAATTTTAGGCGAACATATTTTCTGGGAGGTCATCTGTGCAGCAGCTTTCCCATGTCCTGAGCAGTTCACTCCTACCTCCTTTGGCTCTTACAGTCATTCTTCCATTATGTTCCCTGTAACATATTTTTTCTTTGGCTTTTCTTTACATTACATAATCTTGAACTTAAAAACAGGAAAACATTATTAATTACCACACTGAAATAAATCAGCATCAATTATTTTTGAACCATATGTGCAAAACCTACATTTTCAAACATTAGATGAACAAAGTCACCTGTGTCTCTTTTCCCTGACTTAATCTGGGGACATTAACCCTAAAGTTTTGAACTCTGATTTAAAAAGAATATCTTATTTGGGACAATTTTAACAGATTATTTTTAATAGAAACCATATGGTGATGATCTACATGACTACTTGTTACATGCATGAGTTTAAGAAAGTTGGAGAATGAAGAAATTGAGGATAACCTATAAAAATGAAACAATATGGGGCTGGAGAGACGGCCTAGTGGTTAAGAGAACCGATTGCTCTTGCAGGGGACCCGGGTTCGATTCCCAGCACCCACATGGTGGCCGAGAACCGTCTTTAACTCCAGTTCCAGGGGAATCAGACTCCCTCTCCTGACCTCCGTGGCATTGCGTGGCATGAGTGCACAGACCTACATGTAGACAGTACATTCATACACATAAAAAATAAATAGGCCCGGCGTCGTGGCGCATGCCTTTAATCCTAGCACTCGGGAGGCAGAGGCAGGCGGATCTTTGTGAGTTCAAGGCCAGCC
The DNA here is from genome assembly GCA_009823505.1 of Rhizomys pruinosus. NCBI lineage: Eukaryota > Metazoa > Chordata > Mammalia > Rodentia > Spalacidae > Rhizomys > Rhizomys pruinosus. The sequence continues at coordinate 1,854,428 of VZQC01001350.1, forward strand.
TGGTCTACAGAGTGAGTTCCAGAACATCTGGGGCTACAGGGAGACCCTGTCTCGAAAATTGAAAAAGACAAAAAATAAAAAATAAAAAATAAGGGGCTGGAGAGATGGCCTAGTGGTTAGGAGCACCGATGCTCTTGCAAAGGACCCGGGTTCGATCCCCAGCACTCACATGGCGGCCGAGAGCCATCTGAAACTCCAGTTCCAGGGGAATCCGACACCCTCTTCTGACCTCCGCATTGCACGACACGGGTGCACAAACTTGCATGCAGACAGTACATTCATACACATTCAGAAATAAATAAAATTAATAAAAAAAATTTTTAAATAAAAAATAAAAAAATAAATAAATAAAAATTTTAAAAATGAAACTATGTTTTCCAGAACAAACTGATAATATCATTTTGTCACTAAAATGTATCTGAATTAAAGTACCTGAAGATATTTTCTTTGAATTAGAAAATAACATGAGTTTAGTAATTTTAAATGTATTTCTAGATATAAAATAGATAAGCACTGTCATTTTTATGTAATCACCTTTAACATTATAATAGGTTACATGTAGATTTTACACAAAAATAAGCGCATAGAAATAATCACCAGGCAAATGAATTTTCAAAACCTGAATAGCACAGGGCACATAGGCCAATTAAAAAAAAAAACTGTCTGAACCCCCAAATCACCTTTGTACCCCTTCGAGTATTTATATCTTCCAGCTTTATTTCTGTAATGACTGGTTTTAGTTGAAGGATGTTGTATGATTTATGTCTGGGTTCAAGTGCTTAACTTTGTGCCTGTGAGTAAAATACATATGGATGTAAATAGTTATCACTTCTGATTATCATTGTACTTTGTGAATTCTGAATGTTGATGCTATGAATATTCTAATGGTACGTATTTGTGATATACATTCTCATTTCTGTTGAGGATAGAGCTAATAATAAAATCGTTTCATCACAGCACATTGTTCTATGTCTCCATTTTTAAGCCAACAGTGTCAATTTTAAGTTGTCACACTTTCTTCCTTATGTTTTTGGGATTTTGGTCCTCATATCCTTAAAGATTAAATTAAATGCACTTCAATTTGTCATTTAATCTATTTTGCCATATTGTCACAAGTGAGACAGCTGTTATTTGTACCTCTTTTTGTTATTCAATATGACACCTTTGGGCGTTTATTGTTTTTTTAAAAAATTATAAATTTCAGTCCATTGTTAAATGCTATTTTTACAAACACCTTTCTCATGGCATTTTATTTATTTATTTACTGTATCAATTAAAATTTATAGCCAGTAATTTAAATTATTAAAATTATAAATCCTATATTTTTCATTTATAGATATTCTTGTACTTTACTTGAGAAATGTTTGCTTAAAATCTTATGCAACAGATATGATTTTATGTCAACTTGTAAAGGTTAAAAGAAATAATAGAGAAAGGACAAATGCGAAATCATTACATATGACATAACATTTCCCAATGGCATTTAAAAATCGGAGCATTTCTAGAAACTTTCTATGACAATATTTTGAAGGATAGTTAGAATTCTAAACATGGACATCAACTCTAGTTAAGAATAGAAGGCTTTGGACCTATAGCTCATGAAGTGCACTGTAGGCTATAGGAAATGATATCTGACATATTACACTCACAGAAGCATGATTTTCTAGATCCTCATTAATTAATCCCAAGTTTGATTTATAGAAATTAAAAGCCCTCAAAATTGCTTTAGGGGAGTAAGGATATAGTTCAGTTGTAGAATGCTTGCCTAGCATGTAAAGTACCCCTAAGTTAAATTCTCAGCCCTCAAAAAATGTTTGAAAATCATGTAATCTTGACTTTTAATAAATTTATAAAGATGAAGATGCTTTTAACTTGGAAATTAATATGAAAAGAACGTGAAATAACAGTAGACACCCAGAAGTAACTCTGAAAGTAACTCAGTTCAGAGATACAGCAGTGCTGAACTGATTTTGATTAGCTCAATAACACTGAGATATGAGAAATTAACTATAGTTGCCATAACTAACAAGAATACAGGAACTAGACTGAAGTTTGTTAAAACTAATGATATTTAGAAATGTCTTCCATCTTTTAAAAAAATGTCATCTAAAAAGTAAGGGCCATCATAGTAACCAAATGGCTTCCTGGAAAATTTGAAGACAGAAACTCCTTATTAAGTCTCATTAAATAATTATTTCTTGTACAGGGCTACTTGAGCTTTTGTCCAAGAATTTGGGAGTGATGCATATTGGAAGGAACAACAACAACAACAACAACAACGACAACAGAAAAGACTGCGTCAAAGAACTGTCTGAAACGATAAACTTCTGCTTGAAACAGTAAACTTCTGCATCAAGAATTTTGAGAAGGAGAAAAAGATGAAAAATATGTTTGGCAGAATGCACGAGCTCTGATAGGGTAGGGGGTGGTAGGGAGGAGATAACGGGTCTAGATTTGATTAGCAATGTAATTATATAAAATGTACAGAGCTTCAATAAAACATTGATAAAATTTCTTCACCCAATTGCTTGTGCCCAAATATATTTGTAAGAAATATATTTATAACTATAAAATTTATTCTTAGTACCAGAGTTCAGTGAAATCAATTATACCCATGGCATGTTTGCTATTGATTATTATTGATAACTTTATTTATTTTTTATAAAATTTTATTTTCGTATGTATACGAATGTACTGTCTGCATGTAGGTTTGTGCACCCGTGTCGTGCAAAGCCGCGGAGGTCAGAAGAGGGTGTCGGATTCCCCTGGAACTGGAGTTAAAGATGGCTTTCAGCCACCATGTGGGTGGTGGGGATCAAACCCGGGTCCTCTGCAAGAGCAGTCGGCGCTCTTAACCACTAGGCCATCTCTCCAGCCCCCTATTATTGATAACTTTAATTCAGTGTTGACTTCACTCATATTCCCAAATATAAATTTTATTTCTTCAATACCTTTGTTAATGAACTGCATTAGTAAATATTTGTCAGTTGTATTTAAGAGGAAATGATGCATGCACTTTGTACTTGAAGATATACAAATTGGGGGCTCAACAGATGAGTCGGTGGATAAACTACCTGCTGTAAGAGCTTGAGGATCTGAGTTCACATGCTCAGCACCTATGTAAATATGGGGGAGTGTCAGCACGTCTAGAACCTCAGTGCTGGGACATTGAGGCAAGTGGATCCCAAGGCCTCACTGACTTGCCAGTTTAGTCAGTATCAGGCAAGTATCCAATTTAGTGAGAGACTCCTAAGATCTATGTTTGTGTTGTTTCTAGGTATAATCTTATTATGTAGACCTGGGTGGTCTGGTACTTTCTATGTAGACCAGGAGGGTTTCTAGCAATCCTCTTGTCTCTGCCTCCCAAGTTTTGAGGTAACATGTGTAGAGGACCATCACTAGCTGTGTAACCTGCTGTTCTCTGTTCTTACTTTTTGAAATATAATCATACCAGAGCTGCTATCTTGAATGCACACATGAGATCAGTAACCATGCTCTAACATAAACAAAATCAGCTACATAGCTATTTTCCCTGCTTAGATTAGACTCATGTGAGAGATAAATGCTTGGCATAAGACATACTTTGATTAGCTAACATTATACATTAACTATACTTTAAGGAACTGTATAATATTGAGCATATATTTACTTTTAAGACACTTCCTAACTGTAATTAGAATTGCAGATACATCAACATGAAAAATAATGAATGTTAAATTCTCTGAAAACTACACATGGTATTGGAAATTGTTTCATTTTACCTAACAAAGTTCTGGATAAATTAGGGAAAATTAAAAACAAAACAAGAAAATCTACTAAACAGAACTACTTTGTATGGCAATCTTCTGTCTTCAATTTACTTCAGCAAGACATAAATGAGTTTTGGTGTTGATAGTGTTCACAAAATTAACAGAGTTCTTCTGGACACAGATGTCTGCTTAATGAATTTGGAACTGGTGCTGCCACAGTTGCCAGGAGTCCAGGCTTGCTTAATTGTTTGTTCTTGCAAAGTGCTGGTTCACTAACACCAATATGCTCTTTTTGCATGGGGCACATAGGAGAATCTTGTTTACTCAACCACAGATCACATTATCTGCACCTGTGCAAGTCTTGACATTAAGCTTGTTCTAGACATTGAAGGCAGCAAAATACACTGTCAGTTATAACAAAATGACAAAACTAAAGAATTAACAGTTCAACCTCAAGGCCTTAAGCTTTTGTAGAATTTATTCTGTATCGCATCCTATTAAAATCTCATTTCTCTGTAGTTTAGAAGAGTCATTCAGCCAGAATAGCCTACATATGTGTGACTTTTTGTTTAATTTTGGCTGAGCTATCAGACTCTGTTCTTGGCTTCAGCTTTAAGAAGTCATCAGCAAATGTATACATGCATGGTGGAGCTTCAGATTCATCCCTTTGCCTGCAAACTATTTGGGAAAAAAGTGCCTTACTGACTAGAGCCACTGTAGTATCTGATCTAATTTGACCTTGCAGGACAAATTGTGCCTTACTTTTCAAGGGCTAAAATTCTTATAACTGCCCAAGTCTTATGTGCTATCCACTCTCAGGGACATTGAATTGTTTCCATTTTGCTCATTATCCTTCCACCATTACCATAGATATCTCTATCAGTGATAGTTTCTTGTTTTGTATTATTATTGTCTTTTTTTAAAAATTAGCTTTTAAAAATGTGGCACCATGGACGCTGCAGTCTTTGCTAGGTCGCAGTGGCTGGGAGCCATCTCCTACCCCTAGCCATGAGCCCCATGAGCCCTATGAGCCCCACATTCCTACAGAGAGGTTATGGCCTCTGCCTCTCTGTTCCCTCTGGGCATGACCCCTTGGGCCTGACCAAGGGCCCCTAGCAGGTATTCTTCTAAAACATTCAAGCTGAAAAAGAATATCCTTGAAGGGTCCCATCAGTATGAAGTCTTAAAACAAGCAGAAGCAACCCTAGGAACTGACAATTTCCAGTAAGCTGGTGAAGTGGCTCAGCAAATGAAGGTATTTGCTGCCAAGCCTGATGATCTAAGTTCAAGGAGAGAACCAACTCTTACAAAGTTGCCTTCTGACAATTGCACACTGTGGCATGATGTATATGTGCAAGCACACACACACAGCGATTTTTAAAATTAAAATAAAAATATGCACATATATAAAATAATAGATATGAAAGTAACAAATTAGTAAGAGCAATGTAATTAAATACACATAGAATAAATTGTAATATAGCAAAAGTAGGTCAAAGAAGAGAATTTTCAAAAATATGTTTATATTAAATGTAAAACCTGGGAATAAAAAATATTTCTCTGAGAAGAGTCTGTAAATTAATAAATACTATAATATTTTGGATTAGAAATTATGAAGGATTGTGGTGAAATTTATACAGCAGCATATTTTCTTAAAAATTTCAAGCCAGCCCTAAAGTTTTTGTTAGGATGATAAAGATGATATATTTTTATTGCACTTTTGCATTTTTCATACAATGTAGTGTGATGACATTTAGATATGCTCCTTTCTCCAACATCCCCTCACTGGCTCCTACCCAATTTTATAAACACACAAATACATACACACACACACACACACACACACACACACACACACACACACATTACTGAGTTCATATGAGTAACTGACCAGTTGTCTGGAAGACACTGTTTCTTTGTGGTCATCTACTACCTCTGGCTCTTATAATCTTTTGGCCTCCACTTCTACAATGATCCTTGAGACTTGGGAAAAAGAGGTTTGAAATAGATGTCCAATTCAGGAATGAGTACTCTGAGGTCGCTTGTATTCTGCACATTAGCTTAGTGGAGTTTCTATGTTAATCACCATCTCCTGCATAAGGAAAAATTTCAGGTAAGAGTTAAGAGATGCATTCATCCTAAGTATTGAAGATGTGTCACTTAGAGTTAAGTGTGTCACAATCACTTATACTTTGCCTTTGAACCATTCTAGAATTCTAAAATAGTCTCCATTAGTTGCAAAAATAAGCCGTTTGAGGAGGGGTGAAAGGAATACTTGTCTGTAAATATGAGGATGCATATAAAGTAAGAAATTACATTGGTCTAGGAATGTGGAAAATTGGTTTTTTTTTCCTCTAGTATCTGTGACCTCTCCACACATTTGTATTTGGCTCATTACCACACTTGAGTCACCACTGAATAGCCCTTAATTCCAATTAAACAGCTGTTGATTACCCCTAAAATAAAAGTGCCACTACTGTACCAATAGCAATAGTTTGCTAAGGTAGTCATTGTTATTTATTAGATGTCACAGCTGGGTAGGAATTTGATTGATTTTATCCCTTGGCAGCTTATATATTAACCTCTGATCTCCTGAAAACCTGTCTTAAGAAAAGAGGCTTCCAGATCAGTTCCAGGTTGATTCTTCCAAATCCTGTGTCCAAAATATGCCCTGTCTTCAAGTTCTGTGGTAATAGCCTGTGTTGTTTGGGGAGCCACTTGGACTATCCTGATCAACAACTCAAAGGGGAGATCTTCCTGCCTGGCATTGTGCTTTTATTATATACCCTTCAGATAAACACATATACTCATATTTATTGTATGCATATTTTAAGTAATTTTTAAGTAATTTTGAAATAATACATTTCCCTATGGTTTTTCATATGATATAAACATTATTCTTCTCTCTTTTCATTCCCATGTATAACTCCTTCCTCGCTCGCTGGTTAAAATACCCCCACATTTCTCCATTCCCCCTTAATACCACCTGTTTCCTATTATCTCCCTCCCTGGATCTCCTTCATTCCCTTTATCCCATGGTTCACTTACATTTTCCTGGCCTCGGGCTACATGCTCACATTTAGGGATCTGGAACTAAGATCTACTCATAAAAAACAATGTCACTTGTTTTTCTGTGTCTGTGTTACTTAGTATGGGTTTTTATTTTCATCAATTTACCTGCAAATTTTATGATTTCATCGTACCACTGAGTAGATATCAGTTGTGTAAATGTACCTACCACATTTTCATTTTCCATTTATCATTTGAGGGACATTTAAATTTAAAAAAATGTGCTTGTGCAGGAATATCTGTATTAGGATCAGTCTATGGGGAATATGATAACTAGTATGAGTGGATCATATGATACATTTATTTTCATTTTTTAAAAGAGTTCTCCATGCTGATTTCCATAGTGGTTGCATTAGTTTGCAGTCCCACTGACAGTGAATGAGAGTTCTTCTTTCCCCACTTCCATGCGAGCATTTGGTGTTATTTGTTCACTTCAACTTACCATTTTGACTATGGTTAGATGGTTAGATGAAATTTTTGTTAATATTTTTATTGAAGGTTTGTTAATTTCATACATAATTTCTCAATCCAATTTAGGCTCATTTCCCTTTCCATGTCCCCCACCCCACCTGAGTTCATGCATTCTGCCATACCTACCTTGTATCTTTTTCTGAAGCTTTTTAAACTTTTTCAAAGTAGAGGATTATTGTATTGGGGAGAACTTAACTGTTTCAGTTGGTTCTTTGTCCCAGTTCTTTTGTTGCTGTTGTTCCCTCCAATTTGTACTGCTCCATCATATGCATACATACACACACACACACACACACACACACACACACACATATATATGACACCTGTAATAAAATTATGTCATCTGAAAATAAACTGTATGTTATTTCCAAATCATATTTAAGGATTCACATTTTTCCCTTTTAAATTTATATTACTCTAAAATATGCCTACATATATACCGATATACCAAGATTACAAAGTCTGAAAATAATTCTAGAGCCTGTTAAGGGATTCACATTATATGAGCACATTTGCTTTCAGAAAAAGAGAAATATAACATTAACATTGCACAGTTTGCCTTACAGCTAGGTACTTGGGGCTAGCATCCAGAAATGAGGGATACCATTCGTCATTTGTTTTTCTGGGACTGTGTTACTTCACTTTCTAGTTCCATCCATTTACCTGCAAAGTTCATGATGCCTTCTTTCTTTATCACTGCATAGAACTCCATTGTGTAGATGTACCACATTTTCTCTTTCCACTCGTTAGTTGAGGGGCACTTGGGTTGGTCCCTGCTCTTCGCTATTGTGGAGAGAGATCTGCAATAAACATGGCTATGCATGTATCTCTGCAGTATGATGAGTCTTGTTAGATGAAATTTTAGAATGGTTTTGATTTACATTTCCCTAATTACTAACAACTTTGAATACTTTTGAGGGTGTTTTCTTAGCTTTTTTTTTCTTTTGAGAGTTCTCTGTTCATGTCCATAGCCCATTTTATAATTGAGTTCTTTCTTTCCTTACATCTTTTGTTTGTTAATTCTTTTTTTTTATTAATTTTATTTATTTCTATATGCGTATGAATGTACTGTATGCCGCGGAGGTCAGAAGAGGGTGTCAGATTCCCCTGGAACTGGAGTTCTCCTGGAATTGGAGTTTCAGATGGTTCTCAGCCGCCATGTGGGTGCTGGGGATTGAACCCGGGTCCTCTGTAAGAGCAGTTGGCGCTCTTAACCGCTAGGCCATCTATCCAGCCCTGTTTGTGAATTCTTTGTATAATCTTCTGTCAGATGAATAAGTGGTGAACATTTTCTCCCACTCTATAGACTTCCTGTTTACTCTGTTGGTTATTTCCTTTGCTGTAGAGAAGCTTTTTAGTTGAATGAGGGCCCATTTTTCAATCATTGTCCTTAATTCCTGGGTGTCTGATGTATGATTTACAAAATCTTTTCCAGCACCTATATCTTTTAAGGTTCTGCATGTGTTTATTTATTTTTCAACATTTCAAACTTCATATTGATTTCTTTGATATATTTGGAGTGTTATTTAGGGACATTAGTATTATTTGGCTTTTGTACAGGGTGTTAATAATGGGGCAATTTCATTCTTCTACATGTGGAGATCCAGTTTTGTCAACATTTGTTGATGTTGCTGGCTTTACTACAGTGCATGTACTTAAATGTGCTTAATACCTTTGTCAAATATCAGGTGGCTCTAATTTTGTTCCATTGATATATGTGTCTGTTTTTCACAAATACCATGTTATTTTTATGAACATACCTCATTTGCCCCACTTATCTCTCTCTCTCTCTCTCTCTCTCTCTCTCTCTCTCTCTCTGTGTGTGTGTGTGTGTGTGTGTGTGTGTGTGTGTGTGTGTATGTGTGTATGTGCTCCAGTGTATGTGTGGAGGCTAGAAAACAACATCTTGGACCTGAGTCTCTCCTTGTACCATGCAGGTCCTCAGGATGGAACTCTGGTCCTCAATATTGTCAGCAACTGGCTTTACATTCTGAGCCAACTCACCAGGACTGTAGTGGTTAATTCATGGGTTAAACTTGATTAGGTTAAATGCCTACATCAATAAAGAATCATACCTTTGAGTGTGTATATGAGGTAGTTTCCAATAAAGGTTAGTTGAGGGCTAAGAATCATCCTGGGGGCTGGAGAGATGGCCTAGTGGTTAAGAGCGCTGACTGCTCTTGCAGAGGACCTGGGTTTGATCCCCAGCACCCACATAGTGGCTGAGAACTATCTTTAGCTCCAGTTCCAGGGGAATCTGACACCCTATTCTGACCTCTGCGTCATGACACGGGTGCATAAACCTACATGTAGACAGTACATTCATACACATAAAAAAATAAATAAAATTTAAAAAAAGAACCATCCTGAATATGGAATCACCATCTCATAGGCTGTGATCCAGGACTGAATAAAAAGGTGGAAGGTGAAGGCAAGCTCATTGCAACATTTCATTTTTCCTGCTTCTTGACACAGGGATGTGAGCAGCAGCTTGCTGCACTGCCTTCCCTACCTTAATGGACTGTACCCTCTGACCCATGAGCCAGAAAAAAAACTTTCTTCTCTTAAGTTGTTTTTTGTCTGATGTTCAGTCAGAGCAACAATAAAAGTAACATATAAAGAATTAGTACCATAGAAGTGTGGTCATCGTTGCTGTGATAAACCAGACCATACACTTCCTAGGTCTTTAGGAACTAATCTGTGGAAAGACTGTGGAAAACTACTGAGCTCTGAGTTGCAGAAAACAATAAGAAGGAGCGGTGGTTAGTGTTCATTCTTACTAGCTAAATTTATGTTGAGAGGGATAAAAAAAAAAACATGGAACAGAAAGATGGGGGGAGGGTTGGTGAAGAATGGAGTTTTAATCTGGTTAAGCTTGCAGGCAAGTTAAGTGACAGAACAGCTGCAGTTGTTAATTTGTCTCATTAATGAAAAACTAGGAACTTGGCCCTGGGGCTCTAGGAAATGTTTTCTGAGGGCAAGACACCAACTAAATAAGATTCCAGGTTATAAAATAGCAAACTCACTTGGAAATTTTTCAGTTGAAAAGAGAATATTTCAACTAAGAGAGCCTCTTGAACACACTGCTTGAGGAGAACTAGCTAGAGAAGTGATTTTCCAGTTGCAGCTACATAAGTAAGCACAGAAAACTCTACAGCTGTGGCCCAAGGGGGCCAGATTGTTTCTCAAGCTTACAGCAGAACTTGGCATTTTCCATATGGAGCTGGTTTTTTAAGGTATGCAAGAGACAAGTCTCATATTTTTTTTTTTGGTCTTTTCAAGAGAGGGTTAGAATTTCTGAGGCTTTTCAATGAGTAACTAGGGTTGATTAATTATATGGAGTTCCTGTGATGGCTGTGCATAAACCTGTGAAAATAAACCTAAAGGGGACCCCCACAAGTTCTACATGGCAAGAACATGGGAAATTTACTAAAAATCTATATGAGTGAAGTGGGTCCCAAGAGAGATGCTATATTGCTACAGGAAACAGGGATGGAGAGGTTGACCTAGCCAAGCATGTTGGTTATTGGCCAATCATGGTATTGACTGCCAGTTATAGATACAACGGTTTTGCCATTTGTTCTTAGGGCTTTGGTATTGCTGTAGTCTGGTCTTTCCTTGCTATCTTGCCACTCCTCCCTTTTGTAATAGTGATGTTTTCTTTGTGTCATTGCATATTGTAGGAATGCAAGTTGATATTTTTGTATAAGAACTCACAGTTAAAGATTGCCTTGACTCTCAGAAGATATTTGGTACTTTGATCAGTATTGGGACTATTAAATTTGGGGAACATTAAGATGGGCTTAATGGTTTTGCATTATGAGATGACTGAAATTTTGGGTGCCAGGGGTAGAATATCATGTTTGAAAATGAGGTGGATTCTCATTTCCTTTCTGTTGCTGTGATAAAAAGAAAAACTCCAACCTAAAGCAAGTTAAGTAAAGAAAGTGTTTATTTGACCTTACAGGTAAAATAAGTTCATCATTGGAGGAAGTCATAGAAGAACTCAAGCAAGAACTTGAAGCAGAAACAATGGAGTAATGCTGCTTGCTATGTTGCTCTCTGGCTCATGCTTATCCCACTCTCTTATACATTCTTAGTCCAGCTACCCCATAAATGGTGCTGCTCACAGTTCTGTGGTTCCTCTTACATCTGTTAAAGCAATTATGCAAATCCCTCTCAGAGCTGTCCTAAAACCAACCTGATAAAACCTTTATATGTTTTTGCAGGTGATTCTGAGTTATGCCAACTTGACACTAATGCTTACTAGAAATATAATTGGCAACAGATGACTTGTGATGGTTAAGGTTGAAGGCCTACTATGCTGAGGATGTAACCAACTTGACAGTGTTAACTAGAAATATAGTTGACAACAGATGACTTGTGATGGTTAAGGTTGAAGGCCTACTATGCTGAGGATGTAAGTAAAGAACTACCTTTAGGTATGTCTGGGAGGATGAGTCCAGAGATTAACTGAGAGGAAGAAGACATGTCCTATATGTATATGGTATTGCACATGGGCTAGGCCTCAGACACAATAAAAATGGGGACATAAAAAAGCCCACTCTGCACCAGCAATCCTTTTTCTCTGCTTTGTAGTCTAAAGACAGATGAGCAAGTAGCCTCTCCCTCCACCACCATACCTTCCCCTTTATGACTGATATACACCATTCCCTGAACAATGTCTAAAACTGCCCATTTTATTTTTTTATTTTATAGGTATGAGTCTATTTCCTACATGTAGGTTTAAGTGCACTGTGTCATGTATTGTCCATACAGGTCAGAAGAAAATGTTGGATTACCTTGGAACAGGAGTTATAGTTGTTATCTCCCTTGTAGGTGCTGGGAATTAAACCCCAGTGCTCTGTAAGAGCATGAAGTGCTCTTAACCAGTGAGACATTTCTCCAGCTCCTAAGCCTGCTCACTCTTAAGTTGGTTAGGTATTCATCTTTTTTTTTTTTTTTTTTTTGTAGGTATTCATCTTTTATCCTTGTTAGGTATTCACCACAACAATGAGAAAAATTATTGAATTATGTAGCTTACATATGAATATTTTAAACTAGCTCTAAAAATACAGTAAGTCATATGTTTTCAACCATTCTATATTATCAAATACATGCCACTTTAAATTTTGGCTATAATCTAAATTATAAATTTGTAAATTTGTGCAGTTGTATATTAAGTATTTTGTAAGTTATATAATATGTGTTGTGGCAAATTTTAGAACAAATGGATAAATGTAAAGGTACATGAAATTAAAGGGGTTTTCATAAACTATATATATATAGATATATATATATATATATATATATGCATATACAACCATGGCTAAAATTTAAGATTGTTGTTGAAGAGGTTATTTTTATTTTATGTGTCTGAGTGTTTTGCCTACATGTATGTAAATCCACCGTGTGCAAGCAAATCCACAATAGCCAGAGCAGAGCATCAGAGTCCCTGAAACAGTAGTTACAAATGGTTGTTAGCCTCAACATAGGAGCTGAGAACCAAAAATGGATCATCTGTCAGAGCAGCCAGTGTTCTTAAACACTGAGCTATCTCTTGAGCAACAAAGACTTAATTTATTTTGTATATCTGAGTATTTTCCTCCATATAAGTATGGGCACCACGCATCCCACAGAGGCCATAAGAGGGTATGAGATCTCCTACTGCTGTACTGACAGACAGTTATGAGCTGATAAGTTGATGCTGGGAACTGAACCTGGGCTCTCGGCAAGAGAAGCCAGTGCTTTTAACCTTTGAGCTGTGTCTCCAGTTCCTGCAGTATTTTATGTGTGTGTTTATGTGCTGAGGTCTGTTAAGTGATCCAAAGTATATTTTAAATGAATTCAGTCAAATAACCTTTTAAGTCCATTTGACATCTTTGGCAGTTTAAAAATAATTGTATTTATTTTGTGTAAATTCATACATGAATATCGAGTATTTAGATCATCAACACCCCTTACTCTCCTTCCAGTTTCTCTTACACAACCTAACTAATCCCAACTGCAGACCTCTCTCTTCATTCGTTTTAAATCTATGGCATTTTTAATTGAATATGCTTAAGATTCTGAAAGCCAGTATTTTAGTTCAATGAAAAAAATGAAGATTAAGATAATCCCTTTGTTTATTGTGGGATTTTAAAGTTCTATACTTTGCTAGTAATGTGCCAGTACTTTCTTAGGCATTTCCAGGTATTTTATATCATTTAAGTAACAAAACTCTATTAATTAATGGAAAGTAAAACCTAGCTTGGGAAACTTCTGGTAGTGCTCAGACTATGTTAATTTGAAAAAGAAGAAACTGACCTCTGCTATGCTTAACTTGGTATTATTATTTTATTCACACAAATAAAAACGTTAATGGTATTTTGTAATATGTTTTATATCAGATGATTTTACATAACATTTCTAGAAATTAATGATTTTCTTCTATAATTAAAATATCTGCCTATATATGTATATATAAGATGTATTTGCTAAGAATTTTTGTTGTGTGTGTGATGGTTAATCCTGGGTGTCAACTTGACTGGACTAAAGAACAAATAAGAGAAAAAGGATATTCGGATTGGACTACCTCAACCCGGATGGCCCACCCCAAATGGGGGCATTACCATCTGCTGGCAGGCAGTATTAAAGGCCATGGCAGAAGGAGCTGGTCCCTTTTTTTTCCTGCTGCTTGCCTCTCCCTCACTGGTGAGTTTGTCTTGCTTCTCTGGTCAACCCTTCGGATCCCAGCATGTACTGAGACCAGCAGATCTCCTGGAATCCATCGGGCCTTCAGCACCAGATTGGGACTACTGAGACATGCAGCCTTGTGGACTGAGCAGTTCCCTGGATTCTCAGCCTCTCCAGTGTGGTGTGGCTACTGTTGGACTCCTTGAACTCTGTCACATGAGCAAATCAATAAATTGTATATAGCTATATATTCGTCCTGTTGCTTCTGTTTCTTTAGAGAACCTTGACTAATACAGATTTTGGTACCAGAAGTGGTTCTAGAGAAACAGAATTAAAAGGATGAATTTCTTTAATGGGCTTGGTAGTTTCTGGAGCCAGCTCTCCAACCCAATGAAGCCTAGAGTTACTGAAGTCTCTCCTGGTGGCATGAAGAGGAATGATAATCCTTGGTGCAGACTATTTGATGTAATTATGAAGACAGATCCATTTGACTCACCTAACTGGCCTCTTGTGAGGAGCAAGGAATTTAGTGACGCTATATATAAAACATTTGAGAAATTGCAGAAAAATAAGGAAAATAATGATGTTGCCTGGTTGCTCCTAGCATCTCTGGATAAAGTGATAGAGGCAAATAAGGAGCTCAGTGATAAAATTGACCAGCTCCAGATTCAAAACAACAGTTTAAAAGTTTCCAAGTGTGCTCTGGAAGAGCATCTCCTCTCCAGCAGCCAAAGAGCTAAAGCAGCAGAAAATCAAGTTGGAGCCCTTATTATATGTTTGGCTGATTTACAATGAAAATTTAATTCCCAGCCACGAACAGTGTCAGCAGTCAAAGTGAGAGCACTGGTGGGGAAAGGGTGGAACCCTGAAACTTGGGATGGAGATGTGTGGGAGAACCACAATGATGAGGATTTTGAACCCTCAGATTCTGAGGGACTTTCTTTATCTGAGGAATTAATCTCCCCACCCTCAGCAGAGAATCCACACCCTGCAGATCCCTCCTCCCCACCCTTGCCTGAGGAAACTAATCTCCCCCTCCCAGTGGGAGTTAATGTCCCTCAGGGCCCAACAATTGTTGCCTCTAGACCTATAACCAGATTGAAGGCTAAGCAAGCCCCTAAAGGTGAGATAGAAAGTGTGGTTCAGGATGACATGCACTACGCCACTAAAGAAATTAATGAGTTTGCCAATTCATTATAGCAGAAGCCTAAGGAATGTGTGGGAATGGATTTTAAGGGTATGGGATAATGGTGGAAGGAATATAAAATTGGATCAGACTGAGTTTAGATCATTGCTGTGGAACTTGGAACAGTTTTTCTGAAAGAGTTGTAGATGATGGAGGTCTGGCTTGTGAAGCTTCTAGTTTCCAGGGGGAGCAGAGTTCATCAGGACTGTTTAATCTGTGGGTTCTGGTCAGCTGGGGCTGAAGAATCAGCTGTAAGTAACAAGAGACCAGAATGTGAAGTGAAATCTTTATTGTACTGGGACAATTGATGCTGGTTAGCTGGGGCTGAAAAATGAGCTGTAAGTAACAAGAGACTAGCATCACTGTGGTGAAATCTTCTGGGAAGAATTTCTTCAGGGTCAGCACACAGAAGCTGTGATCCAGAAGGGACCTGAGCCTCCATTTTAAGCCAGAAGTAGGACTTGGTAGTGTGTAAGAGTCTCCTACATGGTTCTGGTGTTGAAATTTGAGGGGGTCACAGAGAGCAGCCTAGGCTTGGCACTGTGAGAGGTCAGGAAAGACCACTGGTGGAAGTGCACCTCGGTTGCAGTGAAGACCCAAGGATTGCAGGGGTCATGGAGAGAAGCTGAGGCTTTGCACCAGGAGAGGTCAGAAGAGACCATTGTGAAGGTGCTGCCTCAGTTTCAGTGGTGACCCCAGCTTTTTGGAGATGCTAGGACCATGGGACGACCACCAAGAGCAGCAGCAGGTGTGAAATGGAGTCTCCCTGGGCCTTGGAGATGAGCTGTGTGTACCACTTTCAACAGAGTCAGAGAGGGGGAGCTGCCAAAACCCTTTGGAGCCCAGAAGATCATGAGTGAATCCCAGGTGTCCAGCCTTGAGCTATTTTGCTGGACTTAGTTTTGTTTGAGTGTGCCTGATTCTTTCCTTTGAAATAAGACAGTACTTGTTTTGGATTTTACAGCAGCCCACAGTTAAGAGACTATTAATAGACCAAACTTTTAAGTGTTTGGACATTTTAAGGACTGTGGGGCTTTTAAGGTTGTACTGTCAGGTTGTGATTAATGTTAACATCATACTTTGGGGATAAGAACTGGAAAGGTGGTGGTTTCATAGTTATGTGTTTTGTGTGTCAAGTTGACAAGGGGTCAATTGTGCTGGATACCTTTAGTGTCAACTTGACACACCTGTGTTGAGGGAGCCTCAATTGGGGAATTGGCTCCATTGGATTGGCCTGTGGCCACATCTGTGGAGTATTATCTTGATGGTCGAGCAGTGTGGGAGGGCCCAGCCCACAATGAGTGGTGCCACCCTGGGCAGGTTGTGTACCGTATAAGAAGGCAGGCTGGGCAGGAGCCAGAGGAGCAAGCCAGTGAACAGCATTCCTACATGGCTTATGCTTCAGCTTCTGCTTCCAGGTACCTGCCCCGAGTTCATGCCTTGGGCTCCCTGAGTGAGAACTGTGACCCAGGAGATGTAAGCTGAATAAACCCTTTCCTCCCCAAGTTGGTGTTTTGTCACAGCAATGGAAGACAAACTAGGACATTGTGCATCTCAAAATGTTTGATAGAATACTATTTTAACTATTTTTCTTAATCTTCAAAGCAGAACTATCAGTTATAATTTTACATCTTCCTTTACCAAACAAAGAGTAATGTAAAGAATATTTCTACTTATTTATAATAAGAAAAGTACATAATGCTTCATAATTTATTACATAATAAAATAATAGTCATGTGTTTCTCCATATGTGATGTTTCTTGATTTTGCAAAACAGAACTTGAAACGACATCATCTTTCATAAGCATAGTTATCCAGAACAGAGCATTAAATTCAAAATAATCAACTGTTCTAAATGATCAAGGTTTGCACCTGTTTCCCAACTGGCTATGGAGCCAATGAGGGTAAGTGCAAGACCATTTTCCTTTGAAAAATCTGGAGTTCTTTTACCCAAAAGCCCATTGATAGGGTATTTAAGACTTTCATTGAGGTTGCAGTTTCTCCCTTCGTTTAATCTTAATTCTTTTTATATCCTCTTCAGATATTGAGCCCCAAAGAAAAAATTCAAACTAAAGTATTCATATTTTAGAGTAATATAAAATTAAAGGAGGAAAATGTGGATTCCTAAACGTAAAAAAAAAGATGGAGTGAAAGATGCAGGACATTTATGGCAGAAGGCATGACCTGGGGTGGGGTGGGGGGATGGGAAAGGGGAATATGTTGAAACTGAACTGAGAAATGATGTCTGAAATATACAAAACATCAATAAAAGCATTTAAAAAACAGACAAACATGCAATTTAAGATGACACTTTTAGGATAAACTTCTCTCCTAATGGTGACTTGAGCCCTCCCACTCAATGGGAGAATCAGCAGAACCTGCAGGATTTTATTTGGAATTGACATTCTCTATTGTGATTTTGTTTATTTAAATTTTAGTTTGTTTTCACTGGAAAGGAAAGACATGCTCAATTTTAAACTTTAAAAGTGTACAAGTTTCTTTGTTACAATAAAACTAAATGTGTAAAAAAAGATTCAATGGTAGGTAAAGTCAGGATTCCCAAACATTAATTTATCAACCATAGAAGATTGCCTTATCAAGACCAGGATACATACTGGAAAGATTGCAAAGAAGATGGTCCCACATATAAAGTCAGGATTCCCAAACATTAATTTATCAACCATAGAAGATTGCCTTATCAAGACAAGGATACATACTGGAAAGATTGCAAAGAAGATGGTCCCACATAAACTCACAATTTGGGGCCTTGAATATCCAGACACTATTAATCAATGAGCCTGCAGAAATGGCTTGTTCTTTTATTTTGTTCCCTAATACTTCCTCTTATGGTAAGACTAGCAAGCTAGCACATGATTCATATATTCATTTATTGTTAGCTGAGATTCAGTATGTCCAACTGATTTAAGTTTGATTATGTCATCCATATGCTACATACTAAAACAATATAATTTCTGATTAAATACTGTGTATATTTGTAGGTATGTGTACCATGTACATCTGTGCATGAGCATATGGAGACCAAAGGTCAACATCAGGGTGTCTTTCTTCTATTGATCTTCACTTAATTTTTTGAGAAAAGATTCCTCATTGAACCTGAAATTCATTGATTCAGCTAAGCTGGCTAGATAGAAAATCCTTGGGGTTCTTCCTATCTTTGCCCCTGCTCAGGTTTGCAGGAGTTGAAGACGCACCATATCTTCCACATCCCCCTCAGCACTGGGATGACAGATACATGAGCCTGGTGTGCTGGGGACTCAAATGCATGCCCCCATGCTGAAATAGCAGGCACTTAACCTACTAAGTTATCTTTAGCCACCTAAGACATGGCTATTTAATTTAAGTGTTATAATTGGTTTATTATATTACCTCAGATTTTCAATATCTTGCCATTTTAATGGAATAATATTTGTCATTAATCCTAATAACAATTACTTTTTGTTCAATCAACTAAAACAAAACATTCCTGCCCCTACTACTATAACCTAATCTGTCATAAACTACATTGTTTAACCCATTTACCTCTGTTTTTTTTTAAATAACTGAATGAAGATTTTTCTGCATCTTCTGCAGTGATATAAAATTCTTCAGTCTATCATTTTTTCCTCACATTTCACAGTTTGTGCACTAGCTCTGTCTTTGCCATTAAAAACTTACAGCTATATATTTGGTTCTGAACAGAGAATAATCCTTTTCACAGTTCTTATGTCTATTAGTCAATTAAAGAAGGCAGTTTTACCTGTTTTATAAGAGATTACCTCTATAATAGTTGTCTCCAATTTACAGTTGGAGAGCGACCTCATCATCGTCATATTTCTCCTTGTTCTATGGGGGGGAGGCAAGAAAGTCTCTCATATCAAAACCTTTGCGGCACCTAGAAGGTAAATTTCATTAGGACTCATTAAGTAGTTGTTACTGTAGGATCCACAGAGGGGTTAGATGCTTATGGCAATCTGAGGCTTTTCTCCTTTCAATGTTCAGATGGGTCAACCTTTCAGTTGGCACTTTTGGTACATCCACTCAATGCAAAGCTGCATCTTTTCTTTCTCGCCATTAAGTTGGGACATTTTGTGTTGGAACCCACAAATCTTTTCCTGTGGTTATTTTTAAGATTTGAATGCAAGGTTTTGACGAAAAGGTTTCATGTCTATCTGTATCCCCCACCTTTTTTTTTTTTTTGACCAGGAGTCTCCAGAAGACAGTTGTATTATATCATAACTATAGGGTGGAATCAAGGCACAGATTTCATCAAATTCACCCATGTTGTTTTGGGTGACTATATATGATTTAAATTTTATTTTTATGTTAAATCATCTTAAAAAGAATGCTACAGGTGATACTGTACAACAGAGAAATTATAGAGAACATTTGTATGTGTCAATCCAAAAGTTATTGTTAAAGTCTTAAGCTATGGACTTAAGCAAAATATATCAATACAGGATCTCTGACATCAGCAAGGGATTATTTAACCAGGGGATCCAAGGCCCCACAAAAGTAAGCTCCTTGCCTCAAACGGGATACCTGCAGGAAGAGAAGCGATAAGGCCATGCTGCCAAAGACCTGACGTTAACATGGGAAGATGTATTAAGACCACACATGCAAGTGTACAGATGTCCCTGGAAACCAGAAGTGTTACAAAGGCCACTAAACCATAAAGCAAATACGGGTCTCCTTGAGTCAAGCAACTCCACCGTCAGCCACCAGCTCACCTCACCTGCCTGGAAATACTGTGCAGCAGAGGCAGCCATATGCCTGTATATCCCAAATCTAATTGGCTATTGGCTCTCTCCTTGGAGGAATAACCATGGCTGATGCCACAAGCTTACATCCTCTACAGGTTAGGAGATGTTTATAAGCCACAGTAAAACCCTGTCATTTTTAACAGGAAAAATGTAATTCATGGATTAACATATCATCCAAACATATGTTCTATACAAAGTAACCTACCATAACTATTAGTGCTGTTTAAATACCTATATATCTAATTGCTTGTGCTTCATTAGTAGGATCGAAAGGTTATTTCTGGACAGTCAGGCCATGAAAGGAAACAGCCAGAATTGACAGGTCCAAGACAACAGCTCCAGAGAGAGTGGACTGTTTTTGTTCTCATCCCTGTGTCCCTTTTCTAAGCCTAGGGAACAATCTGCAGAAGAGGGGCATGGTAGAATGTAAGGGCTTGCGATGGGGTGAATGGTGAAACTACAGCAATGTCATCTGGACACTCATTTGATCAACTTGATTGAACATACAACCCCTCACCTCCCGCTGGAAGGTGGGGCTGTGGGGGTTTGGGCACAACAGCCTGCAAATTGTTTTACATGAAGGATGCTTGTACTCATGGATTATCACTTATAGCTAAAAAATGAAAAAAAAAACTGAGAGAAAGATGCAGGACAGTTATGGCAGAATGCATGAGCTGGGATGGGGTGGGGGTGGGGGGGAAGGGAAAGGGAAATATGCCTGAACTGAATTGGAAAATGATGTCTGAAATGCACAAAGCATCAATAAAGAATGTTAAAAAAAAAAACTTACAGCTTTAAAAACCCAGGATAAATGTATATTACCTGAATTTGACAAGTATCGAATATTTATATCCACATACTCAACTACTTTTTGAAGTATTAAACAATTTTAAGTCTATATGCTTATGCAATACAGTTATGTGAAAATATTTCCTTCATTTAATCTTCATAGGACTGTATTCTCACCAACTGCTGTGATTTCATTTGTATCCATCAAAACTCACCTGAGAATATGATCTTTGTTGAAATACAGTACTGTATATTTTACAATTGGAATGAGGTAGTAGTGGAGTAGACTGTATAATTAAAAGGGTGGCATGGGGCTTAGGGTAGAATCTGTTACTAATAGTCTATAAAATGGATATCATATTAAAATGATTCCTAATGATCTATTGGTATACCCATCTTTCATCCTTCATTAGATGAGCTTCCTTCAGTAAACTGCAATTATCAAAGCGACCTATAACTGGTCAATGTTCAGAGAATACATACTGCAATATACTCAGTCCCAAATGGAACACAAATATCACATTTTTCCCACAAGGCTCAAGGATCTTCTAGGAAACGAATATACAACAGAGCAGTTGTACATATGATCTCAGAGTCACTATGATAGCATGCAAGAAACAGTTAAACACAGAAAAATCCCAGAATGGAGGTAGGAGGTAAGCATGAAGACCCATCCCTAATCAAGGAGCAATTGGTATATGATAGCTGCTGAAAAAAGAATTGGTTTTCCTTCTTGGGGTGGCCTTTGTTAGGTCCACCTCACTCTAGGGCTGATACCACTGCCAAGGTATTTTGGGAACACAATTGGACTTGATGAAGAAAAAAAATGAACAGGAAGGTGGGACAGGAGGGAAGTGGGAGTGGATCTGGGAGGAGTTGGGAGATGAGAGATTATGATCAAGATATATTGTACCAAATTCTCAAAAAATTAGTTTAAAGATTTGAAAAAATGCAGGACATTTGATTAAGTGTGTACACATTGGGAGAAATATGTGAAGAAAAAGCTAAGGATAGATACTTCAGACAAAGTGAGTGATAATACTAAGACCCACCAGCAAGGAGCAGAATGTAAGAACAAAGCAGGCAGGGGTAGAATCCTCTTTAGGATGTTCAGAAGCTAATCCCACTGACAACTTCATCTTGAATTTCTAACCTCTAAAAGTATACATAAAATAAGCCCATACCACTTTGATTTCTCAATTTTGGATTAATTTCATCCTTTGCCATCACTATCTCTGAATCTAAGTCAGCTATGACTCTTATAATCTTTATGTCCCTTACCAGCTTGACTTCAAATACAGTTTATTGTTTTCGACTTGTGTAATGTTTGCAAGAACATTCTCTCAGCGTATGTTCCTCAGATGATTCTTTCTAAATTATGTGCATATTTTTAAAATTGCACTCAAGGGTAACTCACTATATTTGGAGATGTGCATTCCCTGGCATATTTTTGCTTGCTGAGTTTTTAAAATTAAACATAGAAAAGTATCCACATGTTAGCACTATAGGGGAGGTTCTGTGTCTGATGCATATAAATCTTGTAGTTTTATATTTGCAGATACAGCAGTTTGATGACTAAGAGAACCAAAGGCATGAGGCATCTATGATCATCTTTGAACTGTCTATCAGTCTTCTTCAGGGGGAGCATGCCTGTTTAACAAGGTGAATATGAATATTAATTCCAGGAATATGCTGTTCAATCTAGACACCTCAGTGATTTTGTGACAGAAAGTCTTCATGCACAGTCAATTTAAAAGTAAGTTTTTGACTATATGAAACTGAAAGCTTCTTTTCATTAAAGGACTCATCCATTCAAGTGAAGAGGCAACCTAGAGAATGGAGAAAATTCTTTACGATCTATACCTTGACAGAGGGTTAGGATCTAGAAAACACAGAGAACTCAGTAAACTAAGTATCAAAAAACGAACAACCCAATTAAAAAGCAGGGCAAGAATTTAAACAAGGAGTTCTCTAAATATGAAACTCAAATGTCTGAAAAATACATTTTTTAAAGTTCTATATATTTAGTCATCAAGAAAATACAAATTAAAACCAATTTGAGGTTTCATCTTATCCCTCTCTGAATGGCTAAGATCCAAAAGATAAATGCAGGCAAATCCTGTAGAGGATGCAGAGAAAGGAAAACCCTTATTCACTGCTAGTGCCAGCAAAAACTGAAACTTGATCTACCATATGATCTGTCCATACCATTCTTTCACATATACCCAAAAGACCATATACCCTACTACAGAAATACCTTTTCACCCATATTCACTGCTTCCTCAAATGTGTCTCAGCACCTGCCTATATTGATTCAGCTCTCCCTCTCCTCTCTCTCCTTTCTCTTTCTCTCCCTCTCTTTTTTTCACCATCACCCCCTCAGTTCCTAACATTCTGAAGTCTAAATAGTTTGCCTGTAGAGTATATATTCATTACATTGCATTAAATAAATAAACAAATAATTATAGTCTTTTCTGGTCCCAGATACTAGATTTATTTTATATTCCTAGTTTTGGCAAGTGCCAGTTTAATATTGTTATGTAATTTTTTGTACTATGTAGAGATGAGGCCCATTCAAAATGAATGCCTTCTAAAGTGCTTATATTTGCCTCCTCCTGAACAATTTTATATGAACCATAGACTCATTCAGCTCTGGGCTTTGAATAGATTCAATGCAAGGTTTTAGTAATGCATGGCTACAAGCACCACACAGTCAATGTTGCTTCTTCTGAATTAGAAACTGTAAACTATATCAAATCAGTGCTTTTACAATATCAAGAATCTTCAAAAAAACCTTTTTGAATTATAGAATAGCTTAACTACTGGGTAAAACTGAGACATCTGCAACCATATTGGTCTCATTGTTTCTTTCATGAATAACACAGTAATATACTTCTGTAAATAAAATTAATCATTGAAGCCAATGCGTGCAATCAAAGCTTGCTGAAAGGTGGGCTGCTTTGGAATTTTTGGATGTGATGATAGAGTCTTTATGTGTAAAAATACACAGGTGGACACATTTTCTCTGTTTAAAAACACCTGCAATATATGTAGGAAAAGTTTTAGGGAAACCTTAAGTGACTGATGAATTTCATGTAGCTTTTTCCCAGGCAACTGCTTTAGAATATTCTAAAGGAAATTCATGAAAAAAAGCCAAAGTCAGGTGATGAAGGGGAGTTTAATTTTATGATAGTTTGACCCATGGATCCTTTGATAAAGGAGTAAGACCCTTGACTGAGAGTACTGGAAAACATACTTCAATCCTGGGTAACTGCAGGAGGTGGGAAAGATTCATCTTATCTCCCCCATTCCTATTTCTTTTTTTAATTAAATGTTTATATTTTAATTGATGTTTTGAGTATTTCAAACACCATTTTTCAATTCAGTTCAGGCATATTACCCTTTCCCTTCCCCCCACCCCACCAAAGATCATGCATTCTGCCATAACTGTCCTGCATCTTTCAGCCTTTTTTTTTTCAGTTATTTTGTTGTTGTTCTCTCCAACTTGTATTGCTACAGTATATATATATATACACACACACACACACACACACACACACACACACACACACACACCACTTGAATTGGAGGATTTTTTCCCTAAAAGATGCCATGTTTTCCTTAAGGAAGTGCTCAAATGTTCCTCCTTGGCAATCCCAAACAACCATCAATCCTGCATTTAAGCTCCACATTGGGGTCTTTCCCTCCCAGGGTCTCCCAAATGAAGTCCAGTAAACACAGGTCCTGTCTTGATCCCTCTGTACTAGCCTCCATGATACAGCCTCAGTAGTCCAACAATGGCAGTCTATATTCTGACAAGGCTGACATCCCCTTAGTTGTTTAGTCCACAAACTGGGTATCTCAGTAGTCCCTATCTAGCATTGAAGGACCTGAGGATTCTTAGAGAGACATGAGTCTTCAGTCCATATTGGAAGGTTTAAAAGCTGTGTCTCATGTCTTTGAGGAGTGCCAAAAGCGTTGGCAGCCACAAAGTAGATGCATTTGCCAGTAAGAATTGAAGAGAGACAAAACAACAGTGTTGGGGGTGGGGGTTGGGTTGCTTGCTTAGCCTGTGCCAGTACCCTCTGAAACTCAGCTCCCAGAACCCTCTAGGCCTGCACGCCTGCTGCACACTCCTCCCCAGCTGCTCTGGTAGCAGTGTCTGTGTTCCTATTTCTTTTTTTTAATAATGCTTTTATTGATGTTTTGTGTATTTCAGACATTATTTCTCTGTTCAGTTTAGAGATATTCCCCTTTCCCTCCCCCAACCCCACCCCAGATCATGCACTCTCCCATAAATATCCTGCATCTTTCTCTCTGCTTTTTTTATGTTTAGGAATTCACATTTTCCTCCTTTAATTTTATATTACTCTAAAATATTAATGCATACTTTCCACTCATATACAGTAATTACAGAGTCTGAAAGTAAGTGGTAGATCTATTCTAGAGCCCATTAAGAGATTTACATTGTAACAACATAGTTGCTTTCAGATAAACAGACATATAACAATGTTGTTCAGCTTGCCTTTCATCTGGGGATTTGGTGTTAGCATCCACAAACAAGGGAGACCATTGGCCACTTGTTTTTCTGGGACTGTGTTACTTCACTTAGCGTAATGCCTTCAAGTTCCATCCATTTACCTGCAAAGTTCATGATGTCGCTGATAAAGTTCATTTTATCGCTGAGTAGTACTCCATTGTGTAGGTGTACCACATTTTTGTCATCCACTCATCAGTTGAGGGGCATTTGGATTGCTTCCAGCTCTTTGCTATTGTGAAGAGAGCTCCAATAAACATGGATGTGTATGTAAATTTTTGGTAGGATGAGTCTTGTGGGTATATACCCAGGAGCGGTATGGCTCGTTCAGGTGATAGGCTCATTTTGAGACTTTTTAAGGCTTCTCCACACTGCTTTCCATAATGGTTGTACAAGTTTACATTCCCACCAGCAGTGGATGAGTGTTCCCCTTTCCACACAACCTCTCCAGCATTTGGTGACTTTTGTGTTCTTGATCTTAGCCAGTCGCATTGGAGTGAGATGATATCTGAGAGTTGTTTTAATTTGCATTTCCTTAATTATTAATGATGTTGAACACTTTTTAAGATGTTTCTCAGCCATCTTTACTTCCTCACTGGTGAACTCTCTGTTCAGCTCTTTACTCCATCTTTTGTGTGAGTCATTTGTTTTCTTACTTCTTTGTTTTTTGAGTAGTTTATATATTTTGGAAGTTAATGCTCTGTCACATGTATTGGCAGTGAAGGTTTCCTCCTACTCTATGGGTTTTCTCTTCACTTCCCTGACTGTTTCTTTTGCTGTACAGAAAATTTGAGTTTAATAAGGTCCCACTTGTCAATTGTTGACCTTATTTCCTGTATGGAAAGCAGTATGGATAACCCTTAAAAGACTCAAAATGAGCCTACCACCTGACCCAGCCATACCACTTCTGGGAATGTACCCATCAGACTCTTCCTACCACAGAGATACATGTACAGCCATGATTATTGTAGCTTTCTTCATAATAGTGAAGAGCTGGAACCAACCCAAGTGACCCTCAACCGACAAATGGATAGAGAAAACGTGGTACATCTACACAATGGAGTTCTATGGAGTGGTAAAGAAAGACGACATCATGAAATTTGTAGGTAAATGTATGGAACTAGAATATTTTATGTTAAATGAAATAATACAGTCCCAGAAAAACAAAAGACCAATAGTATCCCTCATCTGTGGATGGTAATACCAAGTATCTAGTTGCAAAGCACACTGAGCAACATTAATGTTATATTCCTCATGATCTGAAAACAACTATGCTCTTATATTGTGAATCGCTAGATAGGTTCTAGAACTAACCTACCATTTATTTTCAGACTTTGGATTTTTGGTATATGATGGTTGGTATGTATGTATCTTTTAGAGTAATATAAAACTAAAATGGAAAAATGTGAATCAATAAATATGATATGGAAATAACATACAGTTTGTTTTCAGAAGATACAATTTTAATATAGGTGTGATGTATCAGGCTGGTATAACTTAGCCTTTCTGGATGCTTAAGGACCATACTAAACACCCATACCATTTGGCAGAGGAACCTAAGGAATAAGTTTGTTCTTTCCCCTCAGAGGCCAACCACATCTTAGGGCACTATGCATGGGGGTATTTTTTGAAATGTCCTGCAAATGTGGGTCCCAGTCTTCCTGTTCAGGGAGATCTTGGAGAGCCACTAATGGGACTTCAGCCAGTGTCCAGCCTAAAAAGAGGAATGTCTGCTCATGCTTCAGAAAAGGAAGCCTGGTCTAGCAAGATCTGATTTTCTTCTCGAATGGATGGAACTGGTAAATGAAAGGCTGAAAGGAGCAAGGCACTCCCACCCCCCCCCAAAAAAAACCTGAGAGACCCCTGAGGACCAGATCCTTAACTGACCTTGAGAAAACAAAAGCCTTGGTTAATCTGGGCTGTGTGGCCTTAAGCATCCAAAAGGAAAGTACAACCGGATATAATCAGTAAGACTAGAGAAACTGTACTGCAGGCATAAAACTTGATATCTTAGTAAAAAGACAAAAAGAAAAAAGAGAGAGGACAGTGGTTTGGCCTGTCTTCAATTCTTACTGGCAAGTGCATCTTCTCTGTGGCTTCCACTGCTTTTGGCACTGCTCAAAGACATGAGACACAGCTTTTTTTTTTTTCTTTTTTTTTTTTTTTTTTTTTTCTTTTTTGGTCTTTTCGAGACAGGGTCCCCTGTAGCCCCAGCTGTCCGTGGAACTCACTCTGTAGACCAGGCTGCCCTTGAACTCGCAAAGATCCGCCTGCCTCTGCCTCCCAAGTGCTAGGATTAAAGGCGGGCGCCACCACGCCCCTGAGCACAACTTTTTAACCTTCCAATATGGATGAAGACTCATGTCTCTCCAAGAATCCTCCAACCTTCAATTCCAGATGGAGACTACTGAGAACTCAGCTTTGGACTAAAGCTAAGGGGATGTCACCTTGTCAGAGTTAGACTTTCATTGTTGGACTACCTGGGCTGTTCATGAGAGCAGTTACAGGGGGGATCAAGACAGGACGCATGCTTACTGGACTTCTTTTGGGGACCAGGGGAGGAAAACCCCAAGGTGGAGCAAAATGTGCAGGATGGATGGCTGTTTGTGATGGTCAAGGAGGAACCCTCAAGCACCCCTATAAGGGAAACCATGACATCTTTTAAGGGAAAAAAAAAAATCCTCCAATTCAAGTGATATGTATATATTTAACTGTAGCAATACAAGTTAGAGAGAACACACTAGACTGAAAAAAAAAAAAAAAAACCTCTGGAAAGACCCAGAAAAAAATGCAGGACATGTATGGCAGAGTGCAGGGACTCAGGTGGGGTGGGAGGCATGGAAAAGGAAGTGACTCCAGATTCGATTGAGAAATGATACATGACCTATGGAAAAAGTTCAATAACCATAAAAAAGAAAGTCTTTTCCTACACCTATGTCTTCTAGGTTGTTACCAATTCTTTCTTCTATCACCTTCAGGGTTTTTGGTTCATTTAGCATATCTTCTAGTTACATCCATTTACCTGCAAATTTCATGATGACACCTTTCTTTACCACTGCATAGAACTCCATTGTGTAGATGTACCACATTTTCTCTACCCACTTGTTGGCCGAGGGGCATTTGGGTTGGTTCCAGATCTTGCCTATTGTGAAGAGAACTGCAATAAACATAGATGTGCATGTATCTCTGCAGTAGGATGAGTCTTGTGACTGTATACCCAGGAATGGTATGGCTGGGTCAGGTGGTAGTCTCATTTCCAGTCTTATAAGGATTATCCATACTACTTTCCATAGTGGTTGTGTGAGTTTACATTACCACCAGCAATGGATAAGTGTTCCCCTTTCCCTGCAACCTCTCCAGAATTTGGTGTCTGTTAAGTTATAAAGGCACAAACACTCAATAAAAGGCACATGAGACTTAAGTCACTCCAGGAACATGATTTACTTCCATTGGAACTTCCAGAGTAGGCTAACTGTTGGCATGTGGTGGAGTAGCAGAACAGGAGCAGAAAGATGTTGACTGGGGCCCACCCATTTATAGCCATGGGGCAGAACCTCTGGTAGAGGGGAAGAAGTCAGAAGATTGACAGCCTCTGGAGGAAGTGGACATTTATGTGCTCCTTGGAATTCTGGGAAGCCCAGATCTAACAGTATCATTTGTTTTCTTGATCCTAGCTAGTCTTATTGGAGTGAGATGAAATCATGAAGTTGTTTTAGTTTACATTTCCTTAATTATTAGCAATGTTGAACCTCTTTAAGATGTTTCTCAGCCCCCTTTATTTCCTCATTTGTGAAGTCTCTGTTCAGCTCTTTACTCCATCTTTTGAGTGAGTCATTTGTTTTCTTCTTTGTTTTTTGAGTAGTTTAGATATTCTGGAAGTTAATGCTCTGTCAGATGTATCAGCAGTGAACGTTTCCTCCCACTCTGTGGGGTCTTTTTCTCATTTCCCTGATTCTTTCACTGTACAGAAGCTTTTGAGTTTTATGAGGCCCCACTTGTTAATTGTTGACCTTATTTCCTGTGCAGCAGCTGTCTGATTTAGAAAATATTTTCCTATGCTCATGTCTTCTATCACATTCAGAGTTTCAGATTTTAAATTGAGGGCCATGATCCATTTGGAGTTTATTTTTGTACAGGGTGAGAGGTGGAGGTTTAGTTTTATTCTTCTACAAGTAGTGATCCAGTTTTGCCAATACCATTTGCTGAAGATGCTGTCTTTCCTCCAATGAGTTTTCTTGGCCCCTTTGTCAAAAATGAGAAATTGTATGTGCTCAAGTTTGGATCTTCAATTGTGTTCCATAGATGTATAGATCTATTTTTGTTCCAGTACCAGACTGTTTTTATGACTATAGCCCTTTAATACAGTTTGAAGTCTCATATAGAGATTCCACCATATATTGCTCTTTTAGCTGAAGTTGCTTTGGCTACTTGGGGTGTTTTTTTTTTCCATATGACTTTAAAGTTTTTTTTTTTTCCAAACCTATGAAGAAACTCATGGGGATTCTAATTGGGTTTGCCTTGAACCTGTGTATTAATTTGTGTAGAATAGACATTTTTACTATATTAATTTTTCCAGTCCATGAGCATGGGAGATCTTTCCATCTTCTGATGTCTTCTTCGATCTCCTTCTTCAGGGGTTTAAAACTTTTGTTGTAGAGATATTTGTGTCTTTGCTTAGGTTTGTTCCTAGGTATTTTATTGTTTTTGTGTCTATTGTAAGAGGGGTGGTCTCCTTGTATTCCTTCTTCAGTTGCTTCTTGTTGGTGTAAAGAAAGGCTACTGATTTTTCCAGGCTAATTTTGTGTCCTGACACTTTCCTGAAACTCTTAATCACTTCTAGGAATGATTTTTCTAGGTTAATTTTGTATCCAGCCCTTTTCCTGAGAAACTCCCAATCGTTTCTCAGAGTTTTCTAGTGGAATTTTTAGCATCCCATAGGTAAACTATCATATCATCTGCAGGAAGGGATAAATTGACTTCCTCTTTTCCAATTAGTACTCCTTTAATTTCCCTTTCTTGTCTTACTGTCCTAGAAAGCGTTTCAAGCACTGTAATGAAGAGGAGTGGCAACAGAGGCCAGCCCTGCTGTGTTCCTGGTTTTAAGGGAATGCTTCTAACTTTTCTCCATTTAGGATGATATTGACTGTGGGTTTCTTATAATCAATTGCTTTGATTACATTGAGGAATGATCCCTCCAGTCCAATTCCCTGTAGGACTTTTAAGTATGAAGGGATGCTGGATTTTGTCTAGGGTTTTTTGGTGTTAATTGAGGTGATCATGTGCTTTTTTTTTTTTTTTTTTTTTTTGGTCTTTTTGAGGCAGGGTCTCCCTGTACCCCAGATGTCCTGGAACTCACTCTGGATCATGTGCTTTTTTCAGTCCACTTATGTGTTTTATGATATTTATTGATTTACGTATGTTGAGCCATCCCTCCCTCTCTGGTATGAATCCAACTTGGCCATGATGGATGATGATCTTTTTAATATGGGTCTGTATGCAGTTTGAAGGGTTTTTGTTTTTGTTTTTGTTTTTTGAGAAATTTTGCATCTATGTTCATTAATGAGATGGGTATATCATTTGCTTTTTTGGTTATATCTTTCCCTGGTTTGTGTATTAGAGTGATACTCACTTCATAGAATGAATTTGGGAGATTTACCTCTGTATTTATCCTTCTGAACAGCTTAAGAAGTAATGGTTGTAGGTCTTCTTTAAATGTTTTCTAGAATTCTGCCCTGAAACCCTCTCGGCCTGGGTTTTTTTTAGTTGGGAGGGTTTTTACACTTTCAATTTCTTCCAAAATTATGGGTATGTTTAAGCTGTCAATCTCTTCTTGGTTAAGCTTTGTTGATTTCCAGGATTTAAGATATTCATACATTTCTCTTAGGTTTTCAAATTTAGTAGAGTATAGGTTTTTGAAGTATTCCTATATGAATGTCTGGATTTCTTCTTTGTCTGTTATGATGTTTCCACTTTCACTACAAATTCTATTGATTTAGAGTTCTCTTTCTTTCTTTCTTTTGGTTAACTGGCCTAGAGATCTTCCTATCTTGTGTACCCTTTCAAAGAACCAACTTTTGAATTCATTAATTCTTTGTACTGTTTTCTTTGTTACTATTTCATTGATTTCTTCTCTGATTTTTGTTATTCCTTTCGGTCTGTTGGGTTTATGAATCATTTGTTATTGTCTCTCAAGTGTTTTTAGTTGTGGTGTCAGATTGTTTATTTGTGTTCTTTCTGCTGTTTTTATTGATGCTTTGTGTATTTCATACATCATTTTCCAATTCAGTTTAGTCATATTTCCCTTTCCCTTCCTCCCACCCCACCCCACCCCATTCCAGATCATGCATTCTGCCATAACTGTCCTGCATCTTTCTCTGTATTTTTTTTTCATTTTTTAGCAATAAGTGATAATTTATGAGTACAAGCATCCTTCATGTAAAACCAATTTGCAAGCAGTTGTGCCCAAACCCACACAGCCCCTTGGTCCCACCATCCAGCAGGGGGGGGCTTTTATGTTCAATCAAGTTGATCAAATGAGTGTCCAGGCTATATTGCTGTAGTTACACCATTCAGCCCACTCGCAGCCCTTACATTCTACCATGCCCCTCTTCCGCAGATTGTTCCCTAGGCTTAGAAAAGGGGCACAGGTGGATGAGAAGCAAAGCAGTCTACTTTATCTGGAGCTGTTGTCTTGGACTCTGGTCGATTCTGGCTGTTTCCTTTCATGGGCTGACAGTTTGTCCAGGAATAACCTTTCAATCCTCTATAATAGTTGTCTCCAATTTACAGTTGGAGAACGACATCATCATCATATTTCTCCTTGTTCTATGGAGGGGAGGTAAGGTCTCTCATATTAAAACCTTTGTGGCACCTAGAAGGTAAGTTTCGTTAGGACTCATTATATGTAGTTGTTACAAGTAGGATCCACAGAGGGGTTTGATGTTTGTAGCAATCTGAGGCTTTTCTTCCTTTCAATGTTCAGACAGGCCAACCTTTCTGTTGGCACTTTCTGGTACATCCTACTCGATGCAAAGCTGTATCTTTTCTTTCTCAGCCATTAAGATGGTGACATTTTGACCTGTTGGAACATACAAATCTGTTCCCATAGTTAGTTTTAAGATTTGAATTGTAAGGTTTTTGACAAAAAAGGTTTCATATCTATCTGTATCCCCCTATTTTTTTTAGGTTTTTGTTTTTTGACCCATGAGTCTCCAGAAGGCAGTTGTATTATACATACCTATAGGGTGGAGTCAAGGCACAGATTTCATCAAATTCACCCATGCTGTTTTGGGTGACTGTATGTGATTAACTTGGGAAGCAAACTTAATTTTTACGTTAAATCATCTTATAGGTGAAAGAGAATGCTACAAGGTGATACTGTACAACACAAACATTGTACAGAACGTTTGTTGTCCCAACCCAGAGTTATTGCTCTAGAGATTTTGTGTAGAACAAATGTGGACAATGGCAGTTTATATCTCCATTTAACTCAAATACATTACCGTTTTTATAAGAGCCTTTAAAACAATGTTTTATAATATACACACATATTTATTTATACTAAGTCCTAAAACACCATGTAACCTGAAAACAGTTCTGGGCAAACTGGATACTTGTTGAACTCACATCATTAAATACACATTAATCTAGTATAAACACCGGTCCCTCTTTGCGGCCCCTCCCCGCCCTTTCCAATTTCACCAGATTCACAGTTTCAGTCCGTTTTCTGATGCGGCCTTTCTGTTGTTGTTCTTTTACTATGCACCCATCTCCATGAGAAATATTATGTATCGCATTATGGCACTCTAGCAGCCACATATTGAGGGCATACCATGGTCGTTTGTTTTTCTTCTGGGACGGTGTTACTCGACTGCTGTTCACGTTAACTAATATCTTCAAGCTCCATCGATTTAATGGCAATTCCACATGATGTATTCCCTCTTAAATAACACTGCATAGACTACCAATTATAATACAGGTAACGACTTTTCTCTATCCACTCAGCAAGTTATTGGGGGCAACCTGTGCTGGGTTCCATCCCAAGCTTTTTTGCTATTGTGAACAGTGGTATGACTGGGTCAATGGCAGGCTCATTTTGAGTCTCCATAGTGTGAGGCTGTACAGATTTACATTCCCACCAGCAATGGAGATTATATTCTCCTTTTCCTTTCCCCCATAACCTCTCCAGCACTTAGGTATCATCTTTTTTCCTTTGATCCGAGCCATGCATATTGGAGTGAGATGATTTTCAAGTGGTTTTAATTTGCATTTCCTTAATTATTAAGAAGGTTGGAACACTTCTTAAGATGGTTTCTCGGCCATTCTCTAATATGCCTCTCTGTAAGTGCGTTATTCTAGCCTTTGCTCCAGTCTTAATTGAGTGATATCATTTGTTTTCTTTCTTTTTTTGTTTTGGATAGCTTGTATAACTCCTGGAATTATGTTTGACAGATTATCTGCAAGTGGAGGTTTCCTCCACTCTGTGGGTTTTTCTCTACTCTTTATTGTTTCTTTTTGATGTACAGAAAACTTTTGGTTTAATGAGGTCCATTTGTCAATTGTTCGATTTTTTTTGTGTAGCAATGCTGCCTGATTAGGAAGGTCGTTTCCTAGCCTAAATGTTCCTTGTCACCTGCTGCCCAAGTTTCTCTTCTATCAACCTCCAGAGTTTGGGTTTCACATTGGGTCATTTGATTGATCTTGTTGACTTTTTGTACAGGGTGAGAGGTAGGGAGTTTAATTTCATTCTTCTACAAATGGTGACCAGTTTGCCAACACACTTACTGAAATAGCTGTCTT
This sequence comes from Rhizomys pruinosus, assembly GCA_009823505.1. Lineage (NCBI taxonomy): Eukaryota > Metazoa > Chordata > Mammalia > Rodentia > Spalacidae > Rhizomys > Rhizomys pruinosus. The sequence continues at coordinate 1,888,463 of VZQC01001350.1, forward strand.
GCTCCATTGTCGTCTTCTTGGCCCCCTTGTGCAAATATGAGGTGAGCTGAAATGGTATGTCTCAGGTTTTGGGTCTTAAGTTTTATTCATTGAGTCAACTGATCCGGTTGTTGTAGCCAGTCCAGGCTGTTTTTGATGACTATAGCCTGTAGTATATTCGGACATTTTTTGATGTCGGCTGTTATACGATCCACCCGTGTATTGCTCTCTGTTAGTCTCATGGGTTGTTTGGCGATTCGGGGTCTTTTTGTTTGTTCCAAATGAAATAGGAAAGATTTATTGTCCAGTTGAGAAGAAACTCTGTGGGATTTGATTGTGAATTTGCATTAATGTACACTAGTTGGGGTAGGATGGACATTTGTTACTATATTTTTGTTTTCCATCCTATGAGCATGGGAGGTGTTCCATCATTCGCTGATGTCCTTGCCTCAATTCCGTTTTTCAGGGTTTAAAATTTTTGTTTTAGAATCCTCGGTGACTTTGGTTAGGTTTGTCCAAGGTATTTTATTGTTTGAGGGCTATGGTGGATGGTGGGAGTCTCCTTGTAGTTCCTTCTTCAGTGGTGCTGTTGTTGTTGTGTAAAGATAAGGTTACTGATGTTTTCATAGATTTAGGTTCCTATGTACCTCCCACTTTACCAAAGCTCTTAATATTTCTCTTTTTCTGGTGAGATTCTTAAGCACTCCTTAGTTAGACAATGCAATACATCAGACAAAAAGGGAATTGCTGGACTGTCTCTTTTCCAATTAGAACTCCTTTAATTTCCTTTTCTGCCTTATTTGCCACTGCAGACAGGGTGTTCCAGCACTGTTAGATATTGAGAAAGGAGTTGTGACATGGGGAAGCCTGCTGAGTTACTGACCTTTAAGAGATGCTTCTGTCCATTCCCCACTTAGATGAATATTGGCTGTGGGTTTCCTGATATGGCTTTGATAAATTAAGGAATGATCCACTCCAGTCCAGATATCCCTCTATGGACTGTTAACTGAAGGGATGCTGGTTTTGTCAAGGTTTCGTCTGTGTCAATTGAGTGATGGGTGGGATTTTTTTGCTTCAGTCCATTTAGATATGTTTTGATGATATTTATTGATGTTTTCAATTGTTGGAACCATCCCTGCACTCTGTGATGAATGCCAACTGGGTCATGGCGGATGAATTTATTGATGTGGTCTGTATGCATTTTTCAAGTATCCTGTATAGAATTTTGCATCTGTGTGCATAGGGGGGAGATAGGTCTAGTCCCTCTTTTTGGTTGGTATCTTCCCTGGGGGTTGGTATTTGGTTATTAGCAGTGATGCCTGGCTTCATAGAAGGAACTCTGGGAGAACTGCCCTCCATTGTATCCCTTTCTAAACAATTTGAGTAGTAATGGGTTGTAATCTTTTTGAAATATTTTATGAATTACTGCCGATTGATAAACGCATAGTGAGGCCTGGGCATTATTTTTGGTTGGGAGGCTACTTATTACATCTTCAATTCTTCTTTTGCATCTATTTACTGGTCTTTATTTTCTTTCTCTTTGGAAGCTTTTGTTGATTGTCAGGATTTCAGATGTTCATCCATTCTTCTAGTGCTTTTTCCAAACTTAGAAGAGTATAAATTTTTGAAGTATGTCCCATATGATTGTCTGGATCTTTGTCCTATTGTCTGTTGTGTGATAATCCCCTATTCATCACGAGATGTATGTTGATTGGCAGTTGTCCCTCTTCCTTTGGTTAACTGGGCTAGAGTCTGGTCTATCTTGTTTTTTCTCTCAAAGAACCAACTTTGGATTCATTATTATTTGTTGTTGGTTATCTTTGTTGCTCTATTTCATTGATGTCTCTTGCTGATTTTTTGTTATTTCTTCTGTGTCTGCTCATTTAGGGTCATTGTGTGTCTCTCCAAGTGTATTTGTTTTAGCTGGCAAGTGTTGATCATCACTTGTTGCTCTGTGTCTGAGTTTTTTTAAATTGAGGCACGTGCAAGCTATAAATTCCCTATCTTTAGGACTGCTTTTTTAAATGTCCGATTAGATTTTGGTGTTTGTTTTTTGCCATTGTCATTTCAGTTCCGGAAAGTTTTTTGTTTTTTTTTTTTTTTTCTTTTTTTGGGGAATTTTTCCGACCCATTCATTTCTGTGAGGATTGGTGTTTTTAGTCTCCTTGGTTGAAGTTCTTGTAGGGTCGTTTATCCTGGTGTTGATATTAGGGAGTTTTATTGCACTGTGTGTCATGAAATAGGATGCATAGATTATGTTCAAATCTTTTATATTTGTTGAGTTTTTTTCTGTGCCCCATATATGGTCTATTTTGGATAAATGTTGCCATGAGGTTGCCTTAGTGAGAAAGTGTATATGTTTATGTTGTGGGTAAGAAATATTCCATAGTATGTCTGTGGGGTCCAATTGGCGTAATGATTGTGGTCATTAGTTCAGATGTCTCTCTGTTTATTCTTTGAAGCACGTCAGGTGTTTGTGGTATATATTCATGATTGGAGATCGTAACATATCAATTGTGCCTTTCACTAAAGTGTGTAATGGGCCATGCTTTGTCTTTTGGATTTCTTTTGTTTGAAGTCTATTTGTTGATATTATGATAGCCACACCCACTTTCTCTTTGTTAGCCATTTGCTTGGAATTCTTTCTTCCACTCTCCTTCTACCTTAAGTTGGTGCCTATCTTTGGAATTGAGATGGGTTTTCTGTTAGACCAGCATAAGAGGGTCTTTGTTTCCTAATGCCATACTCCCAGTCTCATGCTTTTGGATGGGAGCTTTAGTGCATTAATATTTAAGGTTATCATGTAAGATGATGTTTGCTTCCTTTCACTTTTTTACTCCATTTAGACTTCTAGCCGCTGATTTTGCTCCTATGGTAGTTTATTAGTTTTCTTTTTCCTAGTTGTTTGGAGTTAATTGCTCCTGTCTTCTGCCCTTTGAATTGCTTCATGTGTTTTTCTGAAGAGTTTGGTTTTCCAGAATGTATTCACATCATCTTGTTGTATGGTCAAAAAATTTTTCTCTCTCCTTAGACATATTTTCTGTGGTAAGTATTCTGGTTGGATCCATAGTCTTTTAAGAGGGAATGCTTTGTTCTATGTTCTTCTTGCTTTCTAGTTTTGTGCACGAAGTCAGTTGTAATCTATGGGTTTCCCTTTGTATTGTGACTTTTTTTTCTTTTGTGGGCCCTACAGAATTTTGTCTTTTTATGCGGCCATTGTAGAATTTTAACTATGATAGTGGCAAGGAGAGTTTCTTTTTTTTTTTTTTTGATTTGTCTTTTGTCTATTCTTCTTTATTATTTGTTATTTTTTTTTTTTCAGTTTGGGAAAATTTTCATCTATTATCTTGTTGAAGATATCTATGATCATTTGTCCTTTGGATTCTTCTCCTTCCTCTATTCCTATGATATGGAGGTTATCTTTTCATAGTGTCCCATATTCCTAGCTGTTTCCAGGTTGTGTATTTTCTAATTTTTCAGTTTTTTTTAGCTTTTTTTAGTTTTGTCTGTGTTATCTATCTTCGATCTGATATTCTTGCTGCTTCCTCTATTCTATTCTGAGGCTTTTTCCTTTCCTTTCTTCTTGATTGGATTGTGTTCTATTTGCCTTTTCATTTAATCCTGTTTTTCTTTAGTTTTTCTTTCCTTTTTGAGTTCTCAATATCTTCTTGGTGTTCCTTACTTCGTTGATTGGCTTCCTTTTCAGTGTTTCTACTTCCTTTGGAGTTTGGTTTATTCTCCCTCTAGTTCTCTGGAGTTTTTTTCAGATGCTCCTTTAGTTCTTTCCAAGTTGTCATGGTATCCCTTAGTCCTTTTTTTTTTTTGAGTTTTTCAATGTCTGTCCTTTAGTTTCTGAATTTTCTTTATTGGTCTTTAATTTCTCTGCATAGGTCTGCATTTAGTCCTCTAATCTGTTCCTTGGGTCTCCCCAAGGGAATCCCATTGTAGCTACTCCTCCAGGTTTGTAGAGCCTGGTGTGGGATTATCCTGTGCCTTTCCCATGTTGGCCCTTCATCGTGTCCCTGGCATGTGGGTTTCCCTTTTCTCGTTCAATCACAAATGACTTTCACTATTTAGCATAGGTTGTGCTGCCCCCTTCCAATGCTTTTTTGTTTTTTTCTTTCCTCCTCGTTGTTTATGGAATATTGACTTACTAGGTTTCACGCTTTCATTTTGTTTATATTGGATGCTGGAAGCCTAAATCATTCTTCTCTTCCTATTCTGAAGGTTCTCCAAAAGGAAGTCCACTTGGATTCTCACCAAATCCCATTGGCGGGGGGGGGGGGGGGGGGGGGGGGGGGGGGGGGGGTGGTGGGGGGGGGGGCGGCACACCTGACCTAGCCTGGGCCCTAGTACCTGCCTGAGTGACTTATGGCATCCTGTGCCTCAGGAGCCGGCCCACACAAAGCCGCCGCGGGACCAGAGCAGACCTAAACCCGACCCTCTGTTCACTCTTCAAAGGCAAAGTGTGGTCCCGCCAAGACGGGGGCCCCCGAAAGAGGGCTCAGAGTCGAGACCCTCTTCCAGCTGACCCTAAGACAGTCCACCCCAAGAAGTACCTGCCTGAGTGACTTATGGCATCCTGCCTGTGCCTCAGGAGCCAGCCCACACAAAGCTGCCGCGGGACCAGAGCAGACCTAAACCCAACCCTCTGTTCACTCTGCAAAGGCAAAGCATGGTCCCGCCGAGATGGGGACCCCCAAAAGAGGGCTCAGAGTCGAGACCCTCTTCCAGCCGTCCCTAAGACAGTCCACCCTAAGAAGTACCTGCCTGAGTGACTTATAGCGTCCTTTATTTTTTATTTTTTATTTTATTTTTTTATTTTACTTTTTTATTTGTGTTCTTTCTGCTTTTTTTTTTTAATATAAGCACCCAGAGCTATAAATTTCCCTCTTAGGATGGCTTTTAAAGTATCCAATAGGTTTTGTTGTGTTTTATTGTCATTTTCGTATACTTCCAGGAATGCTTTTATTTCTTTATTTCTTCCTTGACCCATTCATTATTCAGGAGTATGTTGTTTAGTCTCCAAGTGTTCTTGTAGTTGGGCTTATTCTGATGTTAATATTGAACTTTATTGCACTGTGGTCTGATAGAATGCATGAAATTATTTAAATCCTTTTGTATTTGTTAAGGTTTAATCTGTGTCCCAGTATGTGGTTAATTTTGGAGAAGGTTTCATGGGGTGCTGAGTAGAAAGTATATTCTCTGGTGTTTGAGTGGAATATTCAGTAGATGTATGTGATGTCCATTTGGTGCATGGCATTGTTCAGTTCAGATGTCTCTCTGTTTATTCTTTGACCAGTTGACCTGTCCAAAGGGCTCAGTGGCATATTGAAGTCCCCCAAAGTTTGGTGCACCGGAGTTTGGTGCATATATATTTATGATTGTGAAATCTTCATTGTTAATTGTTCCTTTGGTAAGGATATACTGGCCCTGTTTGTCTCTTCTGATTAGTTTTAATTTGTGGTCAATTTCGTCTGATGTTAAAATAGCAACTCCTGCTTGTTTTTTGGTGCCATTTGCTTGGAATATTTTTTTTTTTCGTCCTTTTTCACTTTAAGTTGGTGCCTATCCTTGAGGGTGAGATGTATTTCCTGTAGATAGCATATAGATGGATTTTGCTTCCTAATCCACTCTCCCAGTCTATGTGTTTTGATTGGGGAATTTAGACCATTAATATTTAAAGTTATTATTGAGAGATGTGTGCTGCTTCTTTTCACCTTATTTTCTGTTTGCATTCTTCGTCCAGGTTTCTATTTTCATAGTTATACTTTTATTAAGTTCTCTCTCTCACTGTCTGGGGATAGTCATTCCTTTCCTCTGTTTTGAATTGTTCTGAGTATTTTCTGAAGGGTTGGCTTTTCTGGACATGTATTGTTTCATTTTGTTTACGTCATGAAAGATTATTCTTTCTCCTTCAACTATGATCTACATTTTTACTGGATATAGTAATCTGGGTTGGAATCTAGTCATTTACTATTGGTAGTAGTTTGGTCAATGTTCTTCAGGCTTTCATAATTTGCACCGAAAATTCTGATGAGTTGCCTCTTGTATGTAACTTGTTGTTTTTCTCTTGTTTCTTTCAGTATTTTGGCTTTTGTTTTGGGGATCTAGCATTTTAACTATGATATGGGGTAGGGAGTTTCTTTTCTGATATTGTCTATTTTGTTTTCTGTGTGCTTCTTGTATTAGTATGGATTTGTCTTTTCTCAGATTGAGGAAATTTTCTTCTATTATTCTGTTGAAGATTTGATAAATACCATTGTCTTGGGATTCTTCTCCTTCCTCTGTCCCTATGATGTGGAGGTTTGGTCTTTTCATAGTGTCCCACATTTCCTGATTGTTCCACTCTTGTGGGTTTCTTTTTAATTTTCATATTTTTTTTCTTGAACATTCAAGTTCTTCCACTTTATCTTCTAAAGTGTTGATATTCCATTTTCTGCTTACTCCAATCTGTACCTGAGGCTTTCTCCCATTCCTTCTTGTTGATTGGGTGAGTGTTCAATTTCCTTTTTCATTTCATCCTGTGATTTCTTTAGTATTTCCATTTCCTTTTGGAGCTTGTCATTCTCTTCTTATACTTTGCTTTCACGGTTCTGTTTCCTTTTTCATTTCAGCCTGGATCTTTCAGTGTTTTCACTTGCTTCTGGAGTTTGTAATTCTCTCCCTCTAGTTCCCTCCCTCTACTTCCTTCCTTAGTTTGTCATTCCCTCCCTTTATTTCTTTGATTTGTTCTTTTTTTTTTTTTTTTTTTTTTTTTTTTTTTTTTTTTTTTTTTTTTTTTTTTTTGCTCTTTTCTAGCAGGGTCTCCCTGTAGCCCCAGCTGTCCTGGAACTCACTCTGTAGACCAGGCTGGCCCTTGGAACTCACAAAGATCCGCCTGCTCTGCCTCGCAAGTGCTAGGATTAAAGGCGTGAGCCACCACACCCGGTGATTTTTTCTTTATATTCCTTGATTTCTTGAGTATGTCTAAGATTGTGTCTTCTAAGATCTGTGTTTTGGGTTGCTTCTGGGGAAATTTCATTGTAGGAATCCTTTATAGAACTGGTAGAGCTTTGGTGTGGATTTATTCTGTTTTTCCCATGTTGTTTTCATTGTGTTTTTGCACATGAGTTTTGTTTTTTTGTTTGTATTCTGATATGAATCTCAACTGTTTCTTTTGCTGCTTTAGCACCTTGCTTGCTTGATTCCTTCAGGTCTTTCTTTGTCTTCTCCTTGTTATTGAGTGCTGGCAGGTCTAGGTTTCAGGTTTTCATTTTGGTTATATATTGAAAGGTCCAGCTAACTCTTCCTTTTCGTTCTGAAGGTTCTCCAGAGATTAATAGGTAATAAGCAGTTCTGTTCCCCACTGAGTACTACACTCACTCTGCTTCTATTCAGCCAGTTTCTCTAGGTTGGCTATGAAGCCTAGTGTGTGGGACTGGAGTTGTGGTAGGCTCCTGTCTCTTCCGTTTTTTGTGCCTTGGACTCACTACCTCTATTCCCATTGGGACACTCGCACCATAGCTTGAGCGGGGATGGGGGGATGTTTGCTCCCTTGGCCTGCAGGCAGCATAATACAATGGCCCTAGATTTAAGGAATAAAGGTCATACGCATGATTTGTAACAAGAAATCTATATTCATTCAGTAATAACTTCCTTATATGGATTCATTCCAGCCTAGCCACCCTTCATTATACTCTCTAGTTCTCTGATTTTTAATATTTAATTCAACTTACATAAATGCAGTCACATATTTTAAAATATGTGGCTGTACAGTTTCATGGAGCATAGTGTCCTTAATATTAGTCTGTGTTGGACCACGCCCTAGAAATGTCTTTCTTTTTTAATGTTGAAAATCCATCACATATAGAGTACATTCACTCATCCATTGATTAATACTTGGCTGGCTTCTGCACTTTACTAATTCTTAATAGTGCTACTATTAATGTTGATAGTCAGGAAAACAGGAATTAATGGGATCTAAATGTAACCACATAGTGATGGTGTTATGCAGTTGCAGAATGAAAGATAAGCTACTATGGCAGTGAGTTCTCTAAGCTGAACTCTAAAATTCTGAGCTCTAAAAGTTTAGCTACAGTTCTCTTGAAACACGTTAAACAGCACATAGCTGTGGTTTTAGGTATGCACCCCTATATATAATTTTCATCTTGGTTTAAAAGATCTCTGTTTGCTCAGACCCCTTCTCTGGTTTCTCAAAATATCCTCACAATTTCTTAAAATAGCCACAACTAAGCGCATAGATTAGCATGAAGTTTACTCCAGTGCATCCAAACCCTTAATCCCATAAAGTCTGGGAAAGAATGTTTCTCGCTCTACTGATGACTCACTCTCTTCATTAGAGGAACTCTGGTTAAAATAAATATAATTTATTTATTTTATTATTTATTTATTGGTCTTTTCAAGACAGGGTCTCCCTGTAGCACCAGCTGTCCTGGGACTCACTATGTAGAAAGGCTGGCCTTGAACACACAGAGATCCACCGCCTCTGCCTCCCAAGTGTTAGGATTAAAGGCATGCACCACCATGCCCGGCATATTTTTAGAGCCTCCTGTGTGCCCATCCTTGAGTTAATCTTTATTTCTTTCTCTGCGGAGATGAAGAACAGTGCCACCATTTGAACTGAGTACCTCTATGAATAAGGGGTTTTTTTTGTTTGTTTGTTTTTTGTTTTTTGTTTTTTGTTTTTCTGTGCTCTTATATTGGGATCCCTACACAGGTCCTAGAGCTGACCTAACACATCTTTCAGACCTTGGATTTTTAGTATATTATGGAGGGTATGTGTCCATCTTTTAGAGTAATGTGGGATTAAAATGGAAAGATGTGAATCAATAAATATGACATGGAAATAACCTAGTTTGTTTCCAAAGGATACAATTTTAATATAGATTCAATGTAACAGGCTGGTGCAACTTGGCCTTTCTGGTTGCTTAACAACAATGCTGACAGTCCATACCAATTTGCCAAGGGATCCTGGGGAATAAACTTTTTTTCCTTGCCTCAGAGTCAACAGTCTTAGGGGACTTATGCATGGGGCATCTCTTCAAATGTCCTGCAGAGGTGGGTAACCAGTCTTCCTGTTCAGGGAGGTCTTAGAGAGCCACTAAGATGGACTTCAGCCATTGTCCACTCTATAAAGAGGAAAGTCTGCTCATGCCTTCAAAAAAGGAAGCCTGGTCTAGAAGACCGATTTGTCTCAAGTGGATGGAACTGTGGATGAGGAGCTGAAAGGAGCAAGGGGTTCCCACCCTCCCTCCCCACAACCCCCAAAACCCCAAGAGACTCCCGAGGAACAGATTCTCAAGTGACCTCAAGAAAACAAAAACATTGGTTTAATCTGGGCTGGTGTGGCCAAGCATCTGAAGAAAGTACAACCAGTAAAGTATAATCAGTAAGACCAGAGACACTGTAATGTAGACATAAAACTTGAGATCTTTAGTAAAAAGACAAAAAGAAAAAAAGAGATTTTTTTTTGACTGTCTTCAAGTGCTTACAGCAATCACATTGCTCTGTGTGCCACTGCTTTTGGCACTCCTCAAAGAACATGAGATACAGATTCTAACCTTCCAATGTGGACGAGGACTGCTGAGATATCCAGACTTGTGAACTAAGCAGCTAATGGGAATTCAGTCCTATCAGAATAAAGACTGCCATTGTCAGACTACTTCATCTGTATCATCCAGGTCAGTGCAGGGGGATCAAGGCAGGACACATGTGCCTTACTGGACTTCTTTGGGGACTATGGGAGGAAAAGACCCCAATGTGAAGCGCAAGGCAGGAGGATTGAAGGTTGTTTGGGTTTGCCAAGGAGGAGCCTTTTGAGCACTCTCTTAAGGAATGTAGGACATCTTTTAGGGGAAAAAAAAAGTCCTCCAATTCAAGTGATATGTGTATGCCATGAATATTATTTATGTAGTAAAAACTATATATATATATTATATATATAATTATATATATAATCTATATATACTGTAGCAATACAAGTTGGGAGAACACAGAACTGGAAAAAAAAAAAACCTCTGGAAGACTAAGAAAAAGATTGCAGGATATATATGGCATGGTCAGGGACTTGGGTGGGTGGGGGGCATGGAAGGGAAGTGACATTAGATTCGATTGAAACTGATGTAAGATTATGGAAAAGTTTTAATATAAATAATGTATTAAATAAAAAAAATTTTTCCTGACTCAACAAAAACAGAAAAGACCGTGTCAAAGAACTGACTGAAACCGTGAACTTCTACTCAAAACAATCAACTTCCACAATCGAGAATTTTGAGACAGACTGAGAAAAAAGATGAAAACATGTTGGAAGAATGCATGAGCTCTGGTGGGGTGGGGGGTAGGTGTGGAGAGACACGGGTCTAGATTTGATTTGTTAACATGATCTTGTACAAAAAATATTATAAAATAAATAAATAAAGAAAAATAGGGATTGGAGAGATGGCCTAGCGTTAAGAGCGCCGACTGCTCTTGCAGAGGACCCAGGTTCAATCCCCAGCACCCACATGGCAGCTGAGAAACCGTCCGTAACTCCAATTCCAGGAGAACTCCAGTTCCAGGGGAATCCAATGATCCCTCTTCTGAACCTCTGCGGCATTGCACCGACACGGGCGACAAACCTACATGCAGACAGTACATTCCTACACATAAAATAAAATAAATAAATTAAGAAAAGAAAATAAATAAAATAAAATAAAATGAAAAAAAGAGAAAAAAATTTCCTGACCTCATTTTTATTCTTTGATTCATATCTTGAGGGGAAATTGCTATATAAAGTGTTTAATTCTATTTTTATTTTTTTAGGAACTACTATATACTTTTATCCATCAATGACTTTCTCCCTTTTTCTTCTTTATTTTAAATTAAATAAAAATATTAAGTTCCATTATGAATTTTTCAAACACAATTTTTAGTTGATTCTCTTCCCCTTATCATCTCCACAACCTCCTGCACCTTTCACAGCAGCTGTCATCTCAGCCTACTTTCTGCTTTTAGGTCATAGGATCTTTTTTGCCTTACCTACCTTCCTCAGCACCTCTTCTTACCCTTCTCTTCATCTCTTTTTCTGGTTTTGTAGTTTTTTCCTCACTCAGACCCATTTTTATACATACATATTTTACAAGCAATGTTTCTCATATGAGAGACAACATCAAGTATTTTTGTCACGCTGAGTTTGGGTCATCTCATTTAATAAATAATATTTTTCTGGCACTATTCGTTTTTCTACAAAATTTCATTTTTTCTTTCCTGCCAAGTAAAATTCCATTGGATACACATACACCACTTTTCAATTATCTATTTATCTGTTGATGGTATCATAGAGCTGAAATTATTATCTTTGCCATTATTAATAGAGCAGCATTAAAGGAGGCACAAGGGGCTGGAGAGGTGGCACAGTGCTTAGAGCACTGACTGCTATTGCAGAGGTCCCAGGTTCGATTCCCGCACCCAAATGGTGGCTAAGAACCATCTTTAACCTCCAGTTCCAGGGGAATCCGATGCCCTCTTCTGACCATCCGCGGCATTGCATGAACAATGGGTGCACCTACATGCAGAGTAGTAACACCTCATACACATAAAAATAAATAAATAAATATATGTAAAAACTGTCGCATATTAATTAAGAATACTTGTGCATCCTTTAATTTTTTTTACTTTTTTAAATAAATAATAAATTTTTAAAAAGTAAAATAAAGGATGCACAAGTATCTCTGTAATAACATACACAGTTGTTCACACATATTCCCGGGTGTGCTAAACTGCTTCATATAAAGCTTTCTATACTTAAGTTTAAGAGAAACATCCATACTGATCTCTTCAATGGCTGGGCTATTATTCATTCCCACCAACATGAATAACTAGTGATTTTTGATTGGTGTGATAGGATGATTCAACCCTAGTGGTAACCAAGAAAATGTGTAAACATATGTTTTGACTGAGTTTGTCTGGCATGATTTAGGGGCTGCACAGCGATAGTTATGCTAGGAGTATGGGTGATAAAAAGGGCAGGTGAGACTCTGTAAACTGACTGAGCTTGGGTGGTGTGAAGATGGTGTGATCTGAGCTAGGCCTGTAGGAGTGGGATTTTGGACAGGCAATACTGAGATTGGAGAAGTGATAGATCTAGTGGAATTACCAGGTCTGGGATGCACAGGAATAATGACCTAAGCCAGTCTGGAGCTAGGATAGCAGACAAGGAATGTTAGGATTTGGGAAATCAGAGTTCCGGTGGAAGGCACAATTCTGTCCAGTGCAGATCAGGCCCAAGAGCTGGGATAGTAGACAGGGAATGAGTGTGACAGGAACTCACACATCTGTCCACTATCTGCTTCCTTTTGCTACCTTTCACTTTTGTTTATTCACCTATTTGTAGCACCTTAAATTGCAAATAAAACTGTTGTAATGTCTTAACCTTCAATCCTGTAATTATGTTTTCTGTATTACAAAAAGGTTTAGTATGCCGAGTCTTAGTTTCACTGTTGTTGTCCTTAGGGAATATTCTAATTTCTCTTGTGATTACTTTCATCATTAATCATTAACAGGAGTTCCCTCTTTCTTTATGCTATTGATTCCAGTTCTATTTTGATCAGAAAATATACTTCTTTATAGTTTATCTTTGTAGAAATGAGGCTGTTTTAAATCTGTTATATTTTTCTTTCTTGGCAATAACCCAAGCATATTTGAGGATTTGCTATTATTGAGTAGTGGGTGCTTATATGCCTATTATACACATGCCAGGTATTTTAGAACAGGTTACTTCATGTCTAACCTATATATTGTAAACAGAATATGTGTTTTTCTGAATTGTTTATGGGTGTCTGCCATGATGCTGAGTATGTGGGATGGACAGCTTGCCTTATATTAAAAACAAAAAGAAACATTTAATTACTCTTTAACATTTCTCTGAAAGATACTATAATCTGCAGAGTACCAAAATCGTTATTCCAGTGATATTCTCCAGTACAGTTTTTTTCAAATTGAAAAAAAAATTCTGTGATTTTTTCTTATTATCATATAGGATACCTCACTGCCTCCCAAGTGCTAGGATTAAAGGTGTGTACCACCACACGCCAGCTGGTCCAGTAGAATTTTTTTCTTCTTTATTTGTTTATTTTTAAGGGATACTACAATATAATAGCACAGTTGTTTTCAGATAACATTGACATTGCTAGTTTGCCACACATAGGTAATGGTGCATTTTTTTTTTAAAAGTGAAGCCAAATTATTAAGCATAAGCAATGAATGTAAGTAACATTCATGTNGTATGCTCTGTATATGTACCACGTACGTACCTAGGGCCACAGAGACCAGAAGAAAGCATTGGCTCCTTGGACACTGGAGTTACAGGTGGTTGTGAGCCACTTTGTGTATGCTGAGAACTGAACCCAGGTCCTCTGCAAGAACAGTAGGTTCTCTGAACCTCTAAGCCATCTCTTCAGGTGCTGTTTTTTTATTTTTATTTTTTTATTTTTTTTTTTATTTCAGGATTCACATTTTTCCCCTTCAATTTTATATTACTCTAAAATATGCATACATACCATCCACCCATATACCAAAATTACAATGTCTGAAAATAAGTGATAGGCTAATTCTAGAGCCCATTAAGGGATTCACTTTTTTTTGCTCTTTTCTAGACAGGGTCTCCCTGTAGCCCCAGCTGTCCTGGAACTCACTCTGTAGACCAGGCTGGCCTTGAACTCACAAAGATCCGCCTGCCTCTGCCTCGCAAGTGCTAGGATTAAAGGCGTGAGCCACCACACCCGGCTGATTTGTTCTTTATATTCCTTGATTTCTTTGAGTATGTCTAAGATTGTTCTTCTAAGATCTGTGTTTTGGGTTGCTTCTGGGGAAATTTCATTGTAGGAATCCTTTATAGAACTGGTAGAGTTTGGTGTGGATTTATTCTGTTTTTCCCATGTTGTTTTTTCATTGTGTTTTGCACATGTGAGTTTGTTTTTTTGTTTGTATTCTGATATGAATCTCAACTGTTTCTTTGCTGCTTTAGCACCTTGCTTGCTTGATTCCTTATAGTGCTTTCTTTGTCTTCTCCTTGTTTATTGAGTGCTGGCAGGTCTAGGTTTCAGGTTTTCATTTTTGGTTATATATTGAAAGGTCCAGCTAACTCTTCCTTTTCTGTTCTGAAGGTTCTCCAGAGATTAATAGGTAATAAGCAGTTCTGTTCCCCACTGAGTACTACACTCACTCTGCTTCTATTCAGCCAGTTTCTCTAGGTTGGCTATGAAGCCTAGTGTGGTGGGACTGGAGTTGTGGTAGGCTCCTGTCTCTTCCGTTTTTTGTGCCTTGGACTCACTACCTCTATTCCCATTGGGACACTCGCACCATAGCTTGAGCGGGGATGGGGGGGATGTTTGCTCCCTTGGCCTGCAGGCAGCATAATACAATGGCCCTAGATTTAAGGAATAAAGGTCATACGCATGATTTGTAACAAGAAATCTATATTCATTCAGTAATAACTTCCTTATATGGATTCATTCCAGCCTAGCCACCCTTCATTATACTCTCTAGTTCTCTGATTTTTAATATTTAATTCACTTACATAAATGCAGTCACATATTTTAAAATATGTGGCTGTACAGTTTCATGGAGCATAGTGTCCTTAATATTAGTCTGTGTTGGACCACGCCTAAGAAATGTCTTTCTTTTTTAATGTTGAAAATTCCATCACATATAGAGTACATTCACTCATCCATTGATTAATACTTGGCTGGCTTCTGCACTTTACTAATTCTTAATAGTGCTACTATTAATGTTGATAGTCAGGAAAACAGGAATTAATGGGATCTAAATGTAACCACATAGTGATGGTGTTATGCAGTTGCAGAATGAAAGATAAGCTACTATGGCAGTGAGTTCTCTAAGCTGAACTCTAAAATTCTGAGCTCTAAAAGTTTAGCTACAGTTCTCTTGAACACGTTAAACAGCACATAGCTGTGGTTTTAGGTATGCACCCCTATATATAATTTTCATCTTGGTTTAAAAGATCTCTGTTTGCTCAGACCCCTTCTCTGGTTTCTCAAAATATCCTCACAATTTCTTAAAATAGCCACAACTAAGCGCATAGAATTAGCATGAAGTTTACTCCAGTGCATCCAAACCCTTAATCCCATAAAGTCTGGGAAAGAATGTTTCTCAGCTCTACTGATGACTCACTCTCTTCATTAGAGGAACTCTGTTATAATAAATATAATTTATTTATTTATTTATTTATTTATTGGTCTTTTCAAGACAGGGTCTCCCTGTAGCACCAGCTGTCCTGGAACTCACTATGTAGACAAGGCTGGCCTTGAACACACAGAGATCCACCTGCCTCTGCCTCCCAAGTGTTAGGATTAAAGGCATGCACCACCATGCCCGGCATATTTTTAGAGCCTCCTGTGTGCCCATCCTTGAGTTAATCTTTATTTCTTTCTCTGCGGAGATGAAGAACAGTGCCACCATTGAACTGAGTACCTCTATGAATAAGGGGTTTTTTTTGTTTGTTTGTTTTTTGTTTTTTGTTTTTTGTTTTTCTGTGCTCTTATATTGGGAATCCCTACACAGGTCCTAGAGCTGACCTAACACATCTTCAGACCTTGGATTTTTAGTATATTATGGAGGGTATGTGTCCATCTTTTAGAGTAATGTGGGATTAAAATGGAAAGATGCGAATCAAGAAATATGACATGGAAATAACCTAGTTTGTTTCCAAAGGATACAATATTAATATAGATTCAATGTAACAGGCTGGTGCAACTTGGCCTTTCTGGTTGCTTAACAACAATGCTTGACATCCATACCAATTTGGCCAAGGGACCTGGGGAATAACTTTTTTCCTTGCCCTCAGAGGTCAACCAAGTCTTAGGGGATTATGCATTGGGGCATCTCTTCAAATGTCCTGCAGAGGTGGGTAACCAGTCTTCCTGTTCAGGGAGGTCTTAGAGAGCCACTAAGGGGACTTCAGCCATTGTCCACTCTATAAAGAGGAAAGTCTGCTCATGCTTCAAAAAAGGAAGCCTGGTCTAGAAAGACCAGATTTTGTCTTCAAGTGGATGGAACTGGTGGATGAGGAGCTGAAAGGAGCAAGGGGTTCCCACCCTCCCTTCCCCACCCCACCCCAAAACCCCAAGAGACTCCCGAGGAACAGATTCTCAAGTGACCTCAAGAAAACAAAACATTGGTTAATCTGGGCTGTGTGGCCCTAAGCATCTGGAAGGAAAGTACAACCAGAAAGTAACAATCAGTAAGACCAGAGACACTGTAATGTAGACATAAAACTTGAGATCTTAGTAAAAAGACAAAAAGAAAAAAGAGAGGACTGTTGTTTGGACTGTCTTCAAGTCTTACAGGCAGGTGCATCTGACCTGTGGCTGCCACTGCTTTTGGCACTCCTCAAAGATATGAGATACAGATTTCTAACCTTCCAATGTGGACTGAGGACTGCTGAGATATCCAGCTTGTGAACTAAGCAGCTAATGGGAATTCAGTCTCATCAGAATAAAGACTGCCATTGTCAGACTACTTCATCTGTATCATCCAGGTCAGTGCAGGGGGATCAAGGCAGGACATGTGCTTACTGGACTTCATTTGGAGGACTATGGGAGGAAAAGACCCCAATGTGAAGCGCAAGAGGAGGATTGAAGGTTGTTTGGGTTTGCCAAGGAGGAGCCTTTGAGCACTCTCTTAAGGAATGTAGGACATCTTTTAGGGGAAAAAAAAAAGTCCTCCAATTCAAGTGATATGTGTATGCATGAATATATTTATGTATATAAAACTATATATATTATATATATATATATATATAGATCTATATATACTGTAGCAATACGAATTGGAGAGATACACAGAACTGGAAAAAAAAAAAACCTCTGGAAAGACTAAGAAAAAGATGCAGGATATATATGGCAATGTGCAGGGACTTGGGTGGGTGGGGGGCATGGAAAGGGAAGTGACATTAGATTCGATTGAGAAATGATGTAAGACTTATGGAAAAAGTTTAATATCAATAAAATGTATTAAATAAAAAATTTTTCCTGACCTCACAACAACAGAAAAGACCGTGTCAAAGAACTGACTGAAACCGTGAACTTCTACTCAAAACAATCAACTTCCACATCGAGAATTTTGAGACAGACTGAGAAAAAGATGAAAAACATGTCTGGAAGAATGCATGAGCTCTGGTGGGGTGGGGGGTAGGGTGGGAGACACGGGTCTAGATTTGATTAGTAACATGATCTTGTACAAAAATATATAAAAATAAATAAATAAAAGAAAAATAGGGCTGGAGAGATGGCCTAGCGGTTAAGAGCGCCGACTGCTCTTGCAGAGGACCCAGGTTCAATCCCCAGCACCCACATGGCAGCTGAGAACCGTCCGTAACTCCAATTCCAGGAGAACTCCAGTTCCAGGGGAATCCAATGCCCTCTTCTGACCTCTGCGGCATTGCACGACACGGGCGCACAAACCTACATGCAGACAGTACATTCCTACACATAAAATAAATAAATAAAATTAAGAAAAGAAAAATAAATAAAATAAAATAAAATGAAAAAAAGAGAAAAAATTTCCTGACCTCATTTTTATTCTTTGATTTCATATCTTGAGGGGAAATTGCTATATAAAGTGTTAATTCTATTTTTATTTTTTTAGGAACTACTATACTTTTATCCATCAATGACTTTCTCCCTTTTTCTTCTTTATTTTCAAATTAGCATACAAAGTATTAAGTTCCATTATGATATTTTTCAAACACAATTTTTAGTTGATTCTCTTCCCCTTATCATCTCCACAACCTCCTGCACCTTTCACAGCAGCTGTCATCTCAGCCTACTTTCTGCTTTTAGGTCATAGGATCTTTTTTGCCTTACCTACCTTCCTCAGCACCTCTTCTTACCCTTCTCTTCATCTCTTTTTCTGGTTTTGTAGTTTTTTCCTCACTCAGACCCATTTTTATACATACATATTTTACAAGCAATGTTTCTCATATGAGAGACAACATCAAGTATTTTTGTCACGCTGAGTTTGGGTCATCTCATTTAATAAATAATATTTTCTGGCACTATTCGTTTTTCTACAAATTTCATTTTTCTTTCCTGCCAAGTAAAATTCCATTGGATACACATACACCATTTTCATTATCCATTTATCTGTTGATGGTATCTAGGCTGAATTTATATCTTTGCCATTATTAATAGAGCAGCAATTAAAGGGAGGCACAAGGGGCTGGAGAGGTGGCACAGTGCTTAAGAGCACTGACTGCTATTGCAGAGGTCCCAGGTTCGATTCCCAGCACCCAAATGGTGGCTAAGAACCATCTTTAACTCCAGTTCCAGGGGAATCCGATGCCCTCTTCTGACCTCCGCGGCATTGCATGACATGGGTGCACCTACATGCAGACAGTACACTCATACACATAAAAAATAAATAAATAAATATATGTAAACAACTGTGCATATTATTACAGAGATACTTGTGCATCCTTTAATTTTTTACTTTTTTAAATAAATAAATAAATTTTTAAAAAGTAAAAAATTAAAGGATGCACAAGTATCTCTGTAATAACATACACAGTTGTTCACACATATTCCCGGGTGTGCTAAACTGCTTCATATAAAGCTTTCTATACTTAAGTTTAAGAGAAACATCCATACTGATCTCTTCAATGGCTGGGCTATTATTCATTCCCACCAACATGAATAACTAGTGATTTTTGATTGGTGTGATAGGATGATTCAACCCTAGTGGTAACCAAGAAAATGTGTAAACATATGTTTTGACTGAGTTTGTCTGGCATGATTTAGGGGCTGCACAGCGATAGTTATGCCTAGGAGTATGGGGTGATAAAAAGGGCAGGTGAGACTCTGTAAAACTGACTGAGCTTGGGTGGTGTGAAGATGGTGTGATCTGAGCTAGGCCTGTAGGAGTGGGATTTTGGACAGGCAATACTGAGATTGGAGAAGTGATAGATCTAGTGGAATTACCAGGTCTGGGATGCACAGGAATAATGACCTAAGCCAGTCTGTGAGCTAGGATAGCAGACAAGGAATGTTAGGATTTGGGAAATCAGAGTTCCGGTGGAAGGCACAATTCTGTCCAGTGCAGATCAGGCCCAAGAGCTGGGATAGTAGACAGGGAATGAGTGTGACAGGAACTCACACATCTGTCCACTATCTGCTTCCTTTTGCTACCTTTCACTTTTGTTTATTCACCTATTTGTAGCACCTTAAATTGCAAATAAAACTGTTGTAATGTCTTAACCTTCAATCCTGTAATTATGTTTTCTGTATTACAAAAAGGTTTAGTATGCCAGATCTTAGTTTCACTGTCTGTTGTCCTTAGGAATATTCTAATTTCTCTTGTGATTACTTTCATCATTAATATTAACAGGAGTTCCCTCTTTCTTTATGCTATTGATTTCCAGTTCTATTTTGATCAGAAAATATACTTCTTTTATATTTATCTTGTAGAAATGAGGCCTTTTAAATCTGTTACTATTTTTCTTTCTTGGCAAATAACCCAAGCATATTTGAGGATTTGCTATTATTGAGTAGTGGGTGCTTATATGCCTATTATACACATGCCAGGTATTTTAGAACAGGTTACTTCATGTCTAACCTATATATTGTAAACAGAATATGTGTTTTTCTGAATTGTTTATGGGTGTCTGCCATGATGCTGAGTATGTGGGATGGACAGCTTGCCTTATATTAAAAACAAAGAAACAATAATTACTCTTTAAACATTTCTCTGAAAGATACTATAATCTGCAGAGTACCAAAATCGTTATTCCAGTGATATTCTCCAAGTACAGTTGTTTTCAAATTGAAAAAAAAATTCTGTGATTTTTTCTTATTATTCATATAGGATACCTCACTGCCTCCCAAGTGCTAGGATTAAAGGTGTGTACCACCACACCCAGCTGGTCCAGTAGAATTTTTTTTCTTCTTTATTTGTTTATTTTTTAAGGGATACTACAATATAATAGCACAGTTGTTTTCAGATAACATTGACATTGCTCAGTTTGCCACACAATAAGGTAATTGGTGCATTTTTTTTAAAAGTGAGCCAAATTATTAAGCATAAGCAATGAATGTAAGTAACATTCATGTAAAACCAATTTACAAGTATCTATGTCCAAATTTTGAGCAAGCCAAGGTTCCCATAGTCCAGTAGGAGAAGCTTGTATGCACAAGCATGTTGATCAAATAGGAGTCCAGTCTATATTGCTGTAGTCTCATGATTCACCCCAATATCTCTGCAGCCCTTACATTCTACCACACCTCCTCTTCCGGAAGTTGTTCCCTAGGCTTTGGGAAAGGGGCACAAGTGGGTGAGAAGAAAACAGTCTATTTTCTCTGGAGTTGTCATTTTGAACTCTAGTCTGTTCAGGTTGTTCCCCTTCATGGGTTGACAGCTTATCCAGGGATGCCTTTTTAATCCTACTAACAAAGCACAAGCAATTAGATGTACAGGCATTTAAGCAGTACTAATTATTATGGCAAGATAAGCTGTGAGCATAGACACAGATGCATGGATTGTATGCTAATCCACAAACTGTGGTTTCTCTAAAAAGGGTGACAAGTTCTTATTGTGGCTTATAACATCCTCTAACCACTAGAGGACATAAGCTTGTGGCATCTGCTGTGAATTATTGCTCCAAGGAGGAGAGCTAATAGCCAATTAGATTTGGGATATATATATAGACATATGGCTGCCACTGTTAGACAGTATCTCCAGGCAGTTGAAGTGTAGCTGATACTGACAGAGGAGTCTTGCTTGTCTCAAGGAGACCAATATTTTGCTTTATTGCTTTAATGGCCTTTGGTAATGCTCTCTGGCATTTCAGAGGCCAATTGTACATTAGCAAGTGATGTCTCAAGACACTTTTTCATGCTTACATCAGGTCTTCAACAGGGACTTACCAACTTTCTCCTTGCATATATCCCATTTATAGGCAAAAGGCCTTTATAATTTTGGGAGCTTGGTTACCCTAGCCAACATCCCCTAGGCAGAATAATTCATTGCTGATATCAGAGCTTTCCTGTATTAATGTATTTTGGTTAATCACAAAGCTTATAAAGACTTTACTATTGTATTTGGCTCTAAATAGAGAATTCTTTTCACAGTTCCTATGTCTGTCAGGCAATTAAAAAAAGGTAGTTATACCTGTTTTATAAGAAATTTCCACTATAACAGTTGGCTCTAGTTTACAGTTAGGGAATGACTTCAGTACCATCTTGTTTTTCTTTTTCCTATAAAGGGGAGAGTTAGGAAGGTTTCTCAGCACCTGGAAGGTAAACTTCATTAGGGCCCATTATAAACAGTTAACCCAAGTAGAATTCAGAGGTTTTGTTTTTTTTTTATTTCTGTATGTGTATGAATGTACTGTCTGTATGTAGGTTTGTGCACCCATGTCGTGCAATGCCACAGAGGTGAGAAGAGGACATTGGATTCCCCTGGAACTGGAGTTAAAGACGGTTCTCACCTGCCATGTGGGTTCTGGAGATTGAACCCAGGTCCTCTGTGAGAGCAGTTGGCATTCTTAACTGCTAGGCCATCTCTCCAGCCCCCTAAAACTTTTCTTTCTTTTTTTCTTTTTTAGTTTTTTTTTTTTCCTTTTTATTTGGTATTTTTGAGACAGGGTCTCCCTTTTAGTACCAGCTGTCCTGGAGCTCGCTCTGTAGACCAGACTGGCCTTGAACTCACAGAGATCCACCTACCTCTACCTCCTGAGTGCTGGAATTAAAGGCACATGCCACCACACCCAGCTTGGTCCAGTAGAATTTTTAAACAGACCTACTAAAGTACCATTTGGCTCTGCTCTTGAACTACATTATTTTTATGATATCTCATTCATATTTTAATTAAACAACTAGAATTTTACTTCGCTAAAGTATTAAAACAGCAATGATGTCAAGAACATTCTTATCTGAATTCATACTATAACAGAGGTTTAGTTTTTCTACAAGGTGGTGAAGACTTAAAATTATCATTTAATGACATGAAAGCAAAGGAAAATAATTTATGTTTTAATATATTTTAAATAAAGCTTACTTGCAACACATGGACTAGTTCCTACTGTTGAGGTAACTCTCTTTTGATCTAGGAGTGTCAATCTTAGGGAACCATAATGCATTAGACTTTTGCCTGTATGAGCTAAGTCTAATCAGAACAGCATTTATATTGGTGCCACACAAAATAATCATTGGAAATTTATTTTTTACATTTTTATTGATGTATTATGTATTTCATACATCATTTTTCATTTCTTTTCAGGCATATTCCCCTATCCCTTTGCCCCACCCCACCCCATCCCATCCCAGATCATACATTCTGCCATAACTCTCCTGCATCTTTCTCTCAGTCTGTTTTTTATGCTTAGGAATTCACATTTTCCTCCATTAATTTCATATGATTCTAAAATATGGATACTTACTCTCCACCCATATACAGTAATTACAGAGTCTGAAAATAATTGGTGGGTGGATTCTAGAGCCCATTGAGAGATTCACATTATAACAACATAGTTGCTTTCAGATAAACAAAAATATAACCATACTGCCGTTCAGCTTGCCTTTCGTCAGGGGGATTTGGTGTTAGCATCCACAAATGAAGGAATCCATTCTCCATTTGTCTTTCTGGGACTGTGTCACCTCACTCAGCATAATGGCTTCAAGCTCCATCCATTTACCTGCAAAGTTCATAATGCCATCCTTCTTTACCGCTGAATAGTACTCCATTGTGTAGATGTACCATATTTTTGTCATCCACTCATCTGTTGAGGGGCATATGGGTTGGTTCCAGCTCTTCGCTATTGTGAAGAGAGCTGCAATAAACATGGATGTGCATATATCTTTGCGGTAGGATGAGTGGGTGGTATGACTGGGTCAGGTGGTAAGCTCATTCTGAGTCTTTTAAGGTTTCTCCATACTGCTTTCCATAGTGGTTGTACAAGTTTACATTCCCACGAGCAGTGGATGAGTGTTCCCCTTTCCCCACAACACCTCCAGCATCTGTTGTCTTTTTGATTTCTTGATCTTAACTAGGCGTACTGGAGTGAGAGGATATCTGAGAGTGGTTTTAATTTGCATTTCCTTAATTATTAATGATGTTGAACACTTTTTAAGATGTTTCTCAGCCATCTTTAATTCCTCACTGGGGAAAACTCTGTTCAGCTCTTTATTCCATCTTTTGAGTAGGTCATTTGTCTTCTTCTTTGTTTTTTGAGTAGTTTATATTCTCTTGACGTTAATGCTCTGTCAGATTTTTTCCCACTCTGTGGGTTTTCTCTCCACCTCCTTGATTGTTTCTTTCACTGTACAGAAGCTTTTGAGTTTTATGAGGTCCCACTTGTCAACTGTTGACTTTACTTCCCGTGCGGCTGCTGTCTGGTTTATAAAGTCTCCTCCTACACCTATGTCTTGTAGGTTGTTGCCAACTTTTTCTTTTATCACCTTCAGGGTTTCAGGCTTCATGTTGAGATCTTTGATCCACTTGGAGTTTACTTTCTTACAGGGTCACAGGTAAGGGTTTAATTTTGTTCTTCTACAGATGGTCATTCAATTTTGCCAGCACTATTTGCTGAAGATGCTATCCTTCCTCCACTGAGGGTTTTTTGCCCCTTTGTTAAATATGAGGAGGCTGAAATTGTATGAGCTCAAATTTAGATCTTCAATTTTGTTCCATTGGTCAACTGGTCTGTTTTTGTGCCAGTACCAGGCTGTCTTTATGACTATGGCCTTGTAATATAGTTTGAAGTCTGGTAGGGCAATCCACTCCTGTATTGCATTTTGCACTCAGGGCTGCTTTAGCTATTTGGGGTTTTTTGTTTTTCCATATGAATATAACGATTTTTTTTTCCAAGTCTGTGAAGGAGCTCATAGGGATTTTGATTGGGATTGCATTGAATCTGTATATCAATTTGGGTAAAATAGACATTTGTACTTTATTAATTTTCCTGATCCATGAGCATGGAAGGTCCTTCCATCTTTTAATTTTTAATTTCCTTCTTCAGGGGTTTAAAATTTTTGTTGTAGAGATTTTTTGTATTTTTGATCAGGTTTGTTCCCAGGTATCTTATTATTTTTAAGGCTATTGTGAGTGGGAAAGTCTCTTTGTATTCCTTTTCCACATGTTTATTGTTGGTGTAAGGAAAAGCTACTCATTTTTCTAGGCTGATTTTGTAGCCCGACACTTTACTAAAACTCTTAATCATTTCTAGAAGTTTTCTGGTGGAGTTTTTAGCATCCCTTAGGTAAACTATCATATCATCTGCAAAAAAAGTATAGCTTAACTTCTTTTCCGATTAGTACTCCTTTAATTTCCTTCTCTTGTCTTATTGCCCTAGCAAGTGTTTGGAGCACTATGTTGAAGAGGAGTGGCAATAGGGGGCAGCCTTGCCAGGTCCCCGCCTTTAAGGAAAATGGTTCCAATTTTTCTCCATTTAGGATGATGTTGGCTGTAGGTTTGCTATATATGGCTTTGATCATGTTGAGGAATGTTCCTTTCAGTTCTATTCCCTCTAGAACTTTAAACATGAAGTGTTGCTGGATCTTATCAAAGGTTTTTTCTGCATCAATTGAGATGATTGTGTGGTTTTTGTCTTTCAGTCCATTTATGTGTTTTATGATATTTATGGTTTTTTGTATGTTGAATCATTCCTGCATCTCTGGTATGAATCCAACTTGATCATGATGGATGATCTTTTTGATGTGGGTCTGTATGCGATTTGCAAGTATTTTGTTGAGAATTTTTGCATCTATATTCATTAGTGAGATGGGTCTATAGCTTTCTTTTTTGCTAGCATCTTTGCCTGGCTTTGCTATTAGAGTGATGCTGGCTTCATAGAAGGAGTTTGGGAGAGTTCCCTCTGTTTGTATCCTTCTAAACAGTTTGAGTAGCAATGGTTGTAAGACCTCTTTGAATGTTTTATAGAATTCTGACATGAAACCATCTGGACCAGGGCTTTTTTTTTAGTTGGGAGGTTTTTAATTACATCTTCAATTTCTTCTAATATTATTGGTCTATTTAAACTGTCAATCTCTTCTTGGTTAAGCTTTGTTGGTTCCCAGGATTTCAGATATTCATCCATTTCTCTTAGGTTTTCGAATTTGGTGGAGTATAGATTTTTGAAGTATTCCCGTATGATTGTCTGGATTTTTTCTTTGTTGTTATGTTTCCCCTTTAATCACTAATAGTATTGATTTGGAGTTTCTCTCTCTCTCTCTCTTTTTGGTTAACTGGGCTAGAAGTATGTCTATTTTGTTTATTTTTTCAAAGAACCAGCTTTTGGATTCATTGATTTTATGTATTCTTTTCTTTGTTTCTATTGATTTCTTCTCTGAATTTTGTTATTTCTTCCTGTCTGTTTGGTTTAGAGTTCATTTGTTGTTGCCTCTCAAGTGTTTTTAGCTGCAGTGTCAGGTCATCTATTTGTTCCCTTTCTGGTTTTTTGATGTGGGCACTTACTGGTATAAATTTCCTTCTCAAGACTGCCTTTAAAGTATCCCACAGGTTTTGTTGTGTTGTATTGTCTTTTTCGTTCAGTTCCATGAATACTTTTATTTCAGTCTTTATTTCTTCCCTGACCCATTAATTGTTCAGAATTGTGTTGTTTAGTCTCCATGTGTTCTTGTAGATAGTTAGACTTATTCTGGGGTTCATATTGAGCTTTATTGCACTGTGGTCTGATAGAATGCATGGAATAAATTCTATCCTTTTGTATTTATTGAGGTTCCTTTTGTGCCCTGGTATGTGGTCGATTTTGGAGAATGTTCTGTGAGGTGATGACTAGAAAGTATATTCTCTGGTATTTGGGTGGAATACTCTGTAGATGTCTGTGAGGTCCATTTTGTGTATTGTATTGTTCAACTCTTATGTCTCTCTGTTTATTTTTTGTCCTGTTCATCTATCCAAGGGGCTTAGTGGGGTGTTGAAGTCTCCCACTATTAGTGGGTTAGAATTGATCTGTATCTTGAGGTCCTACAGAGTTGTGTTTATAAAGTTAGGTGCACCAGAGTTTGATGCATAGACATTTAGTATTGTGAAGTCTTCATGGTTCATCGTTCCTTTGACAAGGATGTAATGGCCTTCTTTGTCTCTGCTGATTAATTTTACTTTGAGATCTATTTTGTCTTATATTAGAATAGCCACTCCAGTTTGTTTCTTGATAGCATTTTCTTGGAATACTTGTTTCCATCCTTTCACTCTAAGGAGGTGTCTGTCCTTGAGGGTGAGATGGGTTTTTTGTAGACAGCATATAGAAGGGTTTACTTTCCTAATCTATTCTCCCAGTCTATGCCTTTTTTTTACATGCACAGCCATATTTATTGCAGCTCTCTTCACAATAGCAAAGAGCTAGAACCAATCCAAGTGCCCCTCAACAAATGAGTGGATAGAGAAAATATGATACATCTACACGATGGAGCTCTATGCAGTGCTAAATAAAGATGACATCATGAAATTTGCAGGTAAATGTATGGAACTAGATGTTAAGTGAAGTAACACAGTCCCAGAAAAACAAACAACAAATGGCATCTCTCATCTGTGAATGCTAGCACCAAGTACCTAGTTGTAAGACAAACTGAGCAACATTAATGTTATATTCCTCATTATCTGAAAGCAACTGTGCTCTTTTGTTTTGTTTTGTTTTGTTTTGTATGAACTTCAAATTTTTTATTTTTTTTATTTTTAAGGGATTCTACAATATAATGACACAGTTGTTTGCAGATAACATTGATGTTACTCAGAATGTCATACAATTAGGTAATTGGTGCATTTTCAAGTGTCTATGTCCAAATTTTGAACAACCCAAGGTTCCCATAGTCCAGTTGGAGAAGCTTGTATGCACAGGCATGCTGATCAGTTAGGAGTCCAGACTATATTTCTGTAGTCTCACGATTCACTCCTATCTCTCTGCAGCCGTTACAATCTACCATGCCTCCTCTTCCGCAGTTTGTTCCCTGGGCTTTGGGTTAGGCATAGGAACTGTGAAAGGATATTTCTCTATCTAGAGACAAATTCAATAGTAAAGTGTTTATAAGTTGTGTAATTAAGCAAAATATATTACTACAGGAAAGCTCTGACATCAGCAATGAATTATTCTGCCTAGGAGATGTTGGCTAGGGGATTCAAACCTGCCCCCCCCCAAATTATAAAGGCCTTTTGCCTATAAGTGGGATATATGCAAGGAGAAAGGCAGTAAATCCCTGTTGTCGAAGACCTGGCGTGAGCATGAAAAATGTTATGAGACGTCACTTGCTAGCGTACAACTGGCCTCTGAAATGCCAGAGAGCATTACCAAAGGCCACTAAAGCAATATAGCAAAATATTGGTATCCTTGAGACAAGCAAGACTCTTCCATCGATATCAGCTACACCTCAACAGCTTGGAGATACTGTGCAACAGTGGCAGCCAAGTGTCTATATATATATCCCAAATCTATTTGGCTATTAGCTCTCTTCTTGGAGGAATAACTCACAGTGGATGCCACAAGCTTATGTCCTCTAGTGGTTAGGAGATGTTATAAGCCACAATAAGAACTTGTCACCCTTTATAGAGAAGCCACAGTTTGCAGATTAGCATACCATCCAAGCATCTGTGTCTATGCTCACAGCTTAGCTTGACATAATAATTGGTACTGCTTAAATGTCTGTACATCCAATAGCTTGTGCTTTGTTAGTATGACTATAAAGGGTATAACTGGAAAAGCTGTCAACCCATGAAGGGAAACAACCTGAACAGACTGGAGTCCAAAATGACAACTCCAAAGAAATTAGACTGTTTTCTTCTCACCCACTTGTGCCCCTTTCCCAAAGTCTATGCCTTTTGATTGGGGAGTTTAGATCTTAGTATTTAAGGTTATTATTGAGAGATGTGTGTTGCTTCTTTTTACCTTATTTTTAGTTTGCATTCTTGGTCTATGTTTATATTTACTCCGTTATGACTTTGATGCTTTCTCTCTTTAATTGCTTAGGGGATAGTTGCTACTTTCCTCTGTTCTTTGGATTGCTTCGAGGATTTTCTGAAGTGTTGGTTTCTTAGACATGTATTCTTTCATCTTGTTCATGTCGTGAAAGATTCTTCTTTCTCCTTCAACTATGATTGACATTTTTGCTGGGTATAATAGTCTGGGTTGGCATCTAAAGTCATTTAGTACAGGGAATACTTTGGACCACATTCTTCTAGCTTTCATAGTTTGTACTGAGAAGTCAGCTGTGGTTCTGATGGGTTTCCCCTTATATGTAACTTGTTGTTTTTCTTTTGTGGCTTTCAGTATTTTATCTTTGTTTTGAGCATCTAGTGTTTTAACAATTATATGGCATAGGGAATTTCTTTTCTGGTCTTCTCTGTTTGGTGTTCTATGTGCTCCTTGTATTTGTATGGGTTTGTCTTTTTTCAGTTTGGGGAAATTTTCTTCTATTATCCTGTTGAATATCTGGTCAATAATGTTGTCTTGCGATTCTTCTCCTTCCTCTATCCCTATGATGCAAAGGTTTGATTTTTTCATAGTGTCCCACTTTTCTTGATTGTTCCACTCTTGTGTTTTTTTTTTAATTTTTCATAATCTTTACTTGAGCATTCTAGTTGGACCATGTTATCCTATGTGTCTGATATTCTTTTTTCTGCTTCTTCCATTCTGCTTCTGAGGCTTTTTCCCATCCTTTCCTGTTGATTGGATAAATGTTCAATTTCCTTTTTCATTTCCTCCTGTGATTTCTTTAGTGTTTCCACTTCCTTCTTGAGCCTGTCTTTCTCATCTTGTAGGTCCTTGGATCATTGGTCACTTTCTTTTTCCCTTTCAGCCTGGGATCTTTTCAGCATTTCCACTTCCTTCCAGAGTTTGCCATTTTCTCCTTTCAGTTCTTTCCAACGTTTGTCATTTTCTCCCTCTAGGTCCTTCTTGAGTTTTTCAAGCTCTCCCCTTACTTCTTTCCAATGATTATCATTATCATCCTCTTGGTACTTCTTGAGTTTTTCATTCTCTTCCCTTAGTTCTCTAATTTGTTTGAATATGCCCACAATTGTTTTTCTAAAATCTGTGTCATGGTTTCCTTCCAGGGAGATATCATTTTCGGAGTCTTCTGTAGGGTTGGTAGAGTTATGTTTGTGTGTGTGTGTGTGTGTGTGTGTGTGTGTGTGTGTGTGTGTGTGTCTTTGGCATTCGGATTTGTTTATTTGTTTCTTTGGGTTTCTGATGTCTCAATGTTGGCTGCACAGCTAGGTCCTCTGCACCACCACTTTCCTTGGCTGGTCTTTTGCAGGTTGGTGTTCTGCAGGACACGGGTGAAGTCCGCTCATCCAGTGGGGTGCACACTGGTCTTGTGCTCTGTGGTGCACAGGTAGCTCTGCCCCTGTAACACTCTGGACCCGGAAGCTTGGAGTGTCCCGGGTGATACCAGGCCTCTATGGGGCACAGGGGTGCACAAAGTCCCCAGGAAGGCAGCCCTCACCTGTTCGTTTGCAAGGTGGCGTTCTGTAGCACATGGGTGAAGTCTGCTGGCCCAGTGGGGCGCACACTGGTCTTGTGCTCTGTCTCAAAATTTATTAAGAGAATGTTATCAGGTTAGATCTTACCAAAATAAGCATTCTCACAACCCTGTCCCCATCCAACTTAATAGGCTCAGTCTATTTAAAAACTTTTAAAATGTTTTTATTTACTTATTATTCTTTTAGTATGAGTGTTTTGCCTGCATGCATACATGTAATGCTGATGAAGGCCACTACCAAGAAACATACTTCCAGGAAGTAGAGATTTTCATAGTTGTTATCTGTACTGTGGATGCCAGAATTGAACCTGGGTCCTTGTTGGAGCAGCCAGTGCTCTTAAGCACTGAGCCATCTCTCCATGCTCTCATTAGACTTATTGGATCAGAATATAAAGGCTAAATATAGTTGTTAAATATTAATGTAAATGAAGAGAGATTTCTGATATTATATGAAACACTTGAATCAGAGCCTCCTTTTGGGAAGTTCAAGAAATTAACTAGAAAGAAGAAAAAAATCCAAAAGTATAAATAAAACCCATAATATTATGTCAAGGAAAAAAATGGAATTTGATTAAAAATACTAAGAGCAGCAGGTCATGGTGGCACATATCTTTAATTCCAGCACTCCAGAGGCAGAGGCAGGTGGATCTCTGTGATTTCAAGATTTCAAGGTCAGCCTGGTCTACATAACAGGCTCCAGGCCAGCTGGGACTAAAGGGAGACCTTGTCTCAAAAATACACCCCCACACACACACAAACACACACATACTCTCTCTCTCTCTCTCTCTCTCTCTCTCTCTCTCCATATATATATATATATATATATATATATATATATATGTTCTAAGAACTTAATTTTAGGGAACTGAAAGGGGATAAGAAAGTTGATATTTTTATATTAGTAGAAAAGAATCCATCTCAGTCCCAGAATTTTAAAATTTTGATTTGTTCTCCATTTTGAGGCAACATTTCAGTATATTCTCCAAGGTAGCATCCAATTCAGGGCCACCTCCCCTTTTCTAAAGTCAGATTCACAGGGGTGCACCATTATACTCAGAAAGAAAAAAAAGAGCATTTGTTATTAAATATATGGCATAGTGGAAAATACAGGATTATCATTAAATCTTTATTTGCTGCAAGTAGGTTTCAATATTTCCAATATAACTTTAGAAATTTGATAGCCGGGTGTGGTGGCACATGCATTTAATCCTAGTACTTGGGAGGCAGAGGCAGGCGAATCTTCAAGGCCAGCCTGGACTGCAGAGTGAGTTCCAGGACAGCTGGGGCTACAGGGAGACCCTGTCTATAAAGACCAAAAAAAAAAAAAAAAAAAAAAAAAAAGAAAGAAATTTGATAATCAACGATATCACTACAAAGATAATGACCAGATTAATATTCTAACATATTATTTTGGGGGATTTAAAAAAATCTCATCAAAATATTCTACTTGGTAGTTATCAGTGAACATTATCACTGTAACTTAAAAGTTACAGCTAAGAAGTTAAAACAGACAAATCTTATCTATGAAGTTATCCCCATCTAGAACTGAAAAGATGTGCATCCCAATATTAAATACAATAAGTGAAAGATCAAAATTAACATCTTTTTGATGACATTTAAACTAAGTACTAAAATATGTAAATGTAACATTGTTTAAATTACTTTAAATACCAAGATTAATATTAATACCTTATTTTTCTCTTATTTGGAAAGATCACTTATATTTAGAATTATAAAACTTTCTTTTATCCATATACTAAAAAAGTCTGAAAAAAATCAATGAAATCAGGTTTTACATTTTTTACACATGTTTATTTCTCTTCAGAAACACAACTCAAATGAAATAACAATAAGAAGAAAACAGTGTGAGACCAGCATCACTGTGGTGAAATCTTCTGGGAAGAATTTCTTCAGGGTCAACACACAGAAGCTGTGTTCCAGAATGGGCCTGAGCCTCCATCTCAAGCCAAAAGCAGGACTTGGTAATGTGTAAGAGTCTCCTATATGTTTCTGGTGTTGAAATTTGAGGGGGTCACAGAGAGCAGCCCCTCTGTTGCAGTGAAGACCCCAGGATTGCAGGGGCCATGGAGAGAAGCTGAGGCTTTGCACCAGGAGAGGTCAGAAGAGACCATTGGTGAAGGTGCTGCCTCAGTTTCAGTGGTGACCCCAGTTTTTTGGAGATGCCAGGACCATGGGATGACCACCAAGAGCAGTGGCAGGTGTGGAATGGAGTCAGCCTGGGCCTTCGAGATGAGCTGTATGTGCCACGGTCGGCAGAGACAGAGAAGGGATGCTGCTGAAACCCTTTGGAGCCCAGAAGATCGTGAGTGAATCCTTGAAATGACCAAATGGCCCAAACTTGGCTGGCCATCCTCTGCTGAAGCCTTGTCTACCAGTCACTCACAGGATGGAAGCAGGAAGTTTGTGACCATGGTTTCCTGCTTAAAGGCTTTGGGACACTTGTTTCCTTGGTCAAGGAAGTAATCTTTTTTTTTTTTTTTTTTTTATGTGTATGAGTGTACTGTCTGCATGTAGGTTAGTGCACCCATGTCAGAAGAAGGCGTCGGATTCCCCTGGACTGGAGTTAAAGACAGTTCTTAGCTGCCATGTGGGTGCTGGGAATTGAACCTCGGTCCTTTGCAAAAGCAGTCGGTGGTCTTAACTGCTGAGCCATCTCTCCAGCCCTGAGGGAGTAATCTTAACAAAAGGCTTTCAGTTATAGAAAGAAACCATGTCATCAAACACATTCTGCCTGAGCCTAAAGGGGAATGAAATGGTTCCACTATACCCACCAAGACACAGAGATTGTTCTTCATGAGACGTTTTCTCTGTCCAGCTTACTGTAATCTTTAGTAAAGGCATACATTCCTCACCTGTTCCAGGCATGGTTCTGGTTCCTTTTTCTTAACTTTCATTTCCTCCTTTCTCTTCTCCAAAAATGTAACAATATGGATCATGTAGTAGATCCATTTATAACTTTTTGATGAACCTCCACAGTGATTTCCAGATTATACTCCCATCATCAGTGTAAAACTATTCCCTTTTCCCAACATCATGCCAGCATTTATTGTCGTTTCGTTTCTTGAGCTTAGTCATTCTCATCGGTAAAGTTAAGATGAAATCTCAAAGTAGGTTTAATTTGTATTTCACTGATAGAAAATGATGTTGAATATTTTTTAAATATTTTTATTTAAACTCCTTCTTTTGAAAACTGTTCAGTTCTCAAACCCAATTGTAGAAATTAATTATTTACTTAAGGTTTGGGGTATACCCTATATGTGAATCACTCAAATAGCTGTTAAAGATTTTATTTTCATTTTGTAAGCTGTCTTTTCACTGGATTAATGGGGTTCCCTGTTAAATAAAAGCTTTTTAGTTTCATGGGGTCCAATTAGTCAACTGTTCCTAATTCCTGTGCTTCTGAAGCCTTATTTAGAAAAGCCCTGTCTGTACTTATAAAATGAAACCTCTATCAACATCAGAGTATAAGTCCTTAAGTTGATGTCATTGGCCACCTTGATTTTTGTACAGGGTGAGAAATAATAGTCTGGTTTCATTATTCTATTTATACCTACCCATTTTGACAAGCAACATTTTTTGAAGGTGCTGTCATTACAATGCTTACTTTTGGCCTCTTCGTAAACAATCAGGTGCCCTTAGAAGCATGTGCTTATCTCTGATCCTCAATTGAAATCCATTGATCAATGTTTCTGTTCTTATGGCAGTATCATGTTGTTTTATTACAGATGTTCAATTACAATTTGAAAATCAGAAATCATAATATGTCAGCAATGCTTTTTATGGGTCAGGATTATTTTAAATATCCTGAATTCTACTTTTCTCCCAAATAAAATTTAAGATATTTTACAGTTTCTGTGAAGAACTGAGTTGCAGTTTTAATGGGTGTATTAGTCATCCTTCTCTAAAGAAACAGAATCAACATAATGAATATATCTATCTATCTCTATCTATATATGTAGATATAGATATAGATATAGATATAGATATATAGATTTATTGATTTGCTCATGGAATGGAGTCCACGTAGTCCAACAATAGCTGTGCTGCATGGGAGAGGCTAAGAATCCAGGCAGTTCCTCAGTCCATGAGGCTGGATGCCTTAGTTGTCCCAATCTGGTGCTGAAGGCCTGATGGATTCTGGGAGATTTGCCCATCTCAGTCTACACTGGGATGCAAAGTGTTGATCACAGCAGCAAGACAAGCTCACCAGTGAGAGGGAAGGCAAGGAGCAAAAGAGGGATGAGCTTCCCCCCCTTCTGCCATGGCCTTTTATAAGGGCTGCCATCAGAAGGTAATGTCCACATTTAGGGTGGGTCATCTGGCTTGAGATAATCCAATCTGAAGATCTCTTTCTCATATTTGTTGAACCCAAATCCAGTCAAGCTGACACCCATGATTTTTTTTTAATTTTTTTTATTTTTTATTAATTTTATTTATTTCTGTATGTGTATGAATATACTGTCTGCATGCAAGTTTGTGCACCCGTGTCGTGCAACGCCGCGGAGGTCAGAAGAGGGTCTCGGATTCCCCTGGAGCTGGAGTTCTCCTGGAATTGGAGCTTCAGACGGTTCTTGGCCGCCATGTGGGTGCTGGGGATCGAACCCGGGTCCTCTGTAAGAGCAAAGTCGGTGCTTACTTAACCCTAGGCCATCTCTCCAGCTCCGACCTCAGTGGATTAACAGGATTAACCACACAAGTAATATTAATATTATATATATATATATTTACACAAATATAGATATATATATATTATTATTAATATACCTATATTATATATAAATAATACATATAACAATATATTAATATATAATATTATAATTATTATATTATATATTAAGTTATATAATATATTATAATTATTATATATATTTTGTAATATAATATATATATTAATATATATTAATATAATATTGTGTATATTATAATAATATATTTGTAATATAAATTATTTGTTAAATATATGTATATATATTGTATATAAATATATTTGTAAAATATAATTTGTAAAATATAATAAATATACATATATAAATATGAAATATAAATATAAATATATATAGTTATAAATATAAATATAAATAAAGATAAATAATAATAAATATTATTGTAAATATAAATATATATATATTATTTAAATAATATATAATATATCACAAATTATATATATTATATATTTGTGTATATATAATATTTATATATAATATAATATATATAATATATATATTATATATATGTTATATATATTATATATAATATAATATATATATAAAATTTGAACAATCTTAACCAAATAGGACAAAAATTCATATCTATTACAATCCACATTTCTGCAACTGGTCCCATGGCCTCAGGTGATATTTATGACTACCTTCCTCTACCCATTCTGTATTTCCTCCACCATCAACAAGCACTTCTGCTGGTCTTAGCTGTTTTCCTGGCAGAGTGACCCATACCTTCACCCCTGAAGTGTCTGGGCCATTTGTTGCCCTATCTGATTTGGGATGTTGGAGTTTCCCATTGACCTTAATCACAGGACATGGTAGCACCAGAAGGTGCCCTAAAGAATCTCCTGCCACCCAGACATAATCTTCTTTGCCCCCATTGTGGAGAAAATGTCCAATTTCCCCCTGGTATTCTAAATCAATCACTCCTCCTACTACTGTTATTCCTTTCTTAGCCTGTTGGCTTACAGGCAGTAGAAGCCAGTTCAATGGAACGTTTGCTGTGTCTCCTGGCAAAAGCACTGTTCCCTTTGGGACCAAAACTTTTAGATCAGCAGAACGCAAGGTCATGGATACAGGAAGCAGAAAATTTCCTACTGGGTCACAAGGGGTGATAGTGTGTGGAATCATTCCCACTTCCACCTCTTGGTTACTGGACCCGTGAATTCTGGCTACAGGAGAAACAGTACCATATATTGGGCGCTGATTCAAAGCATATACTGCCTGCTGGAAAACCTTGCTCCAGTCCTCCAGGGTATTGTTACCTAATTGGCATTGCAACTGTGTCTTCAAGAGGAAGGTTCCTTGTTATCTGACAGCTGCTATTTCATTGCCTGGAATTTAATTGCTAATATCTAAAACGACTGAACTAAATTCTAACATCATTATTAGTTTTAACTAACATGAGAGATATTTAATGTGATTGATAATATAAACATAATGACTGGCACTAATATTATAAATAATATTTTTGATAAATTAATTTTATTACTATTTAAGCAATTTTCTATATGTGTATATTTATATATTCTTCTCCAGTCTTTTCTATGCATAAATTTGTATATACATTTCATAGTAAAAATGTTGTAATTAAGATCCATTACTGATCACATACTTGCATAGCAATGTGAATTGTGGGATTGTTTGTGCCTGCATGTGAGTATGCATGTTCAATAGAAAGATACATTATTTGAATCCAACCACCTGCTCTAGCACATGCAGACCTCTTGTTTTCTGAAATGATATGTCTAGGTTTGTATTTTGCCTCTATTTTTTTTTTTTGGCTATTTTCTCTCCCACTGCGTATTTTCTATTCTTTCTCTTCAATATGCAATCAGAAAAATCTCAACTGGATTGCTTCATTTTTAAAGCATGTTCTCAAATCTCTTCATTATGAAAATGATAGCTTTTAATCATCAGCCACTGAACTCTGCCACTGTATTCTGTCATCTCTACTTCATTCCTAGGTTTAAAATAATCTGCTTGTAATATTTCTTTCTAATATATGTACCTACCTGTTACTGATTTCCCTCCTTTTGTCACTACTCAGTGTTTCTCTCAAGTTCCTGTAGACATAAAGCTAAATGTCAAGACAACTTCTTACGTTCATAAGATTAAAAGGTATCTCACAATCAAAGCTGCAGAAAATGTTTCATAAAATATTTTCAGGATGTGCAGAGGAAAACCAACTTTGAATGTATTTTAAGAACCTCTTCTCTCAGCTTTACTACT
The DNA here is from genome assembly GCA_009823505.1 of Rhizomys pruinosus. NCBI lineage: Eukaryota > Metazoa > Chordata > Mammalia > Rodentia > Spalacidae > Rhizomys > Rhizomys pruinosus. The sequence goes on from VZQC01001350.1 coordinate 1,924,899, forward strand.
TGTCCTGTCTATCACCTAACAATTTCATCACCTGTTTTCTGAAGAATTATAGACTATTTACTTAATATACATTTATTTTTATCAAAAAATTCTTCTCTCACTATGTTGTCATTTGGGCCTATCCAGAAATAGGATGAATGTGTTTATTACTGAAGCTAAATATTTTGTTTGTAAAATTGAATTGATATTTTTAAGCTTTTCTAATGTTTCTTCTTCCAAAGATTTAATTTGCTGTCTGGCATGTGGTTGAAATAAGTTTAGATCAACTTACAGAACTGGGACAATTTGAAACTGTTTCAGCCATTGTGAAGATTTCTGCATGCTAGGTTAATGATTTGAGAATTCTGCAACTCAAGTTTTCCTCCTAGATATTACTTTCTGCTAAGATTTTGATACAATGACCCTGTTCATTAAATATTTTGAGAGGAAAAAATAATGCAATCATTGTTCGGTATAATTTTCTACTATCCCTCAGACCAGACATTTTTGTATTTTTTTTACGGGTGAGACTCCTGTTTATTTATTGCAGAACCTTCCTAGAAAATGTCTAAATCCAACTTATGGATGTAAGTTAAAAGAAGAACAATGCTATTGTCTTGTTGCTATGTCAGAAACACACCGATTGTCATGCATTTCAATTATCTGGGTTTTTCTTTGTGTGTGTGTGTGTGTGTGTGTGTGTGTGTGTGTGTGTGTGTGTGTGCTTTTATTGATGTTTTGTGTATTTCAGACATCATTTTTCAATTCAGTTCAGGCATATTCCCCTTTCCCTTCCCCCACCCCACCGCAAATCATGCATTCTGCCATTACTGTCCTGTATCTTTCTCCTGGTCTTTTTTTTTTTTTTTTAATGCTTTTTTAAACTCGAATATTTAGTTGAATATATGTTTTTCTTTTTTTAATTTTTAGTTTTTATGTGTATGAGTGTACTGTCTGCATGTAGGCTGGTCCACCCACATCGTGAATTGCTGCAGAGGTCATAAGAGGTTGTCGGATTCCCTTGGAACTGGAGTTAAAGATGGTTCTTAGCTGCCATGTGGGTGCTGGGAATCGAACCCAGGTCCTCTGCAAGAGCAGTTGGTGCTCTTAACCGCTGAGCAATCTCTTCAGCCCTTGAATGTATGTTTTTCATTAAGAGATATTAGTAGCTTAAAATGCAACTATTTTTCTTTGTATTCTTTGACATGCTTAAATATACCTAATTGCAATAATGTTTAACTCATTTAGTGATTATTTTTCCTGTGAAAACACAGTAATCACTCTCAGTATTTTACAGGACCATGAAATAACATGTTTGATTGATTCTGTTAAGTTTTGTTTTAAATTTTATTTATCTGTTTTATTTTACTTATCTATTAATTTAGGACAAAAATGGGGGTCCTTTCTTAAGGCTCTTAGTTTTATTAATAAAAAAACATAACAGTGGACTCAAACAGACACTTAATGACAATTTTATTAGAGTTAAAAAAAAAAACTCGGACAAGACAGGGTGTAAATCTCAGCAGCTGACTGGAGAAGGAGAATAGAAGAGACTGGGAGACGGAAACTGGACTTCATGCTCATTTAAGCAGAGAGTAGTTACAGACACATGGATGACAGGAATGTTTCCTCTTCACCCTGGCTCTGGTTTTCTCTCTATTGTAACATTATTTTCATATCATAAGACATTTATTCTTAAGTATCTTTTCCTTTAGTAGAGGAAGTCATTTAGGAATAATTGTTATCATATTTTGTTCTTCTTTAAAAACATGTTTTCTTGCTCCTTTAAAAGTTAGCTTGTTAGGACTAGAAAGTTGACTCAGGAGTTAGGAGCATTAGCTGGACTTGCAGAGGACCCAGCTTCAGTTCTTAACACCCACATGGGAGCTAACAACCATCTGTCACTCCTCTTCCAAGGGATCTGTCCCTCTTCTGACCTCTGTGGACATTGCACACATGAATGCAGTTATATATACACAAGAAAATTATTCATAAGCATAAAAAATAAGTAAATGAAAAGCTTGTCTTAAAGTTAGCTTCTTTGTGTATAAACTTGTAAATTTTCCTTAAATATGTGTATACATTCACATGAATTCGCTTCCTCTAGTTTTAAATAGACTATTTAGAACAACACTGCTTTTCCAATATTTTATAACAATAAGTGATCAATTGTATTTCGATTTAATTATAGCCTTTTATTTATGTGGTCTTTTGTTTTATGTTGCATTGATAAATAAGAATAATAATGTTTCTCAAAGCTGTTCCTTTTTAATATCATTATCACTTATAGAATATAATTAGTATATGTGATCTTTATAGCATTTGCTTCAGTTTCTTTTTTTTTATAAATTTTATTTATTTTTATGTGTCTGAGTGTACTTTCTGCATGTAGGTTGGTGCACCCGTGTCGTGAAATGCCGTGGAACTGGAGTTAAAGATGGTTCTGGGCCGCCAAGTGGGTGCTGGGGAATCAAACCCGAGTCCTCTCCAAGAGCAGTCAGTTCTCTTAACCACGAGGCCATCTCTCCAGCCCCCTTTTCTTTTATTTTCCTTCAGTTTCTTTTTTTTTTTTAATTTCATTTTATTTATTTTTGTATGTGTATGAGTGTGCTGTCTGCATGTAGGTTTGTGCACCCGTGTCGTGCAATGCCGCGGAGGTCAGAAGAGGGTGTCGGATTCCCCTGGAACTGGAGTTCTCCTGGAGTTGGAGTTTCAGACGGTTCTCAGCCGCCATGTGGGTGCTGGGGAACGAACCCGGGTCCTCTGTAAGAGCGGTCAGCGCTCTCAACCGCTAGGCCATCTCTCCAGCCCCCAGTTTCTTTTAATAACAATTACTTCACTGTTCAAAATTAAGCATAATATAAATTTAAGTATTTATATGACTGCCTTATTTTTATGATTTCTCATTTGGGTTTTACCTAGCATACTCTTTTAAGAAAAACATGTTTTAATAGCAAACATTATGTTTCATACTTATGAAATTGACAAAATATTTTACGTGTTTCTAATGTCTATGTATATTTTAACTATAATGCATATTTGAAAAAAATTATGAAACTCTTATTCTTCTTTTCATAAAATACGTTACCAAATAAGTCTTTACTAAATTGCCCAAGCCTTAACACTTATATCAAACATTCACAAGTAAACAAGATTAGTTTTAAACAAAACTCACAGTCCTCACTCACAGTGCCAAGTATTTGTAAACTATATTTTCTAGACTCCTTTCCATAGATTAAACTCTTTCCATTGAGATGTGATTAGAAGTAAGACAATATAGCATGGACTTTAAGCCTTTGCATAATCCTTACATTAACTAACAAGCCAAATATAAAGACTTATACTTTAATCCTTAGTAAATTTCAACTAAAGACAAAGAACTGGTATTTAAAATTACCATACTTGGTCTACCATCATACATTAGCACTGAATTCTACATGGATAAAATATAAATTAATAATAATGTTTTAACATTTTAATAAACACTTTTATTCCATTTTTCTTCTTATAGTTTCTATTTATTTTCTACTAATGTTCCAAGACACAATGTTTTGTCAATATTCATGCTTATTCACCTGTTTCTCTGGGTGAATCTCTTAATACCATTGGACTACACTTTGCTTTGATACCCAGCAAATGAACATTTCCCTTTAAAAAATAGCTTCCATAATGGTTCAATCTACCAAAGGACTGAGAATATGGAAAGGGACTTTTCTGAAACTATATATTGATATTTGTTTTACCTCATATTTCTTAACTTAGTATTTATAGACACTGTATTTCAAATTAAATACACTAATACATCTTTATGACATAATTATTCAGACTTCATGTTTTTAACAATTTGTAAAGTTGCCAAAATACGCTTCTTTGATGGGTGGTGAGAGGTACACATGCTTATAGTGTAAGGATGCATATTTAGAATACAGTATGAAATTACTTTGGTCTATGGATATGGCATAAGTAAGGTTTCCTCTAGGGTTTAGGATTTCTTCAGTCATGTGTATTTGGCTCTGTTTACAGTATCACATGTTCAGCATGACTTAATTTCAATTATACAGGTGTTGTTTACCTCAAAGGTAAGTGTTTTACTATTGTGCTAGTAACAACAGTAGGCCAGGTAGTCATTGTTGCTTATTTGGCTTTACAGATGGGTAGGACCATTGATTCATTTTCCCCCTTGGAAACTTGCACTGCTTGCAACATATGGAGACTAACATAGAGTTTCACAACTGGTCAAATGCAGAGAATAATTGTGGGACTCTTAGCCTTAAATGACACATTGTGAATGTAAATCCTGCATATAAGATTAATGCATTTTTCAAATGTCACCAGAGAAGTTAACTTAGGTGGGAGATGGTGATTAATACAGAAATGCACAACTGGCCATTGTGTAGAAAACAACAGGCTGTGGTGTGTTCATCCAAGAATAGGACACCTAGTTGAAACATCTGCCTCCCAAGGCTTAGAGATCATTGCAGAATAGGAGGCAGAATTTTTATAAGAGCCAGAGGTGCTGGATGACCACAAGGAAACATATGTGTAACTGCCAAGTTACACATATGAATTTACAGTAATTGTGACAGGATACACAAGTCCCATGCAACCTCAAACTAGACAAAATCAAATCCCAGCTAATACATGGGGAAGTAGGTAAAGCATTCCAAACCAAGCTCAGAAAGTTTTGGCAACTGATGGCTGCTGGGAGGGGGGGAAAGATAATTTCTTACAGGGATGAGACTCTTGGTAGGTTGGCCATGTTCCAGTGGATGGATCCAAGCTAAGGCACATGTGGGGACACAAATCAGACTTTATAGTCCATGTTGCTTATATGGTGGAGTATGTTGTAGTGAATGGGAGCAGTGGAGGAAGGCGTGGATGAGGGAGGGGTTAAATAGCATGAAATTGTATCCTATGAAAATTGCAAAAATTCAATAATTTTTAAAAGAATTTGAAGTGGATGGGAAAACACATGGAAAACAGTGTAGAGTACTCTTTTTTATCATTTTATTTATTTGTTATGTGTATGAGTGTACTGTCTGCATAAAGGTTGGTGCACCCGTGTCATGCAATGCCACAGAGGTCAGAAGAGTGTGCCAGATTCCTCTGGAACTGGAGTTAAAGACGATTCTCAACCGCCATGTGGGTGCTGGGACTCGAACCTGGGTCCTCCGAAGGAGCAGTCGGTGCTCTTAATGGCTAGGCCATCTCTCCAGCCCCAATAGTGTAGAGTACTCTTAAAACACAAAAATTAGTTTACCATGTAATCCTGTTATACCACTCCTAAGCATAAATTCCAAGGACTCATCCTGCTGCAGAGATAACTGTGCACCCAGGTTCGTTGCTGCTCTTTTCACAATAGCTTAGGAATGGAAACAACCTAAATATCCCTCAGCTGATGAGTGACTAATGAAATTGTGATAAATTTACACAATGGAGTTCAACTCAGAAGTAAAGAAAAATGAAATATTGGTATTTACAGGTAAGTGGATGGAACCTGAACTATTATAAAATGAAGTAGCACAGACTTAGAAAAATAAAAAAATATATGTGATCTCTTGTGGGAGAATTTAAACTTTCTGTCAAACAGACTGTTCCTGGACTCCAGATGCCTCCATAAATACAGTGCTACTTAAGGAGAGGCAGAACTATGGATCCAGCAACACCTCCCAACCAGATTAAGTAAGGGGAGGGACTAAGGGCTCAAAAACCAGAAGTGCTGGTGCTCTTGGTACTCTGGGATCCTACCAGTGCATTGTTTTGCAGAGCGTCCCAGGTGGGACAGGCCCAGCATGAATGTAACAGGAGCATCCAAGGGGCCTTGTAAGTGAATTCACTCTATAGGAACAACCTCATTAAATTCTCCTTAAATAGAAATTTTCAGAGCTTCTGTTCTCTGTCCTTCTTTGAGCTTGGAGTAGGAGGAGGGAAGATGAAAACCAAATTGGCCACCAGAGGATATATTTCAAGGAGTATGTCACGCTTCCTCAGGAAGGAAAAATTTACTGAGACATCTGTCATTTGTGAATCTTAACTCCAAATATTTATATGTGAGTATATATCTCATTATAATCACAGGACCTAGGAAAATGGAAAGGAAACATGGGAATAAAGGGGATGAGGCAGCTTGGGAGAACAGGATAATAGGAGATAGAAATAATGGAGGAAACAGGGATACTTTAGCTGGGAAGGAGGGGGGGTGGCAGATAAATAATGCTTAGGTGGTGTGAAAATCTAGGGAGAACTGTATTAGTTCAAAGTTCTACCTAAAAAGAAACATATGAGTGCAAGGGTATAGTTGAAGTCTGTATCAACAAGAAACCATCTTTTGAGTTGTAAGTAAAGGTAGTCCTAGGGAGTTCCCATTTGCTGGATAGCTTTAGTGTCAACTTGACAGGCTTGGGTTGAGGGAGCTTTAATTGGGGGATTTCCTCTATTGGACTGGCCTTGGCCATGTCTGTGAGTATTTTTTGATCGTTGAATGATATGGGGGGGTACCACTCCTGGAAAGGTTGTTGTTTATTGTATAAGAAAGCAGGCTGAGCATGGGTCAGGGAAGCAAGCCAGTAAGCAGCTTTCCTCCATGATCCAGGCTTCGGTTCCTAACTCTTGGTTCCTGCTCTGACTTTCTACTATGGGCTCCTTAAGTGATGAACTGTGACCTGGGATATGTGAGCCAAATAAACTCTTTCTTCTCCAAATTGGTTTTGGTCAGAGTGTTTTGTCATAGTGAATGTAAGGAAACTAGAACATCCCCCAAAATACAGGATATTGACATAGCCTTTGATTGACTCTCAGAACTTGAAGGTAAGTCCCTATTGTTGAAGGCAGGATGTACTTGGGAAACAGGATTTGGAACAGTAGAGCTGGAACTGACTTGGCACCTTTCCTGCTAAAGACCAGCTCTCATAGTATCAGAGGATCCTATGCAAGATCCTAATCAGTCAATCAATTGCCCAACCCTAGTGGTAAAGCCTAAATACCACGATTATGGGAGCAGCAAATTCTCTTTTGAGAGAAAAAAGTAGCACTTTTATCTTGGGTCACATCAGCTTTCTAGTGGGCCACCCATGTGTAGTATTGTAAACATAGTCCAATATATATGGCTGGAATCATCATAGATTCCAGAGAAAAACCTATGTCTGTCACATCCCTAGACACATGTAATTTCTTGTTGAATGCTGAATGTGTAGCTTTATATGTACAGTCAATTGTACTTTTCACCACTAATCATCAAAGCTACATTTTACCGTAGAGATTATCACACAGTTCCATAACTGATCAAATGCAAACGATGTGTCTCTGAAATGCCCAGCCCCAAGTGAACCATTTATAATGCAATTTCTACACCTAAGGCACATAGAATATAATGGTACAGAACACAAAGAAAATTTAGTGCCTCTTTATGCTCTCACCAGTCAAATTTCCTGATGCAACAGATGGTTTTTAATGCAGAATGCCGCAAATGGCCAAAGTACAGAGAATAAGAGACTGCAGAGTATTTGTCTCTGCATAAGGCTCCTCTATAAATAACCTCTGTCATCCAGAACTCAGGGACCATTGTGAAAGAAGTGACAGAAAGGCTGTAGAAGTCAGAGGTGGTGGATGACCACAAAAAACAATTTTCTACGTGGCTGTGAAGTTGCTCATATGAACGTACAACAACGGTGACAGTATGTAAAAGAACCATGCAAATTGAAACGACAAAAACTCAAGATAGAAATGGGGAAATGAGTGTGAGACCCTAGCCTAACCGAGGAAGTTAACAACCGATCACTGGATGAAGGAGAGTTGATCTATTTTAAGGGAGTAATTTTAGATAGGATGGCTAGACATCAATGGATGAACTCACACCGAAGGTCATCTGGATACAAAATATTGACTCAATAGGCCTTAACATATAAGATAAAGCACATAAAATCTGGTGGTGTTCTTTGGAAGGGTGGAGTTGGGAGAGGGGATCTAAATATATATAAGATGTCTTGTATGATATAAACAAAAATTCAATAATAATTAAATTGCAAAAATGATTTTAAATGACTGAAGGGGGTAAAAGACTGTCTATATAATTAATTTTGCTATTTTCACATAATATCACTGGCCCCAAAATGTGAAAACTGACAGCTTGCTTTTCTTTCAATCCTTTGGCCTACTTTGACCCTGGGTTTTCTATTGCTCCTGCCCAGTCGCTAAAAGATAAACCATTGCCGGGAGTGGTGGCGCACACCTTTAATCCTAGCACTCTGGAGGCAGAGGCAGGCTGATCTTTGTGAGTTCAAGGCCAGCCTGGTCTACAGAGTGAGTTCCAGGACAGCTGGGGCTACAAGGAGACCCTGTCTTGAAAAGACTAAATAAATAAATAAATAAATAAATAAATAAATAAATAAATAAATAAATAAATAAACCATTATTTTCTCTGTCCTTGTCAACATTCATATGTTCTCTGTTAAAATAAGAAACATGGAACAGGGGTTGGAGAGATGGCTCAATGGTTAAGAGTGCCAACTGCTCTTGCAGAGGACCCGGGTATGATTCCCAGCACCCACATGGTGGCTAAGAACTGTCTTTAACTCCAGTTCCAGGAGAATCCTACACCCTCTTCTGACCTCCACAGCATTGCATGACATGGGTGCACCAACCTACATGTAGACAGTACACTCATACACATAAAAAGTAATAAAAATTAAAAAAAGAAACATGGAACATTTCCTTAAGAAACAGGAAATATTCCTGCTTCTATTGGAAATAGTTTTGTAGGAAGAACTTGCATTTTGTTCATCAAAAAACTATCTTTTGATATATTTTTATTGCTTAAGCAAAAATAGAATTTGTAAATAGAATTATGTTAAACATTTGAAAATTATATTAAAATCAGCAAAATTCAGTAGTTCTGAAGTTTGTCAATATCTGAGACACTATACAACACTTCAAGAGAAAATTTGCAAGACTTGCCTTAAACCTAAAACATTAGAGAGATAGAAACCAAAGTATAATATTAGAGAGATAGAATAATAATTAGAGAGATAGAAACCAAAGTATAATAACTATTACCAAAATCCTTTGTAGAAAGAAGTAACATCTCACTCATATTCCTTTATGTAACCCCAATAAAACTCATTGGTTCCCTGACTGAGCTTTAGAAGTACCCTTACTTTTATCTGCCATTGTTACCCTATCTGGGGTGAGTAGATGTTTGTTCATAACTTAACAGGAATGGTGGCACAAACAAATGTGCACACACATATGCACACAGTCACATATGACCAATACGCACAATAAACCTGTGATGCACATTACACATGATACACATACAGCACACATACAAACACATAGAGATTGTCTAAATCTGACTTGCATTTTTAAAGAAGGAGATACACACCAGTTAGTTACTTTGATAGTGTTTTATTCCTTTAGAAATGTTTAAATCTACCTCACTTTCTTTTTTATTTATTTTTTATTTTTTTATTTTTAAGGGATTCTACCTCACTTTTAATGACTATTAATGACATTGTGCTTTAGTTTATGAAATATATTTTAGAATCAAGTATTAGTTAAATGCTCCTGACTCATGATCTGAATTATTTTGTGGATCAGAAACACTGAATACAGAATATGGACATATCATATGTCTTACAGAGGAAGTTTTTTTCTATTTGATTCTATGATTAAGAACACAAAATTAGCCAGGCATGGTTGCACACACCTTTAATTCCAGCACTTGGGAGGCACAGACAGGCAGATCTCTGTGACTTCAAGGCCAACCTGGTCTACATAGTGAGTCCCAGGACAGCTGGGGCTACACTGGGACCCCTTCTCAAAAAGACCAGAAAAAAAAGAAAAAAAAATTTTTTTTTCCAGGCTTTTCTTAGTAAAAGAGTAAAAATACTCATAAAGTGCATGATATTCTTTTATTCACATTTTTCTCAATTTAAGAGTGATTTTAGAATAAGTCATTAGTGGATATGGAAGTTGATTTCATAGGCAATGTTTTTTCAATAAAGTAGTGATGATAGTCATAAATCGAATTGTCCAGAAAAAATGTTTTATTTAAAACACTTTGACATAGACCAAGTAGTCTCAAGGGCACTGAGAAAACAGCCAGGATGTAATGACATGCACATGGGAGACATGAGTTTGGCATTCCCTTGCCCTATGTCTCTCCGCAAAGGAAGTCTTCTTTGCTGTGGTCATGTCTTCTGACGGGAGCTGTTTCTCTGTAAACTTGCCACTTATACTTGCATTCAATGCAACTGTGCTCATTGTTTTCAAGGAAGTTTATCTTCCTTTATAATATCTTAAATGTTCAACCTTACCACACTATTATTTTTCTTGTCTATTGAAATAAAGCAACTTTATGAAGTTTTAACTCAGACTATTATAAATATTCCTAAGATCTAAGAAGATAGGAATATGACAGTAAATAACCAAATTATGCATTAGTATTATCAACTGGGCATGTAATAATTGTACAATTCTTCCAATAGGCACTACATATTCATCATGTATGAATGTGAAATATATACATTCCTTTCAATTAAAAAGAGGGAAATTTGATGAGTATCAATATTTTCCTGGGATTTTTTTGTCTAAATATCATTTATTTGTATATTTTTGTTAATATTTTATTTTGCATTTCCAGTTCACATTATTTTGAAACTTGGCTACATAAATTTATTAGTTCCATATCTTTAATCAGAAGCATACTTTAATTAAAGAGTGAAGAAAAATAGACAAAATATTTAGCCAAGCTCTATGCCTCCTGAACAACAATATGTCTTGCTCATGTAGCCACTCTCCTGTTTGGGAGGAGGTTCACACAACAGGGACCACTGTAGCTCAAGAATTTTCTTCTGAATGTAAAAATCAGTTAGAGGGGAATCATGGGTGATTTAATGAATACTTCTCCATCTTGATGGATTACTCTTCATTTGGAAAGCTTATTTCAATCTAAGCAGCTGAGATTTATGATCTATCAGCCATCTGTTCATACTTGCCATCCTAAATTACTTTGCAAAAGTTTTCCAACATTTTACAATATTCATGTTTTAACTTACATTTTGCATGTTATGCAAAATGAAAAAATCATGACATGTTGCAAAATTGTAGTTTCAATCATATCTTTCTAATGAAATAATATTACTCATTAAATTTTGGAAAAAATTAAAATTGATTCTATGTTTTAAATGTAATTTTGTACATAATGATATTTAATATGTTTTCTGCTGGCTTTTTCAGGCATTCTTAGTGCTAGTTACCTATCCTTCCTTCTCTTCCTCTGGATTACACTCCCAATATCTCCCCAGTTAAAATCACTGTCTTCATTTTACATTTTCCCCTTCATAACACCTATCATGTACTGAACTTCTCTTGTGCTCCTCCTTATCTATTTCCACATGGTATGAATTTACCAAAATTATAAAAGATAAAAATGCACTGAAAAAATTAAGCATATCAATAATCAACCATGAACTGTTTAGAAAAATTTGGGGAGTAAGATAAGATTAGACATAAGAATAACACATGATATATCCTTAGAAATGTCTAAACCTGAATATATGTTTATGTGGTATACACTCTGTGTGAAGGTTTATATATTTTTTGTAAAGAATATACAATTTTATATTCAACTTCTGCTCATTTCATACAACATTCCTTAATCAAATTTAGACCCATTCCCCCTTCCACACCTCACAACCCACCAGAGGTCAAATATTCTGTCATACATGACTTGCATCTTTTTCTCAGTCTTTTTTGTTTTATTTCGATGCAGAAGTTTACTGTTTGGGGCAGAATTTTACTGTCTCAGTCAGTTCTTTGACTCAGAGTTTTTTGTTGTTGCTGTTCCTTTCCACTTGTATCACTTCAAAACATGCATATGTGCACGTCAGACACAAACTAAAATTAAGATGTCTGAAAACAGAATATAGAACAATTCCAAACATGTTTAAGTATTGACATTTTGACTATAGGGTTGTATGCAGGTAAAGAAAAAAAACTTTACATTCCTACTTTACATAGCAAGCTGATGAATAATATTCTGTATTATATTTACTAAAAGAGAAAGAAAGAAAGAAAGAAAGAAAGAAAAGGGGAAATTATTTAGTTTTCCTTGCAAATAGAGATTTGGTGCCTAGATCCACAAATGAAGGACATCATACATCATTTGTTTTGGGGGGACTGTGTTACTTCACTTAGCTTAATGGCTTCTAGTTCCATCAATTTACCTGCAAAGTTCAAGAGGTGGACTTTCTTTTTTCTTTTTTTTTTTTTTTTTTTTTTTTTTTGGTGTTTTCGACGACTGGGTCTCCCTGTGCCACAGCTGCCTGGAAACTCCTCTTGTAGACCAGGGCTGGGCCATTGCACTCACAGATCTCGCGTCCTGCACTCCTGCCTCCCCCGTGGCTAGACTAGAAGGCGTGCATCACCATCACCCAGGCCGGGACAGGAAGCAAGGTGGACTGTTCTTTATTGCTGGCATACACATTCCATTTCCATTTTGAGATGCACAACAATTTTCTTAATCCACTCGTCAGTTGAGGGATACTAAAAAGAAAAAACAGAAAAAGGGTTCTTCCAGTGTCGTGTGCGTCTATGTGGAAAATGAGCTGCAATAAACAGGAATCAGTGTATCTTTGCAGTAGGATAGAGTTTGGACGTATAAACAGACGGGGTTGCTATGTTGGGGTCAGTGTCAACATATATTTTGATCCTTTAAATGTTCTCCAGGCACATTTTGTTCACATAAGGGATTGAATAGTATTTTCATTCCCACCAAAGGCTGGTGGGATGAGTTGTGTTTCCCTTTCCCTACTGACTACATCTCCAGCATTACGGACGTGATCTGTGTTGTGCTAGTCTGAGCGCATTCTTATGGAGCTAAGTATGGAAATCGTTAAAGTTGGTTTCATTATTGTTCATTCCTTATTTTAGTGATGATTAGTAATTATGTAAAGTTTTAAGATGTTTCTGTCAACCATCGTATTACGTCTCTCATTTGTGAAGTCTCTGTTCGATCTCTTTAACTCCATCTAATTTGGGAAGTGTTAAGGCTCTACGGGGAGAAAAAAAAAGAGAAAAAAGAGGAAAGAAGGGAGGGGGGAAAAGGAAGGAAGAGGGTCAGGATATAGGTCCTAGTTGAAGTATTCTCCCACTCCCTGAAAGGGTGAAAGTTTATATATTTATATATATATATATATATATGAGACAGTGTAAATATTCACTGATGTTTTGAAGCAGAATTTCAGCTGCAATAGAAATTCCATGGACATTCTATCATTCTTTGTAGAGTAAATATTCGGTTGTACTGGAAGAATAGATTTTAGGGATCAAACCTGCAGAAAAGCACCTATCAATTTTATTCTACATTTTAAAAATTACTAAAATGTACATTTTAGCTGTTTTCAACAAAAATATATGTATTGTTATAAGATGTGTTAATAGCATGTTTAACCTGTAAACCTGTATAAAAGCATCCCATTATGGTTTATAAATATGTAAAATTATTTTCAATATAAAATTGAAAATTTTAAAGGTAAAAAGTTCCCACCTCCTTTCTGTTTATATAAATCTAGATTTGTGAAATATCCACTCATTCTAAACTTTTATTATCTAATTAGTATGAATTCTAGAGTTTTAATATGTTTATTATCATTATGCTCATTTTATAAAAGATGTTTTAAATTGATTTATTTAGTAAAATAATTTTCCATATGCTATCTCTATGCACATACTATTGACAGTGAGTTAAACATATAAATTTTTATTTTCAGGTTAAGTTTGATTGTCACTTTAGCAGTGCTATTTATGTCAGTTGTCATTCTTACTTGTCTTTTTTTATTACGTTTGCTTTTGTTATTTGATAGATACTCATTTTATACCAGCAACTGACTTCATTATTTTTGAGAGGATATGACCTTTGTTTTAAATCCTGCATTTGTCATTTACCATCAACTCAAATTTCTACAACCTTTATTTAAAAATGTGGAAAACCTTGCTTTTCTTTTGCTATTTTCCTTTATTATGTTAAACATCTTTGGTTCTCTGTGAAAAATACCACTGATATAATTTTAAAGTCAACTTTAATTCAACTTATTATTATTCCGATGTTATTAGTAAAAGTGTAAATTTCACTTGTCTTCATTGTTTCCTGCAAAATGCTTCCTTAGCTAAAATATGCTACTATAATTTCCTTCCTGTTGAAGAAGGCACTATGTGTCAACTGATTAAATTCCATCCTTATTCTTTCTGAGTACATTCTTAGTTAAATATGATATCTTTACTATCAATGTTATTTCTGTGATACATTTTTCAATATTTTTGGTACTTTTAATGTTTTTACAAACAAAAGTTATAGAAATCAGTTTTAGGCACAATTGTCGATTATTTCTACCATACATGCTCTTCTGTAGACGCATCATATAGAAGCATCATATAGTTTAACTCCAGAGTTAAACTGCACCATATATCAATATCTGCAGAACATCCGATTTGACATTGAATTTAGCATTGCATGCAGTTATCTCGGAAAATAGACTATATTTCATACTATTTAGCAAGTTTAAGCAAATATAAAACAACAAATAATTTATTGTTCATTATATGTAATAGTGGAATAAAATTAAAGTTTATAATAAGATACATTAGAGAATATACACAAATATATTGAGGCTGAATAACTCTATTTGAAGTACAAGACATGGGGATTAAAATTCTAGTAAGAAAATATAGATGATAGGCATGGTGCTTCACACCTGATACTAGCACTTGGGAATCAGATCCAGGTAGATCTTTTTGAGATTGAGGCCAGCCTTGTCTAATGTATTGAGATCTGGGCCTGGGCTGGTTGGGGCTTTATGGAGACCCTGTTTCAAAATTGTAAAACTAAAGAAAATGCAATTGAAGACATAAGTTTATAGAACATATAGGAGTAAAGGCAGTTATAACAGGTGAGTTAATAGTTCTGAGCACCTATAGTAAAGAAAGAGGGAAATCTTAGCACACTTATAAATGTATATATGTACATGTGGCAATAATGATCAAAGGGGACAGAAAATTGAAAGGTGAATGGGGAGCATGGGAGGAATTGTTGGAGGACTAGGAGGAAAGGAAATAATACAAAGTGAATACTCTTGTATGAAATTTGGAGAAACAAAAAGCAAGTTTTCAAAAGATGTTAAATAGCCGAATAATCAAACTTAAATAGACTTCAGAATCAGCCATTAAAGTGAAGTGGTAATGAAAGTCTTCTAAAAAAATCAAACCCTGGGACCTAAAGGGTTCACCGTTGAACTCTGCAAGAACTTTAAAGAACTAATAACAATATTCCTCAAATTTTCTGTAAAACTTGGAAAGGAAGCTTGTATGATGTCAGTATTATTTTGAGAGCAAATATCACATGAAGGATGTCATGAAAGGACACAAAAAATGAAGTTAGACTAAAAAGTAATTGCTTTATTAGTACAGAAGCAAAATTTCTCAAAAAAAATCATCTACAAGCCTCTTTAAGAGTGGCCTGGAGCACTGTTTATAAACTAAACGAAAGGAAAAAGTCAAATGGCCAGTTCCATATAAGGAAAGTGCCTTTGAACAAATTTAACCTGCCCCATAACAGAAGCCTTGAAGAAACTACAGAAATAATTATAATGCAATATAATTAAGACTGTGCATGACAAAACAACACCCAGCATCATATTCCTTGTGTGTGGGAAAACAGAGAATTCCTTGAAATATCAAGCTGTCCACTGTCACCATGGTTACTCAATATACCTCTAAAATAAATATATGATATAGAAATAAAAATAATTGATATATCACATCATCTTTCTGCTCATATTATGTCCCTAAATATTATACCACAAGACACTTAGAATTCATAAATGTTTTATCAGTCTGAAAAGACATTAAAAACAACATTCAAAAATTCAGTAGCATTTCATATAAAAAATGAACTTGATAGAAAATGTAATGAAGGATAAAATATCATTAATAAATCAATCAGAGTTAGACAAACAAGAGATACTTGAAACCTGCATAATAAAATCTCTAAAACACAGAAGAAATAAATTTGATGCCAGTAAAAAATAGAAAGTATCCCAGGTACATGTATTCAATAATTGATATTGTTAAAATGGCATGTTACTGAAATTGATCTCCAAATTCAGGACAACCCCAAACAAAATTCTAATGGCTTTCTTCACAGAAACAGAAAAATACAATCTTAAAACTTAAATACGAACACACACACACACACACACACAAACAAACAAACATGCACACACAGAGATACACATACACAAACGCTCACACACAGAGATACACACACACACACACACACACACACACACCTACTCAACCTAAATGAGCAAGGTTGGAATCATTGCAATACTTGACTTTAAAGTGTACTATGAAGAAAACTACAGTAACTAAACATCATAACACTGACAGAAATAGAAATCAATAAACTCCTAGATTAAATAAAAGACCCAGGCATATCCCCATGAAGCCAGAGTTATCAGATTACTAGTAAAGTTATTAAAACATACACTGGAAACATTTTAAACCTAGGAAACTGGATATCAATATATAGAAGTAAAGCTAAATCCTATCACTGAACTTTTAGAAAAGTGAAACAAGGACAAAAGTAGTGATACACACTTAAATTCCAGACCTGAAGAAGATGGAGGATTAGAAATTCTAAGGCCATCCATGGGTACAAAATAAGTTTGAGAACAACCTGTGATGCATAAGACCTTCTCACAAATAAACACACACACACACACACACACACACACACACACACACACACACACATAGCAATCAACTTAAAATGGATCATGGTCCCTAAATATTTGGAGCATTCCTGGAGGATGGGAGCTTGAGAGATGCCTCAGGGGTTAGGATCACTGACTGCTCTTTCAGAGAACCCAGGTTCAATTCCCAGGACGCACATAGTGGCTGACAACCCTCCTAACTCCAGTTACAAGGGAATTCAATGCACTCTTCTGAGCTCGGCAGCCATTGCATGACATGGGTACACTTACATACATGTAGGCAGTATACTAATGCTCATAAAATAAAAATAATAAATATAGTTTTAATTCCTAGAGGATACACTCTAGAATATAGTGGTAAAAGTCACAGGCAACACTCTACAACACATAAATACAGGTAAGGTACAGATTACAAATGGGTGAAAAATCTCTCACATCTATTCATCGCAAGGGATGTTAGAATACAAAATAATTAAAATAAAGGACTAAAAGAGGTAAAATTCAATCAATAAATAAACACAAAGACTGTATAATTTTCAAGCAAATAAATGCAAATGGCTTAATAAATCTTTGGCATTTTAACCAATGTCAAAGAAAATGTCATAAAGATTTCCATTAGTCTGTAAGATGAATATTTGGGAATAAAAATAAAAAAACTAAAAAGCGTTCTCAATATTTCAATGGGCACATAAAGCCCATGATTACAGGTTATCATGTGATGTTTTGGTATATATGTGCTCTTTGCATTGCTTAGAATTTTGGCAATTTTTTTTCCTGTGCATTTACTGACATTTATGTGTTCTTCTGCAGTCCTTAACATTTTATCCACATTTTTGTCCATGCCAAGCTAGTGCTCTAAATCTGAGCTGTATTTAGCCTTAGTATTATTTTTTATCTGTTCAATATGTATTACTTATGTCCTCTTAGTGGTTCACAATCCAACTTTGCTATCAGAAGCATGCTGTAAAATATAATATATATTTCATAACACATCTTAGGAGGCTCTGGCACAACAGCTCTGAGAGCAGTCTGGTGAAATTCTCCTCAGATATCTCTCACCCAGAGAGTTACATATTTCATGAAGAATCATGCTGCTCTTCTCCCTATTCCAATGAGCTGCCTTCATCCTTCCTGAAGCAATCTTGCTGTCATTGTCCAAATGTCCTCAACTGTTCAAATGTCTTTTTGGACTAGAACTTCCCTTGAATGTAGTCTGTTTCTGTTGTTGTAAAGTGGCATTTTCTTGTGGTTTCATGAACTACAGAGACTGGGATAACAGCATCTATTCTTACTTTGTTAGGTGGTAAAAGCCTAGCAAAGCAGAATGGGGGGAAAAGGTTTGAGTAAGGAAGAAAAACACATGACTAAGGTAAAACCTCTGGATCTCATTGTCACTTCACGTTCCATATTGTGCACTTTACTTTGAAAAGGTAAACTGGTTAACTAGCAAATGTTAGATGAAGACATGGCTGTGGGCTTTCATCTCCCATTGGTCTAGGACTTATCAACTTCCCCCACTTTGGGTTGTGCATGAAGGATCTCCCAGGGCTCCTGTTGCATAGAGCATATGGGCATTAATGAGAAGACAAACTCAGCGCAGAAGAAGAGGTCACACATCAGACTCTGCAAAGAGAGCACTTGAGTGCCAAGTTTATCCAATATCTTGGTGTAGCTAAAATTCCTTCTGGGAGGCATGAACTATTTCCAACCCATCCTCCCTTGGTCCTTAAGAACAAAGTGAGGTCTAATTTCTCCAAGTTGCAGTTTGAGAAACAAGTTTATTTGTGTTCACTTGCAGATCAGTGGTGAGGATTTACTTAAAGAAGTGTGGCCACCCCATCCCCTTCCAAGGCTGCAATGAAAAGTCTCCATCCAGAAATGGATCTTGGCTTTCCTAAAGCTTACAAAACTAGCAAGAAAGCAAGCCTTATTCCAGCTTCTTCTGCTTATACATTTTGCCCCTACTCCACATGCAACTCTGTCCAACTTGTTGGTGGGGAGGCATGACTAACTCTTCCAATCCCTCTTTTCTTGTGGAGGGTCAATAGTCAACACTTTTTTTGAAGCAATTGAGTACAACCAAGCTAGAAAAGAAGGTGGATATCCATAGCTTGCCATTCAGAGGACAATTCTATGAAGCACTGCACCCCTTCCTCTGGCTCTTATAGTCTTTCTGCTATATTATTCCTCAAGAGTCTCTGAGCTTTGGAGGGATTGACATGCATATAGGATCATCTTTCTTCCATTGTAGTGAGATGCTGAATTCTTCTGACTTTTCATCATCCATTTCCAAAATGTGCTGTTGGCCTATCTCAGTGGTATTCTTCCTGCTATAAAAACATAAACTAGGGACTGGAGAGATGGCTCATCAGTTAAGAGCACCCACTGCTCTTGCAGAGGACCTGCATTTGACTCCTGGCATCCACATGGTGGCTAAGAACCATTTTAGGCCAGGTGTGGTGGTGCATGCCTTTAATCCCAGCACTTGGGAGGCAGAGGCAGGCAGATCTCTATGAGTTCAAGACCAGCCTGGTCTACATAGTGACTTCCTCCCTGAAGAGCAGGCCTCAATTGGTCATTTGTACATATACTATTGCACCACTACTGTATCATCAAGCACAACTTGGCTGGAATGTCAATAATGCAACACACAGGGTCTGTCCTTAAGCAGAACATTTGGGCCCATTCTCCCCTAATCATCTGCATAGCACTCTATGACAGTATGAAGGCCAGCCATCCAGTGGCAGGGAGTTTGCATCTTGGTCCCAGCTTGATTTCTCCTTCCTGCAATCTCTTATGTGCCTTCATCAATAGGGTCTTACCAGCATCGTAGATGTGCCACTTAAGCTTGGGCAACTCACTGACAATATCTGTGTGAGACCAGGTGTGGAGCACTGTAAAAGTCGTTCATGTAAAAGAAACTTCTTTGATTAGTGGTGACTGAGATACTTGTGTGCAAACATCCATAATTAACACATAGTAAGAAATTGCATTTGTCTATGGATGTGAAAGCCTTGGCATTTTCTTTTTTTTAACTTTATTTATTTTTTATGTGTATGAATGTACTGTCTACATGTAGGTCTGTACACCCATTTCATGCAATGCCATGAAGATCAAACCCAGGTCCTGTGCAAGAGCAGACAGCACTCTTAACCACTAGCCCAACTCTCCAGCCCGGCATTTTCTTTAAGATCTATGACATCTCCAGCCATGTGTATTTGACTATATTTGTAGAATCATACATGAGTTTCCTCTGATTGTTTTGGCTTTAGGTTCAATTAGATATCTGTTGATTACCAAGATAATAGTGCCACTACTGCACTCCAATATCATTTGCTGTGTCTGTCATAGTTGTGGTTATTAGGCCATAAACTTGGAATCGGACCAGTAGTTGATATTGTTCCTTAGAAACTTGCATAGTGGTCTCATAAGCTGTTTGAGTTAGCTTTTGGGTAAGTGTTTTCCAAGTCAGTTATCATTCCATTGCTCCAAATCTTGTGTCTGAAGCATGTTCTGTCTTTAGAAATATGTTCTTAACTTCAGGTTCTGGGAGGCAATCAAGGGCTATGGAAATAGGGTCTGTAGTTTTGGAAGTTTCTTGGACTTCTCTGACCAAAAACTCAATGGAAGCTTTTTCCAGTCTGGCCCTGTTTCTTTTTATATAGCCTTCAATTATATACATGTACTCATGTAGAAATATTGTGATTTGTGATAAAGTTGTTAGATTAATATAATTCTCTCATTTTTTTACACTAGCTAGAAATTACCTTTCCTCTCTCTCCCTATCTGACCCTTCCTCAATGCCTTCCTATTTAAAACAAAAGACCCCAAATAGCCAAAACAACCCTGAGTGAAAAGAGCTACACAGGGGGGATCTCTATACCAGACTTCAAACTATACTACAGGGCTATAGTCATAAAAACAGCCTGGCACTGGCACAAAAACAGACCTGTTGACCAATGGAACAAAACCGAAGATCCAAATCTGAGCACATACAATTTCAGCCATCTTATATTTGATAAGGGGGCTGAGAAGACACAATGGAGAAAAGACAGCATCTTCAGCAAGTGGTGTTGGCAAAACTGGATCACCACTTGTAGAAGAATGAAATTAAACCCCTACCTCTCACCCTGTACAGAAGTCAACTCCAGATGGATCAAAGACCTCAACGTGAAACCCTAAACTCTGAAGGTGATAGAAGAAAAAGTTGGCAGCAGACTACAAGACATAGGCATAGGAAAAGACTTCCTAAATCAGACAGCAGCTGCACAAGAATTAAGGTCGACAATTGACAAATGGGACCTCATTAAACTCAAAAGCTTCTGTACATCAAAAGAAACAATCAAGGAAGTGAAGAGAAATCCCACAGAGTGGGAGGAAACCTTCACTGCAGATACATCTGACAAAGCATTGATTTCCAGAATATATAAACTACTCAAAAAACAAAGAAAAAAGAAAACAAATACCCTCTCAATAGATGGAGGCAAAGAACTGAAGCAGAGACTTCAACAAAGGTGAGATTAGAGAAGTCTGAGAAACACCTTAAAGCGTCAACATCACTAATCATTTAAGGAAATGCAAATCAAATACCACTTTAAGAAAGCATTCTTCTCCTAATGAGACTGTGCGTAGGATCAGAAATATTCAAATGATTGCCAAGTTCTGGGAGCTTGTGGGGAAAGGGGAAGCACTCATCCACTGCTAGGTGTGGTTGAATGTAAACTTGTAACAGTCCACTAGGGAAAAAGCAGGTGTGGAGAACCCTTGGAAGACTTAGAATGAACTTGCCACCCGACCCAGCCATACCACTCCTGGGCATGTACCCTCAAGACTCATCCCACCACAGAGATACATGCATGGCCATGTTTATTGCAGCTCTCTTCACAATAGCAAGGAGCTGGAACCAACCCAAATGTCCCTCAACTGATGAGTGGATAGAGAAAATGTGGTACTTCTACACAATGGAGTTCTATGCAGCAGTAAAGAAACATGACATCACGAGCTTTGCAGGAAAATGGCTGGAGCTAGAGGACATCAGGCAGAGTGAAGTAACACAGTCCCAGAAAAACAAACGACGAATGGTATCCCTCATCAGTGGATGCTAGTGCCAATTACCTAGTTGTAAGTATTTCTTGTGTAGGGCCCCCTGAGCTTTTGTCCAAAGCAGTTGGGCGTAATGCATATTGGAAACAACAACAACAACAGAAAGGACTGCATCAAAGAACTGACTGAAACAGTGAACTTCTGTTCAAAACAGTCAACTTCTTCATGGAGAATATTGAGAAAGACTGAGAAAGAGATGAAAAGCATGTTTGGCAGAATGCATGAGCTCTGGCGAGGTGGGGGAATGGGCAGGAACACGGGTCTAGATTTGTTAAAAAAATAAAAATAAATTTATGTGAAAAAAAATAAAAATAAAGTATTCCCATTTTTCCCATTACATCCTTGATAATACAAGCCTCCTATGGTCCCACCTCTTTTGAGATCCTTCTCCCCCTTTATCCCCATAGTTCCCTGTATAATCCTCTATCTCCCCCAGCCCCTTTAAATGTCTGCATTTTACCCATTTCTTCCTCAGTAATACCTATCTCCTACTGTCCTCTCTCAGGTCCTTTATTTACCTTTACCTCCCTGGTTCTTTTCCATTTGCCTGGTTCCTGAAGTTATATCAAAACATATACTCATATATAAGGATTTGGTGCTAAGATCCACAAATGAGGGAGAAATCATTTGTATTACTGAGTCTGTATTACTTAGTATAATAGCTTCTAGTTCACCCATTTACCTATAAAGTTCAAGATTTTGTCTTTCTTTACCACTGAGTAGAACTTCTTTTGTAAATATGCATTTTTATTATCCACTCTTCATTTGAGGAACACTTAGTTTCCTTCAATATCTATTGTGAAAAAAACAGCAACAAATATGGATGTACAAGTATCTCTGGAATAGGATGATCATATAGTAGGCACATTTTTTAAATTTTTTCAATGTTTATTTACAATACAAGTATATAAAATCAGGGCATGAACATGATTTGATAGATTAAGTAGACAATTTCAATACTATAATAAGGGAACCATTCAAATTCTCACCATTTGTTTCACACCCACGAAAACCACTTCAAGGGCATTAATGAGCTCTCAGATCTGATCAGTTTTGTGCAAATAAACCATGTTTCTTTTTAAAAAGACTTGTGCACTTGCCCAGGCTCAAGGATATTGAAATCTAGCACATAAAGCCCATTACTAGAGGCAGAAATACAGGCAATATACTATTACAGCAACAACCATCAATTACAGTTAAGGATTTTCTGTAATAACCAAATGGATAATCTAATATGGCAACAACTCAAGTATTACTGAGCAAAGTGCATTTCTACAATATTCAGCATTTCCATTCAGTTTTTTAACTTTAAACAGCCTATGATACCTGGCAGCAAAGAAGGTCCTTGAAATAGACTGCCTCTGCTTGAGAACCTATGATGTAATTATTGCATGCTGCTAATATACTATCTAAACATTAAAGATATTCCTAAAATATTTGATGGTAGACTATGATTGACACATTACACTATAAAAAATCCTTATGCAGAAGGAAACCTTTACTGACATGCTTCTGCTTTAAATATTGTGCCCCCAAATGAAGTCCAGTAAGCACATGTCCTGTCTTGATCCCCCTGCATTGGCCTCCATGATACTGCTGAGGTAATCCAACAATGGCAGTCCATCTTCTGAGGAGGCTGAATTCCTATTAGCTGCTTAGTTCACAAGCTGAGTATGTCAGCAGTCCTCAGTCCACAGTGGAAGGCTAAAAAAGTTAAAAGAAAAAAAGCTGTATCTCATGTCTTTGAGGAGTGCCTAAACCAGTGGCATCTACAGAGCATATGCGCCTGCCTGTAAGACTTGTAGACAGGACAAACAACGGTGCTCTCTTTTTTTTTTTTTTTTTTTTTTTTTTCTTTTTTTCATTTTTCTATGTTCTCAAGTTTTGTGCCTGCATTACAGTTTCTCTGGTCTTATTATTTATTTACATACAGCTTGTTTCCAAAGGATACAGTGTTAATATAGGTGCAATGTAACAGGCTGGTGCAACTTAGCTCTTCTGGGTGCTTAACGACCATATCCGAAGTCCCTACCAATTTGACCAAGGGACTTGGGGGACAACTCTGTTCCTTGCCCTCAGAGGTCAGCCAAGTCTTAGGGGATTATATGTGGGGGCATCTCTTGAAAAGTCCTGCAGAGGTGGATCACCATTCTTCCTGTTCAGGGAGGTCTTGGAGAGCCACTAATGGGACTTCAACCAGTGTCCAGTCTATAAAGAGGAAAGTCTGCTCATCCTTCAGAAAAGGAAGCCTGGTCTAGCAAGATCTGATTTTCTCCTCATGTGGATGGAACTGGTGGATGAGGAGCTGAAAGAAGCAAGGGGCTCCCACCCCCCCAAAAAAAAAACCCGAGAGACCCCTGAGGACCAGATCCTCAACTGACCTCAACAAAACAAAACCTTGGTTAATCTGGGCTATCTGTATGGCCTTAAGCATCCAGAAGGAAAGTACAACCAGAAATAAATAATTTTTTAAATTTTTTTAAAGAGTTCTCCATGCTGCTTTCCACAGAGGTTGCATGTGTTTGCAATCCCACCAGTTGTGAATGAATGTTCCCCTTTCTCCACATCCTCTCCAGCATATGGTATAATTTAAACAAAATATTTTTTTTATTTTTATATGTATGAATGTACTGTATGCATGTAGGTTTGTGCACCCGTATCGTGCAATGCCATAGAGGTCAGTAGAGGGTGTCAGATTCCCCTTGAACTGGAGCTAAAGATGGTTCTCAGCCACGATGTGGTGCTGGGGATCAAACCCAGGTCCTCTGCAAGAGCAGTCAACTCTCTTAGCTGCTATGCCATCTCTCCAGCCCCAAACAAAATATTTTTTACCAAATCATGAAAAATACAGGGATTAATATAAGAACCCTATGTTAATGTAAATAGCTGTGTGAAATACAGGTGACTATTGACACTAACATAACCTATGTATTTCCAAATAGTCTTTAATTATTGATCTTAAAGATGCAGTTACAGTGCAGACAAGAAAGAGAATCAACATTTTTGGAATTAACCCATGTGAACATCAGTTCATTTGTGTTAAAGAGTTCTAAAGAGTGACAAGCCCATCATTTTAATATGTGAATATTTTGCATGCAAAAATATATGATTTAAATTAGATCCAGAACTGAGAAAAATAACTAAAAGTAGAAAGAATAAAATCTGTAATTTTTCAATGGAAAAATAAGTAGAAATTTGCAAAATAAGACAACTTTGCAATGTTTTAAATATTTAAACATATTTAGAATTTCCTTAAAAGACACTGCAATTGGAATTTTTGAAATCTTAATTTATTATTTGTTTTATCATTTTTACTGAGCTATGTGAATGAATACCTAGTTGAGACTGTAACAATACTATGCAGAAGACTCACTTTTCCAAGCATTTTGCTTCCAAATGAAATCTTGGTTGTACATTTATGTTTCAATTGATTCTCTAATTTTGGACTCAGCCTGGCCTTGCTACTCACTAGTATTAGTCATGAATGATTGCCCCCATTGTTTCTGGCATGTAGAAATGCCATGAATTAAGTAACAGTTTCAACTTATTCTAATTTCTATCAGTATGTAAATTTAAATGAAAATTTTTGTTGTTTAAGCTCTTCCTTGTTACCATCATATTGGTTTAGCTTTGCATAGTAAATTGTTTCTGTGATCATACTTAAATAGTGCTAATTAAATGTTATAAAGGGAGCATGTTCCTTCGAAGTTGAAGATGCTGCTTTTTAAAAAGCATATTTTAATCAGTAACAATTCATAAAAATGAATGACTGTGTTGTCCCCGATCTAATAAAAATAGCATGAATAGATTAAGGAATTGTGATAGTATTGTATACTTTTATAAAATATTTGTGAGTACAACATAGAATTTTTTACACAAATGTGTTTGCCTTTTCTTTAATGAAGCATAAAATACAAACCTGAACAGAAAGGACAAGATACAATTCTAGAATATGTGTGTACTCAATGAATGCTCAATAATTTTATATATTGTTTAGCTTTGTTATCTAAAACTCTGTTTTAGTTTTAATTACTAAGATTATTAAGTTGGTACAAAACATCCCCTTAGCTCTAGTTAGCCTATCCAGAGTCTCTTTTCTAAAGAAGGCCAGGTCTTCCTCACCCAACCTCCATCTGCTGCCAATATTTCCTCAACAAAGGTTGGGTTTTTGCTACCCATTTCAATCATTCTGTGCTGACTTTTTGTCCAGCTGAGCTTGCAAGGGTCTTGTGAGTGCTGATACCAATACTGTAGGTTCATATGAACTGAGTCCCAGGAGCTTGTAGGATTATACTACATAATGATTATTTTTAATGAAAACAAGCTACAAGGGTTTCTCACTGAAGGTGCATGAAAACAAGAAGCGATTTCATCGGCAGTAAAATTGTCAAATCAAAATGACTTTACAACATTAGTGCTAGTCACAGTACTTAATACTGCATTCATATTGATGGGGGAAATGTGATTGAAGAGTTATTTAAATATTCTAAAATGATTCCTTAAGGAGCATAATTATTTATATTCTCAATAATTATAGTTGTCTAATTAGTTGTCATTATTTAAAAGATCAAGGATAGTATTAGAATTAATCATCTAAATTATAAAAATCTGTTGTAACTTTAAGTACATTTTTACATTGAATAAAAATATTTTATCTCCCAAAGCATCTTTCATTTTAGGGTAAAAGTTAATATAGCCTATATAGGAGATAAGACTAGTAGCTAACTCAAATAAATATATATATATATATATATATATATAGGCATATTAGAACATAATATCATACTTTAAAGAATATTTATATTTACTTATATATTATTGCAGTGTATAGCAAAATTAAATAAGCATATTTATAAAACTATATAATAATGTAAAATTCCTTGAATCAGTCTTAGTTGTATTATTATAGCAGTATTATATTGAAACCTATGTTTGCATTCTTCAAACTTACAATTGAGCAAATGAGTACAGGTTAAGGAAAGACTGACTACTATATCCATATCCTCACTTTTCCTATACTGCAACAAACCATGAGCAATCTTTCCAATCCCCTGAAATGCTGATGCTTTCTCTAATCAATCCTTTTGCCTAAATTTCTTTTCTTTTCTCTTTTGAAATATGGTCTGTCTGGCCTGGAACTTGTCATGTAGACCATTTCACAGAGAGTCACATGTCTCTGCCTCCTGAGTATTGGGATTAAAGGTATGGCCCACTACACAGGGCTTCTCACCTAATTTTCAATATTGATAATTTAACATTTACAGCTTTCTTTCTCAATATTAATATTACCTTCAACTTGGGACATTACTTTTTATTTCAAAGAGAAAATATAAGGAGACAAAAGAACTCCTTCTTACTTGTCCTAGTTTGTTTTCCATTGCTGTGACAAAACACTCTGACTGACACCAACTTGGGGAGGAAAGGGTTTATTCAGCTTACACTTCCTGGGTCACAGTTCTCACTCAGGGAGTCCAAGGCAAGGACTCAGGGCAGGAACCTGGAGGCAGGAGCTGAAGCACAGGCCATGGAGGAATGCTGTTCACTGGCTTGCTCCCCTGGCCCATGCCCAGCCTGACCTCTTATACAGTACACAACAACCTGCCCAGGGTGGCACCACCCATAGTGGGCTTGGCCCTCCCACATTGCTCAACAATCAAGACAATAATCCACAGATGTGGCCACAGGCCAGTCCAATGGAGCCAATTCCCCAATCGAGGCTCCCTCAACCCAGGTGTGTCAAGTTGACAGTAAAGCTATCCACCACAATTGACCCCTTGTCAACTTGACACATGTGCTGGATAGCTTTAGTGTCAACTTGACGCACCTGGGTTGAGGGAGCCTCAACTGGGGAATTGGCTCCATTGGATTGGCCTGTGGCCACATCTGTGGAGTATTTTCTGATTGTCAAGCAGTGACAGTATAAGAAGGCAGGCTGGGCATGAGCCAGGGGACTGAGCCAGTAAGCAGCACTCCTCCATGGCCTGTGCTTCAGCTCCTGCCTCCAGGTTCCTGCCCTGAGTTCCAACCTTGGGCTCCCTAAGTGATGAACTGTGACCCAGGAGATGTAAGCTGAATAAACCCTTTCCTCCCCAAGTTGGTGTCAGTCAGAGTGTTTTGTCACAGCAATGGAAGACAAACTGGAACAACACACAAAACACATCACTATTAAACCACCACCTTTCAAGTTCTGATCCCCAAAGTATGATGTTAACTTTAACCACAACCTAAGACAGTACAACCTTAAAAGCCCCACAGTCCTTAAAATTTCCAAATGTTTAAAAGTCCAGTCTATTAAAAGTCTCTTAACTGTGGGCTGCTGTAAAATCCAAAACAAGTACTGTCTTATTTCAAAGGGAAGAATCGGGCACTCTCCAACAAAACCTACGTCCAGCAAAGTAACTCAAGGCTGGACACCTGGGATTCACTCACGATCTTCTGGGCTCCAAAGGGTTTTGGCAGCTCCCCCTCTCTGACTCTGCTGTCTGTGGCACATGCAGCTCATCTCGCAGGCCCAGGCTGACTCCATTCCACACCTGCCACTGCTCTTGGTGGTCATCCCACAGTCCCAGCATCTCCAAAAGGCTGGGGTCGCTACTGAAACTGAGGTTGCTTCTGACCTCTCCTGATGCAAAACCTCAGCTTCTCTTCCTGACTCCTGGAATTCTGGGGTCTTCACTGCAACCAAGGTGGCACTTTGACCATTGGCCTTTCCTGGCCTCTCATAGTGCCAGGCCTCAGCTGCTGTCTGTGACCCCTTCATGCTTTCAATACCGGAACCATATAGGAGACTCTTACACACTACCAAGTCCTGCTTCTGGCTTGACATGGAGGCTCAGGCCCCTTCTGGAACATAACTTCTGTGTACTGACCCTGAAGAAATTTTTTCTAGAAGATTTCACCACAGTGATGCTGGTCTCTTGGTACAGCTGATTTTTCAGCCCCAGCTAACCAGCATCAATTTTCCCAGTACAATAGATGTCACTTCAGGTTCTGGTCTCTTGTTACTTACAGCTGATTCTTCAGCCCCAGCTGACCAGAACCCACAGATTAAATAGTCCTGATGATCTCTGCTTCCCTTTGAACTAGAAACTTCACAAGCCAGACCTCCATTTTCTACAACTCTTTCAGCAAAACTGTTCCAAGTTCCACAGCCACAATCTTTAGGCATTCAATGATTTTTCTAGCCCAAAGTTCCAAATGCTTCCACAATCCTTCCCCAAAACACCAAGGTCATGTCTGTCACAGCAATAGCCCACTCTCTGGTACCAATTTCTGTCCTAGTTTGTCTTCCATTGCTGTAACAAAACACTCTGACCGACACCAACTTGGGGAGGAAAGGGTTTATCCAGCTTACACCTCCTGGGTCACAGTTCTCACTCAGGGAGTCCAAGGCAAGGACTCAGGGCAGGAACCTGGAGGCAGGAGCTGAAGCACAGGCCATGGAGGAATGCTNCATAATATCATACTTTAAAGAATATTTATATTTACTTATATATTATTGCAGTGTATAGCAAAATTAAATAAGCATATTTATAAAACTATATAATAATGTAAAATTCCTTGAATCAGTCTTAGTTGTATTATTATAGCAGTATTATATTGAAACCTATGTTTGCATTCTTCAAACTTACAATTGAGCAAATGAGTACAGGTTAAGGAAAGACTGACTACTATATCCATATCCTCACTTTTCCTATACTGCAACAAACCATGAGCAATCTTTCCAATCCCCTGAAATGCTGATGCTTTCTCTAATCAATCCTTTTGCCTAAATTTCTTTTCTTTTCTCTTTTGAAATATGGTCTGTCTGGCCTGGAACTTGTCATGTAGACCATTTCACAGAGAGTCACATGTCTCTGCCTCCTGAGTATTGGGATTAAAGGTATGGCCCACTACACAGGGCTTCTCACCTAATTTTCAATATTGATAATTTAACATTTACAGCTTTCTTTCTCAATATTAATATTACCTTCAACTTGGGACATTACTTTTTATTTCAAAGAGAAAATATAAGGAGACAAAAGAACTCCTTCTTACTTGTCCTAGTTTGTTTTCCATTGCTGTGACAAAACACTCTGACTGACACCAACTTGGGGAGGAAAGGGTTTATCCAGCTTACACCTCCTGGGTCACAGTTCTCACTCAGGGAGTCCAAGGCAAGGACTCAGGGCAGGAACCTGGAGGCAGGAGCTGAAGCACAGGCCATGGAGGAATGCTGTTCACTGGCTTGCTCCCCTGGCCCATGCCCAGCCTGACCTCTTATACAGTACACAACAACATGCCCAGGGTGGTACCACCCATAGTGGGCTTGGCCCTCCCACATTGCTCAACAATCAAGACAATATTCCACAGACATGGCCACAGGCCAGTCCAATGGAGCCAATTCCCCAATCGAGGCTCCCTCAACCCAGGTGTGTCAAGTTGACAGTAAAGCTATCCAGCACATTACTATATAAGCTTCCTGTCTGGAATCTACCTCACTCTGCTGGTGTCCTGATGCTG
Organism: Rhizomys pruinosus; assembly: GCA_009823505.1. Lineage (NCBI taxonomy): Eukaryota > Metazoa > Chordata > Mammalia > Rodentia > Spalacidae > Rhizomys > Rhizomys pruinosus. The sequence continues at coordinate 1,955,252 of VZQC01001350.1, forward strand.
CCCTTTGTTGAAAATGCCTTGCTGGGTAAGGAATCTCTTCTACTCTAGGATGGAGGATACATCCTCTTAACCTCCGTTCTCATGTCTAATGCTCTATTTTAAATCTTTTGTGATTTTTACACCATGTGAATAAGTGTCCTTTGATTCTGTACTCCCACCTTCAGATGACTCTCCATTTTTCCTTGTAATGACTTGGACATAACGTTTCTCATCATCTGATCTCCTTTTATTTTGTTAACATGAGGACCTGCTTGTTTTACTACCATTATCTTTAAGCACATGCATCAAGATTTCTAAAGGCTTTCCTATTTCAGAATCAGATAACTTAAAATATATTTTATTTATTTTCAATTATTAGGGTGTTGCCTACACTTAATGTAATTGTACCTGTGTCATGCAATGTCCATGGAGCTCAGAAGAGGGCGCTGGCTGCCCTGAATAGTTGCTAGCTGGGTACTGAGAATTAAACCTAGGGCCTATACAAAAGGAGTCATCTCTCCAGTCCCCCAAATCAGATACTTTTACATCACATTTCATTATGTTTCACAGGAGCCTCACTACCCTTTGCTGGAAATGTTTCCTTTGCTTGACTTCCTTGAACACCCCCATAGTGCTATTGTTTCCTTTGTTTGACTTCCTTGAACACCCCCATAGTGCTATTGTTTCCTTTCCTTTGCTTGCTGTTTGTTCCCCCTACCCATCCATTTTAATTCTCTTTTGACAAAATTCTGGATTTCCCAAATCCTAGAATGCCCAGCTTTAATAGAAATGTTTAGCACATCAGTCTAGTTATCAATTTTAAATATTCAATTCAATATGTTTAAAAATTTTCACAAAACTGTGCCACTGCCATAGGAAAAACAGAGATACCCTCTTAGGGTTATTAGTCTCAATGATAAAATAATTTAAGACTAGGCTCAAACAGAAGCTCAAGAACAATTTTCTTAGAGTGTAAAAGGAACACTCCTAGAAGAGGTCAGACACATGGAGTGTGTGGAGGATTATCAGGTACACTATGGGAGGGGAGATTTAGAGAAAGTGTTTGAAAGTCTAAAGTATAATAGAAGATATATTTAGCTTCTGGATAGCATCCAAACGACAGAGACAGAAAAAAGAAGAGAACAAGTTTTGGCTTTCTGATTTAGGTTTCGGAAAGCTAGACAGATCCCACCAAACCTCATGGTAACTTGTAGGGACTGTGATAGTGGGTAGAAATTTGTAGAAGGAAAAGTACAGTATCTCAGTACATGAGATACTTTATATGTTTAGCATGGCTTAAGATGAGGCCATCTTCCTAGGTGTGGTCCCTTGAGAAGGTGAAAGAACTGGCTTAACAGAAATCTTAGGTCTATTCCCACAGGAGAGATTATATTCTCTTGACTAAAAAGGAGTTCTTTTGCTATTTTTTCTTAATCAGCCTTTATTGTTAATCTAACATTATGTTACAATTTTAGAAATATTTCATATTGACCATAAGAATCTGTATAGTCATTACTTTAGTCTTTATCCTAGTCTAACTTCTAGAAAATATTTTATGCTTTCACATTGCCTTGTGCACCAGCTAAATTTCCAGAATTGATGGTAGTAGCTAGTCTCTCTAAAATATGGTACATAAGCCAGGAATTACTATATCTTATGTCCTGCAGTTCGGGGCTTGAGTCTGAGGACACTCAATTAAGATCACAGCTAAACTGAAAGCATCAGTCAAGCTACTACTATAATGTAAACACAAAGCAAAAGTGGAGGAACAACTCCCAGCGTTCTCAGTTCTGGGTGCTACTGTATGAAGGTCAAGCAGATTAACAATAAGCAGAAATAATTGTCTAACTGTGGAGGTACCCTGCATAACTGTTAATAAACTAGTACAGTAGACAAAAGTGGAGGGAGGATTCCTAGGAATGGAAATGTATTAAAATAATGGTGCAAAAATGCATTAGTTAAGATAATTGATAAATGTTTTTGACAAATGTACCAGACAAGTTGCTGTGGTTTAGGTGCAGACTGCTAATCATTCATGATAAGGAGATTTGGTCTTCTGTGTGCTAATGTTGAGAAATGGTGGACATATCAAGAAATGGGGCTTGGACAAAAACCCAGCATAGGTGTGGAGTAGATAAGAAAGCCCAATCCTCCTGGAGGAACTATTGGCAACAGATGGTTGCTGCAATGGGGATAGTCAATCTCTTTAAGGGTGAGATTCATAGTAGGATGACCAGGCTCCAGTACATGAACCCAGACTGAAGGGCATTTTCAGAAACAAACTTGACTTTATAGGAAAAAAAAATTTATATATATATATATATATGCTACTATATATAGTAGAGTACAGAAATCTGGTGGAGGATTTGTAAGGGGGGTGTAGACATAGGAGAGGATCTAAATATCATTAAAATATACTGTATAAAAATCACAAAATTTCAATAAAAATAATATAGAAGAGATTGAACTTATTCAAATGTAATTAGATCTGTTCTGGGATGGGGTAATCCAAGTTTTTGTGGAATGTCAGTTAAGATCTATGAGGATAGATTGTTTAAATGAGAAAATTGACTTCTCTCACTCTCCAGCTTCATATCTAATTTGGTCATTCTTGAAGGTACTCCAGCATTGTGATGCTACCTACCAGGAGGTCCTCATCAGAGGTCAAACAGACTGGCACTGACCTCAGAATTTCATCCTCAGAATACAAGCTAATTAATCTTTTGCCTACATAATATCAAGGGACTAGAATCAGGTTACAACAATGGAAGAGAAACTCATACAAGGACTCTAGGAAGCCCTCAGAATAAAGAAGTCTTTTAATGGAGAGAGAGAGAGAGAGAGAGAGAGAGAGAGAGAGAGAGAGAGAGAACTATCTCAGGTACTGTCTTTTCATATATACATATGTATGAAAAGACAATACCTGAGATAGTTATTTCCCTAGAATAAAAACCATTTCCTCCCCCAGAAAATTCAGTGCAATGCATCAAGTTTTTGGACTGGCAACTTTGTCAATGAGACCAGAAAATATTTATTTTTATTATGCTCAATACTAAATCATTTCACAGAATTTTGACATGAGACAATATTCAATAATCTCTTACCATTTAGCTGAACTTGTTAATGTTTTTAATCCTTACCATTTGTTTTCCTAAAAGCAATCACGGAGACTAAAATGTTTTTAATTATTGATTTATTTTTAGTTTACGTATATTTGTGTTATGCTTGCATGTATATAGCTGTACCCTTACCATGCAGTGCCCATGGAGGCCAGAGGAGGGTGTTTGAGCCCCTGAAATTGGGCTTATAAACAGTCATTAACTGCCATGTTAGTCCTGGGAATTAAACACTAGGCTTCTACAAGTGCAGTCAGTGCTTTTACCTGCTGAGCCATATCTCCAGCCTAGAGATGAACTTGTTTTGATTCATATTTAATGACAGAATAATTCAGATTGTTACCATGAACTCATTATTTTGTATCTTCATTCTTTTGGTTCCAAAATTTTACTTTTCTTTGTTAAACACAATTAAATTATTATTAAAATACTTGAAATACGTCTTTATTCTTCATGTATTTCTTTTTTTTTTTTTTTTTTTTTTTTTTTTATAATCTTTATTCAAAGCACTAGCTCTTTTTCATCTAAGTTTTAAAAACTTTTCTCAGTGTCTTTTCTATTTAAGGACCATTCATTTTTATCATTCTGATTACAAGGCACCCTAGAGACGCTGAACAATGACTCCCATTTGTGTAATTTTAGTTGCTTTGACCAATTCACCTAAATTCCCAGCACCTTATTAAATATCTCATCAACAGAAAATATTTCAATCCAAAATTTACTACCTTGAGCATATTGCTTGCTAGACTGAACTTCCTGTCTTTCTGGTTGTTTTCAATAATGTGAAATATTTTTGTAATTGGAAATGAAGACTCCAGTAATTGGATGAATTTCTGCCTTTCATGCAGCCCTGTTTATTCAGTCTACAGTCTCTGTTCTGCATTATTATATTATATTCAGGTATTCATAGAGTTATATTACCCTAGTCATATGATTAATATGAATTAGAATATTTTTCACCTTTTTAAATTTTTATTTAATTTTTATTTTGTCTTTGTTTCCACAACTTACTCCTAAGCAATTATCACTTTACCAAAAGCAATCATGTGTCAAAGGACAATACCCTAATCTTATCTGAACCTAAGAGGTTTTTTTGAAATATTATACTCACTTTGCTACTAACATATGACAACTGTAATCTGTTCTCCTGTCTTGAAGCACCAAAACCTTCACTTTCATTTTTTTCCTTACACTGCACATAGATTTTAATCTCCTCTTCCAATTTCCTGTTCACAAGTCTAAAACTGTTTTTGCTGAAACTTATACCATTTCCCCTTTACCATGACTATGATAAGGAGTACGTCTATCAACCAAGTGCCAGTGATTTTTCCCCAGTCTTTGAAAGGCCAGCCATTCCACTCAGATTATTTTTTTAGATATAAAAATATAATCAAGAATATAAAAGGCGTATATTATTTTGTTTTATACCTCAGTTTATGCCATGCCTTCGAAGCCTTGTCATCACATCTGACCTTCAAGGAGACTTGGGAGTATATTTCTTTGATTTCATTTAGATACTGTATGTATTTCCTTTTTTTGCTGATAGCAATACTTTCTTCTACCCTGAAATACATGTGTGGAGATTAGGTTTAATGTCAATTTGACACAATCTACAATCACCTAGGAAGAGTCTCAATCTGATCAGTTTTGCTTGTGGGCATGTCTATGGGAGAATGTTTTACTTTGAAAGAAACAGCTCCATTGAAGTAAAGCCTCTTGTGCTACTAGAACAATGGAAATGATGTCTTGAGAGCAATACCTTTTCCATGGAGCCTCCATCTTGTGAGGAACTAAATCCATTTAAAGGAAGATAGCCAAAGTAGAGGAAGACCCCTGCTCCAGAAAAGTAATCGCTCTGCATAGTTTTTTTTTTTTTTTTTTTTTTTTTTTTTCTATTGTGTATGAATGTATTGTCTGCATGCAGGTCTGTGCACCCGTGTCGTGCAACGCCGCGGAGGTCAGAAGAGGGTCTCGGATTCCCCTGGAACTGGAGTTCTCCTGGAATTGGAGTTACAGACGGTTCTTAGCCGCCATGTGGGTGCTAGGGATCGAACCCGGGTCCTCTGCAAGAGCGTCGGTGCTCTTAACCGCTAGGCTATCTCTCCAGCCCTCTGCATAGTTTTTTACAAGTGTTAACACACTGAAACTAATATTATCTGGGGGACCATGGGCCCTGGCCAAAATCTTGATCTGGCAGTAGAACTTGGAAATGCTGGAAGTTTCATCCACATGGTGCTGGCGTTAAGGTCATGAATGATGCACAACTGAAGGGATCATGGAGGAGAGCAGCTGAAGCCAGGCACCATGTGCAAGGGTTAGAGTACCTTCAAAGAGCCCTGGAGAGGTCACTGAATGAAACTCCGTAGATGACAGAGTTGGAAGTTTGGGGCTATACAAGTCTAGTGGATGTCAGAATAATATGTTTTGAGCCACAGGTGCTGTATATTGGTGATAGAAGTTTTGATATTTTCCCTGAGGGATTTTGGGTTTGAAGTTTTGCATTTGTTATTCCTCTATGCCTTCATTTTGAAATAAAATTTTTGTTCCTGACATTGTATTTTGGAGGAATACAACTTGTTTCTTTTTTTTTTAATCTTATAGAAGCTCACAATTAAAATATTTTGGAGTATTATTTTAGAAAATTTTAAGCCGGGTGTAGTGGCGCATGCCTTTAATCCTAGCACTCAGGAGGCAGAGGCAGGCAGATCTTTGTGAGTTCAAGGTCAGCCTGGTCTACAGAGTGAGTTCCAGGACAGCTGGGGCTACAGGGAGACCCTGTCTTGAAAAGACCAAAAAAAAATTTAAAGTCTTTGGGGACTTTTAAAAATTGGACTGTTTTATTATTAAATATGAGGGTTTTGGAACAAGGAGGTAGAAACTAATTTAAAGTTATATTTGGGGTCAAGTTTACATGGGTGGAGTTATGATGGAAATTTTTAACTGTCAGCTTGACAGAATCTACAGTGAATAAAGTCTTAATGAGGGATTATCTAGATTAGATTCATCTGTGGACAGTCTGTGTGGGGATTGTCATTATTAAATTATTTCAGGTGCCCAGATCCAGACTAAAACTGCATGGCACAGTTCCCTAGTTTGGGTCATGAACTGAATAAAGGAGAGAGCTGTGCAGCAGCATGAGGACATTCCTTCTCTCTCTGCTCTTGACTACGGATGTGATATGAGCAGCTATCTCAAGCTCCTCACTGTGATTTTACTGATATGATGGAATATAACCTTAATGTGAAATATTTTCCCTCTAATTTGCTTTCTGCTGGGTTTCTGATCACAGCAAAAGAAATTTGTGGTTCACAGGAAGTTCCTTTCTTCTTTGACTTCAGTGTAAAACTGTGAGTGCAGCCTGATAGAACAAAACATTCACAGTATTCAGTTAAGGATGGTTGTCCCTGAGGCAAATCAGTATTATCAGTCAGTTGCTATAGTTAAAAAAGTTGTTTTTAAGCCAGTGAGAAGGATCAGATAGTAAAGACAATTGTTCAAATCTGAAAGCCTAAGTTTGAACCTTGGAACCCACTTAAAGACCCAAAGAATTGACTATACAAGGTTGCCCTGTGATGTCCAAAAGTACTCTGTGTCTCCCTCAAGATCATGCATGAATACACAATAATAAAATTTAAAAAATGGAAAGATACTTGTCCTTTATCACCTGATTTCAAGCGTTAGGAGAAAGAAACCTGGAACTGTAGATATGGGTATAGAGAAGCATTTATAAACAATCATATATAGGGACTCAAGGCAAATGTAGAGAGATAGCATCTCATTCCTGTTGTAATGGCTAAATTGTACTTTGTTGAAGGGCTATTATACTTGTGCAATTTTAGAAATTCTACCTGTATTTTACTTAGCTTACATGATGTTATACAAACTAAAGCAATAGTATAGTTATAATTTGTTATTTTTACATTTTCTCATATCTTAACAGGAACAAACTCCCCATTATTCCAAGGAAACATCTTCTTTCATGGTTTCAAAGAATGCTCAGTTGTATAATTATGAGAATCCTTTATTTTTCTCATTTAGCTTCTCAGCATTACACTCTTCTTGCTATACTACTGGACCATTTTGGGCAAAGAACTCAGGTAATATTGAAAAAAGTAGTAAAAGAAATGTGTAGAATGTTGGCTCCTTTACTTAACAAAAAAAATTCCCCTGTTGCAGTTTTGTCAATTTGACATAAACTAGTGTCATATGGAAAGGAGGACCTTAACAGAGGAAGTTCCAACATGGGCTTGACCTGTGGTCATGTGTGTGAAGTATTTTAATTGTTAACAAAAGTAGGAGAGCCCAGCCTACTGCATGTAGTGCCATCAAGTGGGCTGATGGGCCTGGGTTGTATAAGAAAAGAAGCAGCGCAAGCCAAAGGAAGAAATCCAGTAAGATGCGTTCCTCTGTGATGACTGCTTCAGTTCCAGCCTACAGGTTCCTACTTTGAGTTCTTTCTTTAGCTTCCCTTTTTGAAGGACTGCAACCTGTAAGGCAAGGAAACTTTTTCCTCCCTTAAATTGCTTTTAGTCATGCTGTTTGTTAAAGAAACAGAAAGCAAATTAGAACATTTTCCCAAGTTCCAGCCAACTGTAAACACTTGAACTGACTTAGTGATGTGAACTACATATATTTATTTGGCTTAATATTATTGACTTCATAATTCATTTTTCTCACTTTATATGCTAATGTATGCTGGAGAAATTACATTGAATCCTTCCTGTCCCATGATTTCCCTTTCCCCTCTTAGCTCATTGTGCTCTATCTTCTCTCCCTTCAAAGGCTGCCTCACCCTCCCTATGGTCCTTTCTAACTCCCTGCTATGTTTGCATTTCTAGATCTGGGTTGCCTAATTGAGAAGGATTGTTTCCATTTGCATCGATTTATTTGTGAATTTCATAGTCTTGCTTTTCTTTTTTTTATTTTGAAGTTTTCTTTTATAAAGATCTCTTAACAAGTTTTATTGAATGCTTCCAAATCAAATAATAACATTAAAACTATATATACATAGGTGTCATTTAAGCTAATTAAGATTTCTAAAATTTGCTTAATCAATTCATTATCAAGTATCAGACTAGTTTTCCTTCAAGAATCACAGAGGTGAGTTCTGAAGTCTCTAGTCACAAACTTGCATGTCTTGTATACTGTGAATCAATAAATATACTTTGCCATTAACCTATAATTTTGATTTCAGACTTTTAAAATTTTCTATTTGTAAGGAATGTTAAAAAAGCTAAGGGTAGAATCATGAACATCAAAGGCTGGGATAGATGCTCCCAAAGCACAGAATTGAAGTGTTGCTTGTAGTACTGGAGTGGGAGAATGCTGTGACATGCTTCAAGTAGAAAACACATTATTTTGTAAGCTTTGTTCATATCATAAAGTACAAGCTCTTAGCTGTGTATTTGATGCTAACAAAGTAACAATGTACTGAATATGGTGTTTTTATAACAAAGCATACATAAAGTAAAGGCTATATGGAGATGGCTTTATACAGTAGAAGCAGGAAATGGGAAATTTTGGCAAAATTTTAGTTACACCAAATGAGTAAACCCTAAAAATCTAAAGTACAACATGGTAGCCATAATGAATAATTTTGTCATGTGTGCTTGAAACATTATAAAGGGTTGATTTTAAATGCTTTCACCAGATTGATTGATTGATTGATTGATTGATTGATTGATGAAGATCTTGCAACCAGTCTTGCTCTTATTAACAGCTAAATTCAGTGAAAATATGTAAATGTACTACATTTTATTATCCATTCATCAGTTGATGGACATCATAGCTCTTTCCATAGTCTGCCTATTGTGAACAGAGCAAAAATGAACATGAACTAGCCAGTGTATTAGTTACATTTCTGTTGCTGTAATAAAGCACTATGATCAAGGCAACTATAGAAGGAAGAGTTTATCGGGATTATGCTTCCATCAGGATAAGAATTCATTATGTTGAAAACTTTAGGTACTACCAATATATTTTTCTAACACGTTCAGAATCTCAGGTTTCATGTTGGGGTCTTTGAACTATTTGGAGTTGACTTTTGTACAGGAGGTTTCAAACTTAGGTGAGGAAATATTGTCAGCCGACAATACTGGGTGAGTGAGAGTTCGTTTTCTTGGAGTGAGTGACACTAAATAGGCTGAACATGTTTCAGTGAATGAACTCACCCTGGGAAAATTTAACTTGATAAACCTAAACATGTGACAAAATGCATGAAATTAGATGGTTGGATGATGTGGAGTAGAGCTAGAGGAGGTGTCTAAATATGATTAAGATGACTGTCCAAAATGTACAAAAATCCAATAAAAATATATTTAAAGAAAAGAATCTATTGTGGTGGGGGGTACATGACAGCAGGCAGCCAGAGCATAAACATGAGCACTCATATCTTCAAGCAGGCATAGAGGGCAGAGAGAATGAAATTGGAAATAGGGCAAGGCTATGAACTCTCAAAGCCTTCCCCTAATGACACGCTTACTCCAGCACCATCATTCCTCCTAAACCTCTGCAAGCACCACCACCAAGTAGGGGCCAAATATTCAAATACTCGTGCTTATGTGAAATATTTCTTATTCAACCCTTTACATTCTCCATCCTAGTCCCATAGGCTAAAGACCATATCAAAATGCAAAATTCATTTAGTCCAATTTCAAAATTCCCCATGGTCTTTCACAGTCTTCATACTCTTGAGAGGCCAAAGATTCCAAGGTTTTAACTCTATACCTTATAAAAATTTAAAAAAAGAAAATTACATATTTCCAGATTACACATAATACATATTCCCATTATAAAGGGGAGGAGTGGAGGAATACTGAGGAAACATAGGAACAAAGCAAGATGGAACAAAGCAGAGCAAACTCCAAATCTTACCGTTAGATGTCTGGGACTTTATTTCCAAAGGGCTTAGATTGCTTGTGCACATCAGTTTTGGTGCCTGCAACATTCATCACTGTCTAGAGATAGTACCACTCCTTGTATACAGCTCTCCCTGGCAGATGTCTCAGCACTCTGGATTTCACCAATCTTTTCTGGTCTCCACTGAAAATCAGGCTTGGCCTTCACACTATCATGAAATGGACTTCCTTGGCCTCTGGGCTTCCCCTGTCCTTTTTCTAGCAGGGTCTCTTTTGCCATATGCTGCCTGTCCTCAGTGGTTCTTTGAAACTACAGAGGAGAAATCAGTGACCCATTCAATTTTACATTGTTATGATTCTAAAGCCAGCACTAAGTGAAGAACACTGGAAAAGTATGCTTCTATCTTGGGATGGACATTGGCCCCACTAGATCACATTTGTAGCTGCTTTTCCATGTTGTATTTTTCTAGGATTAAAAAATTCCTTAATTCTTTTCCTTTCAATCTTCTTACCAATGGGAGCCCCTTGGTTTCAGCATTAACTTTTCTAGTGCTCCTTTTTCTCTCCAAACATACATCTTCTATTTCTTTCTGACTTGCTCTTTTTCAGCATAGATTTGCATATTATTCACCATGAATAATTCCACAGACTCAGAGTTAAGGTGTCTTGATATTTCCTCTGCTAGAGTGTGTGTTCATGGATAGGAATACTACATTAAATAAACCTCATCCACCCATGGCTAAGGGACCATTGAGTAAGAAAGGACAAAAAGATTTTAAGAGTCAGGGGTATGACGCATGACCACAAAGAAACAGTCTTAGCTGGGCATGGTGGCACACGCCTTTAATCCTAGCTCTCAGGAGGCACAGGCAGGCAGATCTCTGTGAGTTCAAGGCCAGCCTGGTCTACAGAGTGAGTTCCAGGACAGCTGGAGCTACAGGGAGATCCTGTCTCGAAAAGACCAAAAAACAAATAAGAAAGAAAGAAAGAAAGAAAGAAAGAAAGAAAGAAAGAAAGAAAGAAAGAAAGAAAGAAAGAAAGAATGTTATAGGTGCCCAGGACCTTGCTCATATTAATTTCCAACAATAGTGACAAAAATGCACAGGACCCATGCAAACACAGTCACCATAGAACTAGAGAAGTATGGAGCACAGAACAATGGAAATGACTAGCTTTGAATTGGGTTAATGGGAAGGATGTTGCAACCTTACTTGAGGAATAATTGGCAGGTGATCACTGCTGAGTGAGGAAGAATTGACCTTCTTTATGTGAGTGATGATAAATAAACTGGCAAGGCTCCAGTGGATGAACTCACACAGAGAGCTAGCTGGGTATACACACTTGACACAATAGACTTCAGCATTTAAAACAGAATGTGTGAAATCCTGTAGGTAGGCCTGGAGGTGGTGCAGTTAAGTAGGTCTAAGTAAGTTGGGAATTTTTTTAATTAATTTCCTCTGCCCAAAACCTTAGTCCATCATTTTTTATTATTATTTTTATGTGTATGAGTGTACTGTCTGCATGTAGGTTGGTGCACCCATGTCGGGCAATGCAGCGGAGGTCAGAAGAGGACGTTGGATTCCCCTGGAACTGGAGTTAAAGATGGTTCTTAGCCACCATGTGGGTGCTGGGAATCAAACCCGGGTCCTCTGCAAGAGCAGTCTGTGCTCTTAATCATTGAGCCATCTCTCCAGCCCCAGTCCATCATTTTTAAACTCAGGCAAGTTCTTAGGTCACAGGTAAACAGCATCTAGATTCTTTGCCAAAGTATTCTAGTTGCCATTTAAGTCTTGTTTCCATCTCCTTCATTTCTGGTCTAGAACATCCCCTTATGATCTGCCTAAAACATTCAACAGATTTCTAGCACAAACTTCTGAAGTTTCACACTTCTCTACAAAACAACACAGCAACCCTACTCTCTGGTACCAAATTCAATGTTAGTTATTTTTCTGTTGCTATGATGAAACACAATTATGAAGGCAACTTATAGAAAGGTGTATTTGACTTATGGTTCCAGAGAATGAGAAGCAACCAAGGAAGGAGAGGCATGTCAGGAGCTAGCCAAAGGAGAAAGCTATGCACACAATACTTTAATCAGGCATAGGAAACTGATAGAATGAAACTGGAAATGAAGTAAGACAATGATTTCTCAGAACCTACCCCTAGTGAAGTGCTTTATCCATCAAGGCCATACATCCTAAACCTGAGAAAATGCTATCCACTGGAGTATTCAAATACTTGGAGCCTGAGGCAAGCATTCTCATTCAAACCACCACAGCAGGAATCTATATAGTAGGAAGCTCAAGAATAGTATAGCTGAGTCATGTGATAGAAATGTTTATAGTTTTTTGAGGAACCTCTACATTCTTTCTCTTCATGGCTATACCACCAGAGTGGAAAAATAATCATTGATCTTACTTATCTGTGGAACCAGATAACTACCAGCTAACAAGCGGCCTAGCCTAGAATACTATGCCCAGTGATAAAATAATGGCACAAATATCACGAAAATAACTGACCACATTCTGATTGTACATAGTACCCATTTTACAAGGTATAACCCACTTCTGGCACAATTATCTGTGCTATGAGCCTATGACTAGACAAGTAGTAGTCCCTAGAGGAGAGTCTACTCCTCTTTTTTTTAATTTTTTAAATTTAATTTATTATTTTATGTGTATGAATGTACTGTCTGCATGTAGGTTTGTGCACCCGTGTCAAGCAATGCCGCAGAGGTCAGAAGAGGGTGTCAGATTCCCCTGTAACTGGAGTTAAAGACGGTTCTCAGCCACCATGCGGGTGCTGGGGATCAAACCCGGGTCCTCTGCAAGAGCAGTCGGTGCTCTTAACCGCTAGGCCATCTCTCCAGCCTTGAGTCTACTCCTCTTATTCTATAAAATGAACATAGTATTATACTGAATTTTATTGATTACTCTTATACCCATAGATTAGTGGATCTCAGCTCTCATAAGAAATTTCTTTTGCCACAGTATGGTGATTAACATAGAGACCCACAATTTGTCAAGGTTTAGAGAAAAAGAGACTGTGAATTTCTTAGCCAGAAATGAAACACCTGTGTTATATACCCTCCTCCCAAGTTTAAAAGAAAACAGTGGGTGAGGAGTAGAAATCCAGAGGCCATGGATGAGTACAGAAAATGGTGTTTTCAAGCCATAACAGGGAAATTGCACTAATGAATGCTGAATCATTGCGATAATATGCTCAATACTTGTACAGCCAGAGAAAACTGGCAGCATAGAAAGGGGAGGTGGCCATTATGACTCTGCTCTAGCTGAGAAGCTATAGGCAATTGATAGCTACAGGGTGAGGGAACATTTGTTTAATGTAAGAGTACAGGCTTTTATAGATAGATCATCCAGTGGATGGCAAGACACAAAAGGATATATGGGCAAAACAAATGGAATTGAATTTTAAAAAGTTAAATGGGTAGGGAGGACAGAGTAGACCTGGGAGGAGTGAGGGAAGAAGTGTAAATATGGTCACACTATATTGTATGATATTTTCAAAGAAGTAATAAAAATTAATCAAAAAATTAGAATGTTCAAAAGTAAATGATGAATTTTAGTGTAGTGAGATGGAATAAGCCAGAAAAAGTTGTATGTGATGAAAATTAGTAGAAAAAATTAACATAAAACTGTCTAGTCTCAGGAAATGCAAACAATGGATATTTGAAATCTTCCTATTCTCAGTATATATGACTGCAAACAAAATGCTGAGGCTGAACTTCTCCCAAAAGTCTGCTGGCAATGGAGAATTTAGTGAGTCTTTTTAAATTCCAAAATGTCGATTCAAAATGTACATACAGAATTTTAAAAAGGGGATTCATGAAAATAATAATAGAAAACCTGATAACAAATGACATTTGGGGGCTGGAGAGAAGGTTTAGTGGTTAAGATCACTGGCTGCTCTTGCAGAAAACCAGGTTTAATTCCTAGTACTAACATAGTAGGTAATAAGCATCTGTAACTCTAGTTCTAGAGGATCTGGTGCTCTAGTCTAGCCTCTGGGAGCATCACATGACACCAGTGCACTTATATTCCTGCAGGGAAAGCAGCCATGCAGCTAATAATCAATTAATCAATAAAATTTAAGATACATTTTATTTAAAACATGGATTCTGGGTCAAATAGTTTAATGCTGCAATTATTATTATATCCTGCCAACAATCACATTTATACAGGTGCAGATTTAAGAAGATCATTAACTGCTATTCATTCTGTATGAAAGTGTTTTACTTGATTTATTGAGTGCAAAATGATTCTGTATGCTGATTTTCATGGGTAGAATATTCTGCCTCAGAATATTGATACATACATACATGAAAATTTCCTTCTGTTTTGCTCCAATCTTATCAAAGAGTTAAAAGTGAACTTTGGGTGGAATTGGAGTTTCAAATTTTCAAAATAACGATTCTCTCATAGGTTGAATTTTTATAAAATATATTGTGTAAAATGAACAGAAAATTCATCAACCTGAAAACGTAAGCTCATTCACAAAAATAAAGGAGCACACATTGAGTATTTGGCACAAGTTAGATAAAATTTTCTGGAAGCAACAACCCTAACTTGGCATTTGATTGATGATATTTCTAAAACTTTCAACAACTTGGTAATTTCAGCATGTAGTTTAATGTTGCACTAGATTAAAAGATGTAAGAAATATGTTACAGCTCTATGGTAAATAAAGATCAGGCTTCATAGATTATTAAAATTATAAAGAACATTTTATAAAGCTCTTGCATGAGAGTAAGACAAGATGCTTAATGATACAGTGATCAAGTAAAAGTGATCATTTTAAGAAGACTGCAATGTTAGTCTATCCAGTTTAGCATTTCTTTTAAATTATTTTCTCATATTAATAACATCTTATCATTAGTAATTGTAAAACAAATGATACAATTCTCCACTTGTCATAATTTTTCTGAGCTTTCTAAGTCCTTTTTCAGTGATAATTTTTTCATGAAGAATAATATTATGTATCACAAAGATATGACAAAGTGAAGATGTCAAAAATTGGTATATTTCTTTAATGGAGTTTTTCAAAAATTGGTTACACTTACCATTTACTAAGGATGGAAATGAAAATGTGAGTTATAAAGATAATTTAACAAGAAGTAGTAAAATATTTTAAATGACATATTAAAATTTATTATCATTAATTAAATTATACTATAATTTTTTTCTTCTGCCACGATGTAACTTTATTATTTTGCCTAACAAGTATAAAATTATTTAGAAAGCATTTCTCTAGCACACAGAATAGCTCAATTTTTTCTTAAAAGGCTGGTAAAATTATTTTGTGTCTTGGGACCTAAAATTTCATTTCCATCTCAATTTCTCTGGCCATGTATTTTTATCAGTATAAAGTCACATTTAGTTCATTTTCCTAGCAATTGGGAGGCAGAGGCAGGCGATCTTTGTGAGTTCAAGGCCAGCCTGGTCTACAGAGTGAGTTCCAGGACAGCTGGGGCTGCAGGGAGACCCTGTCTCTAAAAAGACCAAAAAAAAAAAAAAAAGTCACATTTAGTTCATTTTTCTAAATAGATAAACAGTGAAGGATCATTATAATACAAGAGAAAATAAAATTCAACAAAAATGAAGCAACTACATAATTCACTTGTTTATGTAGTTCAGTTAGTTACCTTAGTTTAGACTTTCATAATTCAAACTTGGTGATTCCATATATCAGAGCATGGAGATGAGCTCCTGGGTCTCCACAAACACACAGTCTCCTAATTACCTCCTGGCTGCCAATGCGCATACTTCTGGTCCTATCACAGAGTGTTAGCACTTTAATATGACTTTGGGGAGATATATTCACCTTTCAGTAATTAATAAATATAGATTTCCTTAATTTTTAAATCATTTTTATGCAGGAAATGACATAATTTTAGTGTTAGCACTGTTGTCAGTAGGTATCCATACATAATTAGTTACAGTATTGCATCCTCCCGTATAGAAGGGGTGCATGCCCTAATCCCTTATTAGCACAATATTTGCATATAACTTAAAGTTTATTTATTTTTTTATACTTCTTTTTTGGAGGGGGTTGGATTTTCAAGACAGGGTCTCCCTTTAGTCCCAGCTGGCCTGGAGCTCGCTCTGTAGACCAGGCTGGCCTTGAACTCACAGAGATCCACCTGCCTCTGCCTCTCAAGTGCTGGGATTACAGGCATGAAACACCATGCCTCGCACTTTTTTTATTTTTTAATTTATTTTTTGTAATTTATTTTATTTCGTGTGTATGAGTGATTGCCAGCATTGTTATGTGTGCCAAATTTATGAAATGCCCACAGAGGCCAGAAGAGGGCATCAGATTCCATGTAACTGGTGGAGTTATAGACCCTTGTCAGCCTTTATCTAGAAGCTGGGAACTGAACTCAGATCCTCCACAAGAGGAGACAGTGCTCTTAATTTCTTAGCCATCTCTACAGCCTCCTAATTGACTTGTCCTTTGTCTTCTAATTTTTAGGCCAACCTGGCCTCAAATTTTTGGTCCTCTTACTTCATCCTCCAGGCTGCTGACATGAGACATGTGCCACCATGATGCTTCTTCCCGTATATTTTAAGTAAAATATAGATTGCTTATAATGTCTAAATCTAAATAAATGTTGCAAAATGGTTGTTTTTATATTACATAATTTATGTGCTGACAAATATGTAAGTCTATGTGTTTAAAATAAAGATAGATGTTCATTTTAAACTTTTTTTGACTCACAGGTGGTTGAATCCATAGCTGTGAAATCTGAAGATACAGTGTGCCAAGTGTATATCATTAGTCATGTTTATCATTAGGATTACTTTCCCCATATTCCCGAAACATAGTTAAGTGAGTTCTTTATTTAAATCCACACTAATCACTAGATACCAGGTAGCACTCTATGGTGAAGAGGTGAGACACACTGACTTATGGATATTTTTCAGACCATAAATCTTTTACAGTAAAACTAGATTTGTCACTAAGAAAATGTAGCTACTTTAAAATTATAGTTTAAAATGTCATATAAATTATTTTTAAGCTAACATTTTTATATATATCTATTAATGGAGTTATGTAGTCATCTGAGAGCCAAATATGACATATCTTCTTAGCTGTGTCTTATGACACTGTATTGTCTACACAAATCTTTGACTTTTCAACCAGGCTTGCTTACAATTTACTATTTGTTATTCTTTGAACACTTGATGAGGTATGAATCTATGATTTATGTATGAAATGCTGAGTGTTAAAGTTTTTTAAATGCCTCAGCTATTAATTAGTATTAAATACAATTTATAAAAATTATCAAAAACTGTACTTAATACTTTATTTAAATTCCATGCATTATTGAAAAAGTTATTCCTCCTCTCAGTACATATTTTCTTTTTTTTAATTTTATTTTATTTATTTTTTATGTGTATGAATGTACTGTCTGCATGTAGGTTTGTGCACCCGTGTCATGCAATGCCATGGAGGTCAGAAGAGGGCATCGGATTCCCCTGGAACTGGAGTTAAAGATGGTTCTCAGCCGCTATGTGGGTGCTGGGGATTGAACCCGGGTCCTCTGTAAGAGCAGTTGGCATTCTTAACTGCTAGGCCATCTCTCCATCCCCAGTACATATTTTCTTAAATCAAGAATAACAATCATCAACACATAAAGAAGAATTAATAACCTGGACATAATTTTCATAGCTTGAATGTATTAGTTACATTTAGTTTGAACTAATTTTATGTTTATAGCAAAGTGGCAAAACAGAAGGTAGTTCTATTCAACTCATTCATATTTTTAAGAGAGTCTCTCACTGATCCCAAAGTTTACTATTTCCCGAAGGTGGCTCCAAAGATCTACCTTACCTATCTCAACACTCCAACATAGGGGTTATGGACATATGTAAGTAAAACTTCATCCACAGGCTAAATTAGAGCTCTTCTAATTCTTTCAACTCTTGTCAATTTTAATTTTGTGACTAAGGCAGATTTTGCAGGAGACATATTAGGACTGTGAAACAACTGTTCATCCAAGTCCACTCCTTGTAAACAATTACTTTGTTGTTGATCAGATATTGTTTTCTATAGTTATTGAGGTGAAATAACTTCTTTAACACTTTCTCAAATGTCACATTGTTCGTGTGTAATAAGCTTGACACAGATAATTAGAACAACAGTCTCCACTCCATCTTTAATTCCATGTATATCATGGCTGACATTTTCTGTTCTGCTTACAGTAAAATTCATTATCCAGTATATAGTTCTGGATTTTCACAAAGGAATACAATGATTTCAACAGCAACACAATGACTCTCAACCACAATGTAACTCGGTCTACCCCTTTTCGTGAGTCTCATATCTACTTTCAACATGGAAAAAAATGCCTTTATAATTTCAATTCTTAAAAGTTTGCTGTTTCTATAGCATACAAATTTAATATATTTAATATAATTAGACACATTTTGTCTCAATTATAATAAATGTAAGACCTTAGCATTGTAGATTTATGGATTGTTCTTTTTTCAGTGTTGAATGTTATTCCATTTTATGTATGTACTGCCTCTGAGACCTAAGTTGTTAAATTTTGTTGCTTGTGGGTAACATTTCTAACAATATTCAAGAACTTTTTTGTGTAGATATATGATAATTTCACCTTTGTCATTACCTTGGGTAAGTGTTTTATTATTGCCTCTTAGGACTGTTTCTTTTACAAGCAATTCTTTTGAAAACACCTCTGATATTTTGCTTGGTTACTAGCACTAGACATGTCCATACTGAGGCTTGTCAGTTGGCCTACACAAAATCATTAGCTTAATTAAAGTTATGATATTTCAGAACTTTTGATGATGATGATAGCAGGGCTCTTCAGTGTGAACTCTTCAGATCATAAGGCCATGTCACAGTGTCAAAGGACTGGACCAAGCTGCCTGGTCCCCTCAATACTATATATAGTCTTCTTTGATTATTTAACAGTTATACTAAGTGTCTACTTCAGTGTGATTCTAATTTTTATTTTATTTTCCTGAGGTTTGAAAGTGTTGATCACTTTTTAATTTGCAAATTTGTCATTCTATTTTAATAACAAATTTTTGTGTTGATCTGTGACGTATATTTAACTTGAGTATTTTGTTATTTCACTGTTGTTTTCTTTAATATGTATGAGAAATATTTACTTTTGTAATGTATTTTTATTGTTACTAAATAGAAATATTTACTTTTAATTTGTTTTATGTTTTCTACTATTCTTTCAAATCTGTCTTTCACAGAAGAATTTTAACCAAATTTTATTTATTTTTATTTTAATTGTATGATTTTTTTCCTACATGTATATAAGTGCAACAAATGGAAAGTGATCTTGGATGCCAAAGGAGATGTCAGATACTCTGGACCTGGAGTTACAGATAGTTATTATCCACCATGTAGGCACTGGAACCAAACCTGGGCCCTCTGCAAGAGCAGCCACTGCTCTTAACTGCTGAGCCTTCAGCCCCTAGAGTAATTTTTTCTTAAATTTTTATTGAACTTTTGCTTATTTCATACATTTCTTAATCAAATTAGACCCATCTACCCTTTCATGTCCCCAACCCTACCAGAGCTCATTCATTCTGCCATGCATGTCCTGCATCTCTTCCTGTCTTTTTTTTTTTTTTTTTTTTTGTATATGTTTACTTCTTTGGGCATATTTTTATTGTTTTAGTCCATTCTTTGACCCTGTCTTTTTTTATTGTTGTTGTTCTTTCAATTTGCATCACTTCAAAATGCTTATGCACATCACACTCATACAAAAATTATGATGTTAGAAAATAAACTATAGGAAAATTCCAAAACATGTTTAGGGAATTGAAATTTTGACAGTAAGGTTGGATGCAGGTAAAGAAAAAATATTACTTTACATTCCTATATTACATAGCAAGTTGATGAGTAACATCGGGTATTATATTTGCTAAAAAATAAAAAAAAGGAAAGAAAAAAAAGAATTATTCAACTTGCCTTGCAAATAGAGATTTGGTACTAGGATCCACAAATGAGGGCTACCATACATCATTTGTTTTTCCTGAACTGTGTTACTTCACTTAGCATAATGGCTTCTAGTTCCATCCATTTACATGAAAAGTTGATGATATCATCTTTCTCTACTGCTGCATAAAATTCCATTGAGTACATGTCCCATATTTTCTTTATCCACTCTTTGGTTGAGGGACATCTGGGATGCTTCCAGCTCTGCCCTATTGAGAAGAGAGCTGCAATAAACATAGCTGTGCATGTATCTTTGCAATAGGGTCAGTCTCACGAGTATATACACAGGACTTGTATGACTGGGTCAGGTGATAGACTCATTTTGAGTCTTTTAGGAGTTCTCCACACTGCATTCCATAGGGGTTGTATGAGTTTACATTCCCACCAGCAGTGTATGAGTGTTCTCATTTCCCCACAATTTCTCCAGAATTTGGTATCTTTTGTTTTCTTGATCATAGCCAGTCTTACAGGAGTAAGACGAAATCTTGAGGTGATTTTAATTTGCATTTCATTAATTATTAGCGATGATGAACACTTTTTAAGAAGTTTCTCAACCATCTTTACATTTGTTAAGTCTCTGTTTAGCTCTTTACTCCATCTTTTGAGTGATTCATTTCTTTTCTTACTCCTTTGTTTTTTGAGTAGCTTATATATCCTGTATGTTAATGCTCTGTCAAATGTATCACTGATGAAGGTTTCCTCACACTCCTACAGAATAATTTTTTTTAAATCATTGCTACAGGGAAATGATCATAATTTTTTACTTATCAGATGTGTATTAGTCACTTTTCTATTGCTGTGATAAAACCACCATCACCAAGGAAACTTGCAAAAGGAGAAGTTTATTTGAGCTTATGATTGACAGTTCCAGGGATTTAGACTCCATATTGGCTGGGAAGGATTTTGGCAGGAGCTCGAGCAGAAAGCCAAGGTTCACATCTGCACATGGGCACAGGAAGCAGAGAGAGGGAACAGAGACTGGCATAGCTTTTTGAACTCTCGAAGCCCATCTCCTGTGATGGTCTTCACATGCTAAGATCTCTCAAAACAATGGCCACACCTGCTAAGATCTCCCAAAACAATGCCACCAATTGGGGACTGTGATGGTTAATCCTGGGTGTCAACTTGACTGGACTAAGGAACAAATAAGAGAAAAAGGTCTTCTGATTGGACCACCTCAACCCGGATGGCCCACCCCAAATGTGGGTATTACCTTTTGCCGGCAGGCAGTATTTAAGGCCACAGAAGCGGGAGCTGGTCCCTTTTCCTCCTGCAGCTTGCTTCTCTCATCTGGTGAGTTTGTCTTGCTGCGGTGATCAACCTTTCAGATCCCAGCGTGTACTGAGACTTTCAGATCTCCTGGAATCCATTCGGGCCTTCAGCACTAGACTGGGACTCCTGAGACATCCAGCCTTGCAAACTGAGCAGTTCCCTGGATTCCCAGCCTCTCCAGTTCGGCGCTACTGTTGAGCTCTGTCACGTGAGCAAATCAATAAATTGTATATAGTTATATATATTCATCCTGTTGCTTCTGTTTCTTTAGAGAACCCTGACTCATACAGGGACTAAATGTCTGAATACTTGAAGCCTATGGGAGATATTCTCATTCAAACCACCACACTCCACTCCCTGGTCCCCATAGGCTCATAACCATATAAAATGCAAAATGCATTTACTCCAACCTAAAAAGTCCCCAGAGTCTTTGCCTGTCTCAATACTGTTCAAAAATCTATAGTCCAAAGTCTCTTCTGAGACCCAAGCCAATCTCTTAATTGTAAAATCAAAAGACAAATTTACATATTCCCAACATACAGTGGAACCCAATACACATTCATATTCCAAAAGGGAGGAATAGAGGCATAGTGAGGAAATATAGGACCAAAACAAGACTGAAAACCAGCAGGGAAAACACAAAATCTAATAGATCCATATGCAACTTCTGGGACTTTACTTCCAAAGGGCTTAGATGGCTCAGCTCTTGCAAGCTGAGCCACTGGCTGTATACAGCTCTTCTTGCCAAAATATCTCACAGCTCTGACATCTCTAATGTCTTCTTGGTGTCTCCACTGCCAACCAGGTTTCACCTTCACAGCATCCTTCAATGGCCTACCAGGGCCTTCTTTATGCAGGGATGCTTCTTCTGCACTCTCCCTGGCCTCTGTGGCTCTCTGAAATTACTGCGGAAGAACTGATGACCATTTTGCTCTTGCATCTTTCATGCCTCTAAAGCCAGCCCCACTTGAATGAAACTGATGTTTGCCTGCTGAAAGTTTGGGATGAATCCTGGCCTACTTCAACCACATTCACAGCTTTTCTCTGCCCTGACTTGGAGTAGAAAACCCCTTCAGTGTTTTCCTTTTTAAAAGTCTGAGGCTTAGGGGCTGGAGAGATGGCCTAGCGGTTAAGAGTGCCAGCTGTTATTGCAGAGGACCCGGGTTCAATTCCCAGCTCCCACATGGCTGCTGAGAACCATCTTTAACTCCAGTTCCAGGGGAATCCGACACCCTCTTCTGACCTCCGTGGCATTGCAAGACACGGGTGCACAAACCTACGTGCAGACAGTACATTCATACACACACAAAAATAAATAATAAAAAAAATAAAAGTCTGAAGCTTAGCTGGGCCTGGTCTTGCCCTGAGGTACTTTCAATTGTTGGTTGTTATTATTGGTTTTGAGTTCTTGAAAATGCAAGTTAAAGTTTATGTGTTGAAGCTGTAGCTATAAATATGGGCAAACATATTTATATGCATGGCTATAACATCAATGGCACTTTTATCTTCCTTTGAAAATAGTCAAACATATACCGATTCATTAGTCCAAAATATCTATGAAGAAATCAAATGCCACATATTTATATGTGTTCAGTTACTTTCTCATAATCATGTTTAACTATAAATCTTCATTTTAACATAATGTTTGCATTATTTAAGAAAATTTCATAGAAACACTTATTAAGAATTTTTTCCTAATTTTCACTTGATTGTCACAAAAGCAGAAAATTGTTAATAACACTATACATGAAAAATTAGGAGACTAGCACAAAAACGTTGAAGTTTGCATCTCTCTTGCTTTGATAGTACACTGATCACAATGAATTTGGGGAGGGAAGGGCTTATTTGGCTTCCAATGTACAGTCAATCATCTATGGAAGCCAAGTCAAGAACCTGGAGGCAGAATCTGAAAGACAGTGGATGAATGGTAACTACTGGATTTCTGCCTTTTGCTTGCTCAGCTACCTTTTTTATACAGCCTAGGTCTACCTGCTTAAGGATGACACTATCGACAGTGGCCTGGAATCTCCTACATTAAATAGAAGTTAGAAAAAATGTCCCCACAGACAGAATCAAGGACATTTTGAGGGAGGAAATTCTTCAAGGGAGGTTCCCTCTTCAAAGGTATGACTAGTTCGTGTCAAGTTGTCACTCTGAAGGTTCCCATTCTTTGAGGCTTGGCTAGTTGTGGCCTTCTGTTTGCATCCCACTATTTTGTGTAAGGAAGCTTTACTGGTGAGAAATGAGGGATGAACTCATGTTCTCCCCTCCTCTCATTCCCCAAGTAGATGTTCAACTGTAGATGTGTCTCTTAGGAATGAGCAACCTCCAGATGTATATTTTCTGTGTCTAATCAATTGTGAGATCCTGCAGCAGCCTCCAACTTTTGCAAAGAGTCGCTTCTTTGATGAGCAGTGTACAGTATGCTTGTCTGTAAATATAAGATTACATATTTATTGTATGATAAGAAATTTCATTTGTCAGCTGGGTGTGGTGGCCCATGTCTTTAATCCCAGTACTCAGGAGGCTGAGGCAGATGGATCTCTGTGAGTTCAAGGCCAGCTTTGTCTACATAGCAAGCTGTAGGCCAGCTGGGACTAAAGGGAGACCCTGTCTGAAAAAAAAAGTAATTTCTTTTGTCTAGAGATATGACACTTACAAGGTTTTCTCTAGGCTCTGTTCCCTCCAGCCTTTTGCATTTGGCTGAGTTTACAGTGACTCTCATGAATTCACTCCCATTGATGTGTTCCAAGTCAAATAAGATAGCTGTTGATTAGCCTCCAGATAATTGTGCCACCAATAGAGCTAGTTTTCTATGCAGCAAATTACCATTGTTAGGCTTTAGAGCTGGGTTGTACCATTGCTTGATTTTCTCCCTTAGTGCTCTGCATATTATCTAACATTATGAGGACTAAAACACAAGTAGAAGCTTGCTTGTACAGGTCAGTTCTGGCTCCATTACTCTAAGGCCTATCCCTGAGGCATGTCCTATCCTGAGCAGTAGGGCCTTATTTTCTATTTCTGGTAGATAACCAATAGCTTTGGTGATAGCAATCATTATTTTGGGAGTCTTTTGATTGCTGTCACCAACCATTCAATGAGAGGTGCCCTCTGTCTGGCACAGTGTTTCCTGCCACAGAGCCCACAGGTTGCATCACTTATGTTCTGTGTCTGTGAATTTCTCATGGGGTCTTGGGGTCATCACATTACATTCTGGGTTCTCTAGCTAACCAAGATCCAATCATTTCTATTCTTTCTTCTTCCTTTCCCACCTCTCTACTCCTTCTCCAGCACTAATACCCCCATTATCCCCACCCTCTCACTCTTCCAATCTCCCTGCCTCTTAACCTACCCTCATATGTCTCCCCTTCTATCCTCTCAACCTAACCTTCCACCCTCTCAAACTTCCCCCCCCCCTAGGAAGACCATTCCTTACTGTGGTCCTCATTTGAATTCTTTCTATTCTTTTGCCTTCATACATCCATTCCAATTTCTTGGCTCCTAGTGTTACATCATGATATATACCCACATAAGGGAATTGGTGCTATGATCCACAAATGAGGAAGGACATATGTGGCTTGGTTTTCTGCATTTGTTTTACTTCACTTAGAATAACACTCTCTAATTCCATCCATTTACCTGTGAATTTCATAATTTCATCTTTTCTTACTGCTGAGTAGTACTCCATCACATAGACAGATAAATTATATTTTCATTATCCATTTATCAGTTGTGGTATATTTATATTGTTTCCATTTCTTCTATATTGTGAAGAGAGGAGCAAGAAACATGAATGTACAGGTACTTTTGCAGTATGATGAGTCCTTTGGGTATATGACCAGGAATGGTAGAATTGGGACATATGGTAGATTGTTTTTTTTATTTTTTTAAGAGTTCCCCACACTGCCTTCCATAGTCATTGCAGTAGTTTGCATTCTAACCAGCAGTGGATTAGTATTCCCCTTTCTTATTGGAAATGTTGATTTGAACTAAACACAGAAAGAAAATGTCAAAATGTATGAACATGTAAATAAAACCAGCATCTCAGTGTTACATTAGATAATGTAAAGCATTTTAAAACTCTTGTAATATGACCACCAAAGAAAAATATTTATAGATAGAACATCCAGAGGACAAGAACAGTCATAGTCTCATAAAGAATAGCAATAGCTAGAAGACACTAGAACAAGATACTTCAAACTTGTTTTTTTTTTTTTAATTATGATAAAATAAGTTTGGAGTAAATCAAGCCAAAATAGAATTTTTAACACAGCCACAGTATTGCACAGTTGTGACAAAATACATGAAGACAAAGTCCTTAGGTAAGGAACACTGCAGATAAGTTTTCAAAATATTTAAGTACTCCAAAACATAGACTGAGACAGCTAGAGGGTATTTTAAAAAATGGTGATGGGATGGGAATTTAACTCCATTGTGAGTGTTTTTCTGGCATTCTCAACACCCTGAGTCAGATCCTGAGAACTTCAAACAACATAAGAGTATCATGGAAACTCTAATTATAAAAGTAAGTGTATCTAATTATAAAAGTAAGTGTATAAAAGATATGTATCAATATCTTTTAAAGTGGACTTGGAAGTAGGCATAATGACACACACCTATAATCCCAACATTGTGGAGATAGAGGCAAATGATCTCTGAGATTGTGGCCAACTTGGTCTACATAGCCAAGACATATCTGCAGGAGAGCTGGGCAACTGGCAGACTCTTTCTCAAAACAAAAACAGAGCCGGGCGTGGTGGCGCACGCCTTTAATCCTAGCACTTGGGAGGCAGAGACAGGCGGATCTTTGTGAATTCAAGGCCAGCCTGGTCTACAAGGTGAGTTCCAGGACAGCTGGGGCTACAGGGAGACCCTGTCTCAAAAAGACCAAAAACAAAACAAAAAAACAAACAAACAAAAAAAGAAAGAAGACCACTATTGATGTCACACACCATTAATCCCAATGCTTGGAAGGCAGTGATAGGGGCATCTCTGTGAGATTCAGGCCAGTCTGGTCTACATGGGAAGTTCCAGGGCAGCTGGGGCTATATCAACAACAAAAAAGAACAACAAAATTAGAGCAAAACAAAAAAGTAGATTTGTGGATTGAGAACATGATGTATCTAGGAATACAGAGTTTTCTAATGTTTTGCATTTTTATTGAAAATTTTACATATTTATATATGTTTTCTGACCCAATTCATTGTACGTTCCCTCTCATCCAATTTATTTTTCTGAAACCACATTTCCTTTCCAAATTCTTGTTATTTCTTTAAAAAATGTTCTGAAACAGTCTCCGTCTTTTGCAAAAACAATTATCTTTGATTAGTAGTAAGAAGTATACTTGTCTGTAAATTTAAGGATACATATTTACAACGTATTAAGAAATATTGTCTTGGCTGCCATATTTCTATAGTGGAGAGCTGGAACGAACCCAAGTGCCCCTCAACCGATAGAGAAAATGTGGTACACCTACACAATGGAGTTCTATGCAGCAGTAAAGAAAGATGACATCATGAAATTTGCAGGTAAATGGATGGAACAAAGGCAAATGGTAGCCCTCATCTGTGAATGCTAGTACCAAGTACCTATTTGTAAGACAAACTGAGAAACTTTAATGTTATATTCCTGATGAGCTAAAAATAACTGTGGTTTTGCATTGTGAATCCATAAACAGGTTCTAGAGCTGACCTACCATTTATTTTCAGTCCTTGGGTTTCTGGTACATGTTGGAGGGTATGTGTGCATCTTTCAGAGTAATATGGGATTAAAATGTAAAGATGCAAATCAAGAAATATGATATGAAATAACATACAGTTTGTTTCCAAAGGATACAATTTTGATATAGGTGCAATGTAATAGGCTGATGCAACTTAGCCTTTCTGTGTGCTTAAAGACCATACTTAACACCCTTACCAATTTGGCCCAGTGACCTAAGGGATAACTTTGTTCCTTGCCCTCAGAGGTCAACTAAGTCTTAGGGGATAATGCATGGGGGCATTTCTTGAAATGTCCTGCAAATGTGGGTCACCAGTCTTCCTGTTCAGGGAGATCTTGGAGAACCACTAATGGGACTTCATCCAGTGTCCAATCTATAAAGAGGAAAGTCTGCTCATGCTTTAGAAAAGGAATCCTGGTCTAGCAAGACCTGATTTTGTCCTTGCGTGGATGGAACTGGCAAATGATAAGCTAAAAGGAGCAAGGCGCTCCCACCCTCCTCCCCCCCGTGAAAAAAAAAAACCCGAGAGACCCCTGAGAACCAGATCCTCAACTGACCTTGAGAAAACAAAAACCTTGGTTAATCTGGGCTAACTGTGTGGCCTTAAGCATCCAAAAAGAAAGTACAACCAGATATAAGTAATCAGTAAGACTGGACAAACTGTACTGCAGGCATAAAACTTGATATCTTAGTAAAAAGACAAAAAGAAAAAAGAGAGAGTACTGTGGTTTGGCCTGTCTTCAATTCTTACTGGCAAGTGCATCTACTCTGTGGCTGCCACCACTTTTGGCACTCCTCAAAGACATGAGACACATCTTTTTAACCTTCCAAGGTGGACTGAAGACTCATGTCTCTCCAACAATCCTCCAAACCTTCGTTGCCAGATGGGGACTACTGAGATACCCAGCTTGTGGACTAAACAGCTAAGGATGTCAGCCTTGTCAGAATATAGACTGCCATTGTTGAACTACCTGGGCTGTATCATGGAAACCAGTACAGAGGGATCAAGACAGGACACGTGCTTACTGGACTTCATTTGGGGGACCATGGGTGGGAAAGACCCCAATGTGGAGCAAAAGTACAGGATTGATGGTTGTTTGAGATTGCCAAGGAGGAATCTTGAGCACTTCCTTAAGGAAAACATGACATCTTTTAAGGAAGAAAAAAAAATCCTCCAATTCAAGTGATATGTGTATGTATATATGTATGTATGTATATATTTATGTATATATAACTATATATATATATATATATGTATATATGTTGTAGCAATACAAGTTGGAGAGAACAACAACAAAAGAACTGAAAAAAAAACCTGAAAAAAAGATATAGGACATGTATGGCAGAGTATAGGGACTTGGGTGAGGTGGGGGGCATGGAAAGGGAAATGATTCTAGATTTGATTGAGAAATGATGTATGACCTATGGAAAAAGTTTAATAATAAAAAATTTTTATTTATATTAAAAAAAAAAAGAAAACCAACTTTCATTTCCCGAGCCATCAATTGCCAATAGTTCTTCAACATGTGATGATATTTTATGATCCCCTTTTTCCTATCCATGCTGAGATTTGGTTTGGCTTAATCTTGTGCAGGTCTTTTGCATGTAACACAGACATTTTGAGTTCATGTGGGTATCAGCTCTGTCATGTCAAGCAAATAATAGTTCCTGTCATCCTCAGCTATGCCCTTTTGACTTACTGTATTTCTTTTTTATAGTACTTTTATTGATGTTTTGTGTATTTCAGACATCATTTTTCAGTTCGGTTTAAACATATTCCCCTTTCCCTGCCCCCCACCCCACTCCAGTTCATGCACTCTGCCATATATGTCCTGCATCTTTTTCTCAGTCTCTCCAAAGTTTTTCTCTGCAAAGGTTTATTGTCCTATGCAGAATTCAACCACATCAGACCATTCCTTGACCCAGTCCTCATGATGCTGTGGTTCCCTCCCAACTGCACCACTCCAAAATATGCCCATGTACACATCATGTATGTACCAGAATTATGTCCTCCAGGAATAAATTGTTTGTTAATTCTGATATATTTCCAGGAGTTCACATTTTTTTCCTTTTAATTTTATATTATTCCTAAAATATGTATATATACCTTCTGCCCATATACATTAATTAACATGTCTGAAAGTAAGTGGTAAGTTAATTCTGGAGCTCATTGTATTTCTACATGGATTTCAGATATTCGGATTCCTTTCCTGTTTGGCTTCCATTTCTTTATTTCACTTCTTTTGCTGAATTACAGAACAATGTATGTCTCTTTTGGAAAATTATAAGACATGAAAATATATAAAGGAAAAACTTGATTCTTATCATGCATTGTTGATGGTTCTTTGTAATTTTTGTATATATATATATATATATATTATTTTTGCTAATCTATTTCTACTCATGTTTAACACAACATACATACATACTGGAAACAAAGCAAGAGTAGAAAGCAAACATAATCTTCAAAAACCTTTAAAAAATGGAATACATAGAAACCACAATAGACTAAGTACATTGTATTCTAATCATATCAAAGAAAATAATACCATGCTAAGCACTCAAGCGTCGTATTAGAAGCTTGCAAATTAAATTTTCATTGTGAAATTTTGAACTAAAGGAAATTTCAAAACATCTTGAATATCATTAATAAATATTTTAAGTAAGGGAAATTAAGTTAAAATATTCTTTTAGAAAATTTTATTAAAATGTAAAATTACATTTTAGAATTACATTTAGAATTAGGACAAATTTTCTATTGCTGTGAAACATTTATTATTCATAAATTAAATATTAATTAAATAAATTAATTTTAAAAATATTAAATTTTAAATACACTTATATAGTTTTAAGTAAATTAGGTTTATCTATGTTTCTAAAGTAAGATTAGGCAATTTTTTTATAAGCACAATAATAGAGAAAATAGTACAGCTGTGCTGAGAGCACTATCAATTGTCAAAACATTCTTTAGTCAGCAAATGAGCAACACTGCCTGGGAAAGACAACTTGAAGATATATTTCTTAAAGTTTTCCATGTGTTTTAAAGGATTAATACAGGGGCTGGAGAGATGGCTCAGCGGTTAAGAGGACCAACTTCTCTTCCAGAGGACCCTGGTTCAATTCCCAGCACTGACATGGTGACTAAGAACTGTCTTTAAGCCAGGCGTGGTGGCACGCACATTTAATCTTAGCACTTGGGATGTGACTTCAAGGCCAGTCTGGTCTACAGAGTGAGTTCCAGACCAGCTGGGGGCAATAAATAGACCCTGTCTCATTAAATAAATAAATAAATAAATAAATAAATAAATAATAAAATAAAGGATTAATACAGACTCTGTTGATAATTTTCAACTTTTATAAGAAATTTCAATGTTTAGATTTTCCTTTCCTCCCAACATCAGCTTATATAAAAAATAAAGATTATTTTCTTCAGGTAAAACAATAATATGCCAAGGGTCTTATTATAATAATTTTGAAGATGAACTTCTAATGTTAAGTAAGTAGATTAATTTTTTATTATTTTTAGTTTCATTTGGAGTTTGTAATTTGAACAATGACGTCTCAGCAAAAGTATAGAAAGATAAAGAAGTTGAAATAGCCTTATTATAGTCATATTTACTTAAAAATATCAGACTAATAATAATAAAGGAATAATATAAAATAAGCTATATTTTCCTTTTCTTTTAATATTTTAAACCTAGACCTTGAATTTGAGAAAACACTCTGGTTCCATTCCCAGCACCCACGTGATGGCTAAGAACCGTCTTTAAGCCAGGCATGGTGGTGCATGCCTTTAATCCCAGCACTTGGGAGGCAGAGGCAGGTGGATCTCTGTGAGTTCCAGGCCACCTGGGGCTACAGGGAGACCCTGTCTCTAAATAAATAAATTAATTAATATAAAATAAAATAAAGTAAAAAAGACAGAATAGGTGAGAAGAAAAAGAAGGAAACGAAAAGGAGAGGAAACTAAATGTAATGAGTCAAACTCATAACATCATTAATTGTGATTTTCAGGCTGCTTTATTGAATTTTACATTTCAATTGAATATTTAAACTCAGGGCTAGAGAGTTGGCTCAGCAATTAAGAATACTTTCTTTTTTTCTTTTTTTAATTTTTATTTATTATTTTTTATGTGTATGAGTGTACTGTCTGCATGCACAATGCTGCGGAGGTCAGAAGAAGGCATCAGATTCCCCTGGAACTGGAGTTAAAGAAGGTTCTTAGCAGCCATGTGGATGCTGGGAATCAAACCTGGGCCTTCTGCAAGAGCAGTTGGTGCTCTTAACCGCTGAGCCATCTCTCCAGCCCCAAGAATACTTTCTATTCTTGCAGAAGGTCCAGGTTCTGTTCCCAGCACTCACATATGGGCTCATAACCATCTCCAAAATCAGTTCCACAATATCTGACACCTTTTTCTGGCCTTGTTGAGCACCAGACATTCACGCATATGTACACATACATATATGTAGGAAAAAGACTCCTGTATATAAACATAAATACTTTAAGATCTTTTAATTCAGTAAAAGTATTTTGAATTCAGTAAAAGAAATTTTGAAAGCTTGGGTGACTTTAACAAGATAAGGTAGACCACTGATATAAGTGTAATCGTTTACTGCTTGTGAAAAGATTTTTATTAATTCTTTAAGAATTTCATACAATACATATTGTTTATATTCATCCCCTTCCTCCAACTCCCCCCAGATCCATTCCCTTTCTGTTCCCATCCAGACTTATGTTAATTTTTAAAAACATCAGAAACAAGTTTTGAAGGTTATAACCTCTTGGGAGTGCTTGAACACAAGAGTATGGTCAGCCGACCAGGTGCCATTGAAAACTAGACAAGTCAATACTCCATAAACAAGGAGGAGGAAAGGGAAAAAAAAAAAAACAGCTAAAGGAGGAAAGTAAAACCATCCCCTAACATAGTGAAAAGGTATTTGTGATCTGAACCACAAAAGGGAAGCCCACATGCCAGGAACACGATGAAGGGACAACATGGGAAAGGCACAGGAAAATCCTGCATCAAGC